>UELW01000189.1:6709018-7106646 GCA_900490495.1 Danionella dracula
ATCAAATACAATAAGGGGTACAAAACAAAAAAAGTAGAGAACCATACAAGCAAGCAGGGAAGATACAGTACATAAAATATTCCAACGCCATTGCTGTTGGAAGTCCTGCCTAAAGACAGCCATCTTCAGATTCAGAAGCAACAGTCGGGCAGTTCTGTAGAGTCCGGGAGCTTGTTCCAAAGCAATGGAGGAAACCAGAAGTTGATTTCTGGCATGCCAGAGTTTGTACGACGAAGTCACTGTGTTCAACACACACGCGCACGCATGCACAATGTTTTTTACACACAAATGTTTTCCTCAATGATAGAAATCTGCATTCAGTCAAGTTTAGATTTCTTTGATGAGTGCCAGATTTGCAGAGGAACTGTATGTAGGTCTTTTGCTCTGGAATTTCTACATGTCTTTACTTGAGAGAATTTGGATGGGATTAAAAATGCAAATACGTCTCAAAAACAAAAAAAAAGTTATCTAATGACCTCCGGTCCTGGTCCTGGCCGTATAGGGCTTTAGATTATCCTTGTGACATTAGGTAATTTTTAACTGTTAGAAAATATCTGGGTCTGGTGATGGACTCCTTAGTGTAACTTAGCATAGAACATTGAATCAGATTAGACCAGTAGCAATTTTAGCCTTTATAGATTCTGACTCTTCTCTAGTTACACTGTGTAGAAAGACCCATGGGAAATGACAGCAGCAGGCCCAGAGATAAAGCGCTTGGCCTGAAAATAGTGTTGCTTATCAACAGGGCTTTTGCTGAGTCTTAAAGAATAGTTTGAAAACCTAAAATGTAGACCTGAATTTTTAGGCCTTAAAAAGTCTCAGGTCCGCTGGTCCGGGTCTTGAATAATTTCTCATGTCTTATATTTCGGATGTCTCTGTGAAGCTCATTTAAATTCTGTTTTTGTTGTTGTTTGGTTGATTTCGTGTTGGAGTTTTATATTTTACTAGTTAAAATATACTTTGTATTACGACTTCAAATGTGACAAACATGCCACCGCCAATCAGCTTTCTGTTATTGGTCTCTCTGGGATTGTGAAGTCACCACAGACACGTGGTTTTCCTATGCTAAGTGTTCTTGCTAAAACAGGAGAACGGCTACAAATACAGAATTGAAATAGGTTGAAACAACTTTGTATATTTAGAGAATTAAGTTTAAAACCGTTAGAAGTAAATGGAAATTTTGAGTTTAAATTTTTGTTTTTTTAATGTAACCTTTCCACCATAGAATAAATACATGATGTAGGAAAGTACATGTGTGAAATTGTGTGTTAACTGGCAGCGGGGCTTTTTTTAACCGTTCTTTTTTCCTTCTTCAGACAACCGGGAGTGACCCGTACTGCTTTGTGGAGTTCTATGAGAACAGACACGCTGCTGCAGCGCTCGCTGCTATGAACGGCAGAAAGATCTTAGGAAAGGTATCGATATTTATCTCACTAGCTGTATTTTTTATAGAAGATGAATGCTGCAGCTGAAAGTGCTGGGTTTAGATCAGTCAGTTATTGTTGAGACAGTGTAACTTTGCTGTCTTATAATTATTATGTGTGACCTGATTCATCTTTCTACAGAATTCTAGTCATCTCCAGAAATAACCTTTTTCTTGTTTTCAAGGAGTTAAGCATGGCTTGTTTGTTAGGGAGTTCTTTCAAAATCTATAAAGACGGAATCTGAACCGAAATAATTATATTTTTATACCTCTATATAACAAAGTTGTATTGTTTGTCCATATGTGTCAGGCATATTTATAGCAATATTTAGAAATAATTAAATCACATATTTATATTGAGCTCAATTTAATCTGCGCACAATACCTCTAAAGAATATTCATTTTTTTAACACAGAGTTTACTTGTAAATTTGTAACTTTGTTTTTTTTTGTAAATGTTTGAATCAATCTTTGGTAAACTTTTCCTGAGTATGGCATGTTCTCTTTTTCCTCAGTATTAGCAGAAGGCTTTTATGTCTTGAGATAGTTTCAGTAGTAATGTGATCTAGATTAATTTGCTGTTTAAGTAAATTAATTTTTAAGACTTCAGAAATGTCTTATTTAAAACGAGGATGTAGCTTTTTTTTCTGAGAAGTTATAATAATGTATTTCCTGAATGTTATCCCCACCGAACACATCAAGCAGACTTTAAAATATATATTTCTGCTGTTATTGCTCACAAAAAGTAGCTTCACATAAAAGTTGGCTGATCCACAGCCTTTGAGTGCGGGACCGTTTTAAAGGCATGTTCCTTGCTTTTTAATAAAACAAATTGATGTTCTGTATGTAGTTGTGTTTTATGGATGTTTTTCTGACTGCTGCTTTTCATTCACAGGATATGAAGGTTAACTGGGCTTCCACACCAAGCAGTCAAAAGAAAGACACAAGCAGTAAGGCTCTACTTATTGGGTTGCAATAAACTGAAATAGCACATTCGAACATAAAAATTAATCAGCTTTGTGCGGTCCATTTCTAAATCACAACATAATATTCAGGGCTTTTTAAAACTATTGTTACTAGATCAATTAATCTTAAACTGGCTGTCATCGTACTGGCTTACTGTGTATATAATTATCCTGTTAAAAATATTGTTGCAGACCATTTCCATGTTTTTGTTGGTGACCTGAGCCCAGAGATCTCAACTGATGATGTCAGATCCGCGTTTGCTCCATTTGGAAAAATATCGTAAGTGGGAAAATAAGTGTCTTGGTTGCGCTATTTAAATGAAAAATCAGTTTTAAACCTGGCTTTTATAATAATTCAGAGACTACTGGTCAGTTTAAATCAACAAGTCTTCATATTAAACTTTATAATACCTAAGTTAGCAGTATATGTTAGCTCTATTTCTACCCTATAGAATTAGGAATTAGTATTTAACTCCTAATCTACACTAGATCACAAAACAAAAATGTTTTTTTGGTTGTATGTTTTTTAAATACACAGATAAGTAGCAATTGTAGGTCAGAGAGAGGTGAGAATTCAGTTCAATAAATCCTGTTATATTTTGAGATTTTCGAAAATGCAGTACATCAGGAAATGTATTTAATAACAATTTAGGTTTGGTAATGAACAGTGCTGAGTACAACTCTTACATTGTTCAAATCAAACCAGAGTTTGTTTGCTGCAGGGACGCTCGTGTGGTGAAGGATCTGGCCACAGGGAAGTCTAAAGGATACGGTTTCATCTCCTTCATTAACAAATGGGTAAAAAAAAAACTTTTTCCAAAATTGCATTTGACCAATGAGGATAATGGGATTGTTTGCATTGTTTTTCAATTGACCCCTTTATTGGTTCTGTTGTCGTTTATAGGATGCAGAAGGCGCTATCCAGCAAATGAATGGCCAGTGGCTTGGGGGCAGACAGATCAGAACAAACTGGGCCACAAGGAAACCAACTGCTCCCAAGTCAAACAACGAAGGTCTGTTCGTTTCGACACAAATGTAAATTTTTGTATAATACATTTTAAACTAGGCATTAAACATGCTTGATTGACTGCGTTTTCTTTAGGTGCCAGCAGCAAACACTTGTCCTACGAGGAGGTTCTGAACCAGTCTAGTCCCAGCAACTGCACCGTGTATTGTGGTGGTATTGCCATGGGGCTTTCAGGTTTGTTTCTCAATATGCATATCAGATATTTGAAACGTGGTTTGGTTGTTTTTTTACTTTCTAGTTGACCTTTCTTTGCGGTCTTTGTGATGGTTGGATGTTCTTCTCACCCAATGCAGATCAGCTGATGAGACAGACTTTCTCTCCTTTCGGGCAGATAATGGAGATCCGGGTTTTCCCAGAGAAAGGCTACTCCTTTGTGAGGTGTGTATTTTGGTTGAATAACAAAAATAAAAGATGATTTGACAGACGATGATTAACCATGATCTGTTTAGAATAGTAATGCAGTTTAGCCCTGAAGAGCAATTTAAAGGCTTCTGAGCAATATTACTCTTTTGATTGCTGATTGTCCGTTTATTTTTATAGATTCTAGCCAAAGCATGTTTATCTGATTATAAGCAGAGTGAATATGCAGAAGTTCACACCTCAAATAAAATATAATATGGCAATAAGCAGGGTGATGTGCAGCAATTTATACATGGTTTTTAAAAGCATTCATAAGATATTTCATTCATTAGGAAATCTCTACATATCATGTATTGACATGAAATAATAATATATTAATGTGATTTTTAGAAGCATTAACGAGTTACTAATTTCAATATAACATTGCATTTCACAATCAACAGTTTACTATAGGTGTGGAGTCCTGTTCATTATGCAGCTCTTTCTGTTTAGACAGATATCAATAAAAAAGTTGCCCCACATCCCTATTGTTTGGAAATTGTGCACACTGAGACTGTTTTGTGCTTGAGGCACCTCAGAGGCTTTTTCGATATAGAGAGATCTTAACACATTTCGTAATCTCATTGCTCCACCAGTTTAATGGAACTTAATGAAGGAAGCTCACTTTGTGGTTTGGCTGAATAAAAGTGTTAGACAAGCAGATTCATAAATTAATTTTTTAGTGCTTCTTTTAACTTAGTTTTGGATTGCTTTAGATTCCCCTTATCAAGTGGGTGTTGAAAATCACAGATTTTCTTTAAGGAAGTGGCGTAAAGATGAAGCATTAACTCTGACGTATACACGTTGTTGCATTTTTTTTCCCCAGGTTCGACTCTCATGAGGGTGCTGCACATGCTATTGTTTCTGTAAACGGGACCTGCATTGAGGGCCACACCGTGAAGTGTTACTGGGGCAAAGAGACGGCAGATATGAGATCCATGCAGCAGATGCAAATGCCTCAGGTACTTTAAATACTTTAGGAAATTTGAAAATTGGTCGTATTGTTTCTGTTTCTAATGATGTCCCCATTGCTTAAAACAGAATAAACCAACGTATGCGGCCCAGCCTTACGGACAGTGGGGACAGTCATATGGAAATGGTCAGCAGATGGGTCAGTATGTGCCCAATGGCTGGCAGATGCCTACTTATGGCGTCTACGGCCAGGCCTGGAATCAGCAGGGATACAAATAAGTACAAATTTGGCAGACTAGCTCCTCAATTCAATCATTTTTTCCCCACATCAGTGTGGCATCTGCCCATTGGACTCTCCATTACACCAGTTCAGGGGCTGTTGAAAGGGCTACATTCAGCCCACTGTATATTATATGTTTGACTTTTCATTTGGAAGGAGTTTTCCTGTTTTTAGCCCCAAGATATTTTTATTTCCCTTGTTAAGTACTGCATTTCGGCGACTTTGATTGCCTACTTTTGCAACAGATGGAATGTCTTTTCAATGTGTTAAATCTTCAGGTTCAATTCAGCTCTCGTCTCAAACAGCGTAAAAGGTTTGAGGATTAATATACTGCACTCTTTTGTTGTCAACCTGATTTGTTCACTAGTTTTTTTTGTTGCGTCCAGTCATTGTTTTCTGCTTAACACTTATATTTTTCACAAGACGGCTTTCAGGAATTGAGTGTGATCTCGTAATAAACTATAAAGGATTTTTATCTTGACACTTATTGATGGAAGATATTCTGCATTTACAGAGATTAATCTGTGGCCTTGAAGTTTCAGGAACTTGAAGTTTTAGACAAATGACTAAAGCTTTTAATAAGTAGTATTAACAGAGCTGCAGAAAACTCATGCTTTCTTTTTGTTCAGTGTAAACTTTTTGTTTGGTAAAATGGAGGTGTGGACTTGGTTTTTAAAACTTTGTTTTTACAAAATCATGTTTGCTGAGATCGGTTAAAGGTGAGATGGTTCACCACCCAATCAAAGATGATAAAAGTGCTGCGGCGTCTTTGTAAAGAATTGTGTAAAATGAAGTTGTGAATTATTTCTTTAAATCTTGTAAATTCAGGGTTTGTTGAACATCTGTTAGTGTAATTATGTTGCATGGATATTCTGATCTCTGTTCTTGTTACAGTCTCTTGTAAATTTCATAAAAGGCATTCATTAGCGTCACTGAGATTCAGTTTTTAAAGGCTCTCCCCACGCTTGGCTCCCTAGAGTCACTTGTTGAATTTACAAGCCAAAGACCTAGTCAACAACGAAGTGAGCGTTTGCATGCTTCTACCCTGCAGTGTTAAAATTGTAATTTCAATTTCGGAGGGGAAAAGGTGGACTTTGAGGTTCTCGTGGGCTGAAGCTGGACACTCTTAATGTGCTCTACAGCCAATCTGTTACCCAGAAACCTGTGCGTTTACTCTGCTTTCTGGGCATCAAGCACAGTCCAGATAGATCGAACAGAGAGAGAGGAGCAACTGTTTTTTTTTTTCTTCCCACCAAGCCTGTTGGTTTTTCACTCATGTAATGTAAATTTATCCAAACATTTATTTAATGTCACATTTCTAACTGGATTTTTTTCTTTTAATTCTGTATAAATCTAGAGATGTTTACTGTTGTTTTGAAACTCCAATTATATGCTTCCATCTAATGTTGTTCAATTTGCTATATTCCATGTGTAAAAACACTTAATAACAACCATACTAAAATATCTTTGGTTTTCATGAGTGGTTAATGGATGATTAAATGTCTCGATTAAAATACCAATTTGAATGATTGAGGCAGAAATTTGCTGGTGTATTAGAGTTTACTGTTAATATAGGTTTGTTTATCTGCTTAGCTTGTTGTGTATTAAAACGTTTAGCAGCATTTAATGTTTGACAAGAAAGGCTAGAATGAAATGAGTTTTTGGTTATTATGTAAAAGGTTTACATTTTGTTAAATGTGCATAAATAAGTTAGAGTATTACTTAGTAGGATGTTGTTTTATACTATTAACATTGGTTATTTCTTCTGTTTGTTTTAAAACAGTGAAAAATATCTTAAAGGTTAATTTATATGGATAAAAATCTCCAGTGACTAACAGCTTTTGTTTTCCTTTGTTACATCATGTTATAGTAATCTATGCAGCGCTGTTTAGGATAAAAACTATTTCAAGGTTCACGCATATACATACTCTTTCACTTCTGCAAAATATTACAGGACTGTACCTTTATCCAAAATGATAATTGAAAATTATCAAATCTAACTGGTACAAAATTATGTTCACACAATCTGATACAAACATTTTCAGGGTTTAAGTAGTTTAAAAGCTTTGGAAATGTGTAGTTGGCTTGACATTTTATATAGTTAAGTTTTCCTACCAGATAAATGATTAGTTGTAAGGTTTAAAACATTTACTAACGTCAGAGAAAAAGGTCTCCAGCAGTCCACAATGTGAGATTAGGAAGTTTAGAGAAAACCTGATTGTTTCGGTATACAATTTGAATGTAATCGATTCCCAACCTGAGAAGATAAGTATCACAAATCTACTTTGAAATAGTAAAGAGAGAGAGAAACACAACTTAACTTTCACGTCAGATTTATTAGTGAAATTTAAAATTATGAACAAACATTTAGAGTTTATCTATTGACTATAAAAACTTCTTCTTTCGGCTGTTCCCAGTTTAGAGGTTGCGACAGCATAAAATGCATAAATGTAAATCTGTTTCCACCTAACTCTGGCCTCATTATCCTCTACTCTTGCACCAATTACCTTCATGTCCTCCTTCAGCACACCCATATAACTCGTCTTTGGCGTTCCTCTTGCCCACTTGCCTGGCAGCTCCATCTCCAACATCCTTCTACCAATATAACTACTATCCCTTCTCTGCACATGTCCAAACCATCTCAATCTGGCTTCTCTGACTTTGTCTCCAAAACAACCAACCTGAGCTGTTCCTCTGATGTGCTCGTTCCTAATCTTGTCCATCCTTGTCACTCCTAAACTGAACCTCAACATCCTCATCTCTGCTACTTCCATCTCTGCCTCGTGTCTCTTCCTCACTGCTACAGTCTCTAACCCATACATCATAGCTGGTCTCACTACTGTACTGTACACCTTTCCTTTGATTCTTGCTGACACTCTTCTGTCACACAACACCCCTGACACTTTTCTCCACCCACTCCAACCTGCCTGCACTCGCCTCTTCACCTCTTTTCCACACTCCCCGTCGCACTGGACTGTTGACCCCAAATACCTAAACTCCTCCACCTTCTTGACCTCAGCCCCCTGTAACCTCACTGTTCTACTTCCCTCCCTCTCGTTCAAACACATGTATTCTGTCTTACTACGACTGACTTTCATTCCTCTTCTTTCTAGAGCAGACCTCCAACTTTCCAGCTGTCCCTCCACCTGCTCTCTACTCTCACTACAGATTACAATGTCATCTGCAAACATCATTGTCCATGGAGATTCCTGTCTGACCTCATCTGTCAACCTGTCCATCACCATAGCAAACAAGAAGGGACTCAAAGTCGATCCTTGATGTAGCCCCACCTCCACCTTGAACTCCTCCGTCTGACCTACAGCACATCTCACTGTTGTCATACTCCTCTCATACATATCCTGAACTACTCTGACGTACTTCTCTGCCACTCCTGACATCCTCATACAGGACCATAGCTCCTCGCTCGGGGACCCTGTCATACGCTTTCTCCAAGTCCACAAAGACGCAGTGCAGCTCCTTCTGACCATCTCTGTACTTCTCCATTTGCATTCTCAGAGCAAAAATTGCATCAGTAGTGCTCTTCCTGGGCATGAAGCCATACTGCTGCTCACAAATATCCACTTCCCTTCTTAGCCTAGCTTCCACTACTCTTTCCCAGAGTTTCATTGTGTCGCTCATCAACTTTATAATTCTGTAGGTGTTACAACTCTGCACATCACCCTTGTTCTTAAAGATGGGCACTAGGACACTTCTCATCCATTCCTCAGGCATCTTCTCACTCTCTAGAATCCTGTTGAATAACCTAGATAGGAACTCCACTGCTGTCTCTCCTAGACACTTCCACACCTCCACAGGGATGTCATCTGGACCAACAGCCTTTCCACTCTTCATTCTTCTCAGAGCCTTCCTCATCTCATCCTTTCTAATCTATTGACTATAAAAAATGGAGTGGAATTTAAGGAAATATATTTTTGTGAATTTGATTTGGGAGGAGCATCATAAAATTAGCAATTGGTGCTGCTTCATACAGATCTTACCAAGTATAAATTACCTAAGCCCTTTCCTATCTAACAATGCAAAAGCTCACCCCCAGCGGTTCCTCAGACAGCTCGCACAGTGTCACCAAAGACGCTTGCTTCAATTTTATGTAAGCGGAATCATGAAACCAAAGTGAATTATGGTTACGTGTAATTTATTACACTTGATTCAGTTATTTTTAATGAATCTTGCCAGTTCCTAAGACCTTTTATATTAACATAAAAGCATGTATTTATATAAAAAAAGACAGTTGTGGCAGAATAAACTATTATTCCTTTGAACATACTTAACTTCAATCATGTTATAAAAGATATGTAAATATTAACAAAAATACTGTGGAAGGTATTTAAACATAAATGTGAGCATGAATGGTGGGATCATACTTTTGAGTGTCCGAGTGGTTTAAGTACAGAAATTTGTAAAAAAAAATGACAGAAAATTCCAAACTGAAAGCTGGACCAAGCTATTTATGCTGTTATATAATGATGTATGAGTGCCATTGTGGTCTGGTGGATTAGAAGATCGACTGGAGATCAGAAGGTCGCCAGTTAGATTCCCAGGTGATGAAACACTTGCTCTCCATCTTCAACAAGCACAGCTGTGGAGCCCTTGAGCAAGTCACCAGTTTCCCGACTGTTCCCCGAGCGCCGCAGCTATGGCTGCCCACTGCTCCGGGTGTGTTTACACTGGAATGGGTTCAACGCAGAGCACAAATTCCAGGTATAGGTCACTTTCACTGCACTTCACAAACTGCTAACTAATTTTTTTAAAACATGTATTAAAAGATTGGAATTGGAAATTTAACTTGGCATGTTAAGAAGATCGATACGGTTGATATTACATCATTAACAAGGGGTGTAATATAATCCCTTTAACCACCTTTTATTGGCATTGTTTGGCAGTGTTTACACACAGTGTGCTTACTTTTCATCTTCATTCAAGAAATGAACAAATGATAATCAGAGCCTTTTAGAAGAAGGTTTCAGTAATGAACATAAAGCATCCGTAACTTCATATTGACCTGCAGAAGGGACTGTTTATCAATTTAACCCCTAGTTCTTTTAATGTCTGACACCAAACCAGCCACTAGATGGAACTCTCCCCCAACAACTGAGTGATGCCCCAAATGTTCTTTGAGTTTCACACCCAATAAAACATGTTAATAAAACGGAATGATCCAGGGAGTAAAAGAACGGTCCATTTCCCCAGTTGTCATGAAACCATGTTCATTCAATTTTTGCAGAGGAAAGTCGTGTCTCATATCCTTCAATGCTTTAAGTTCCAGATTAAAAGAATAAGAACATTCAGTCTTCGTTTAAACACGTTGTTATTGAGAAGCAGGCAGCTCCGGCCTGGTGATGCCCAACTAGAATGAAAGCAAGGAAGAGTGATAGCAAAGCGACTTTGCTTTGAAACATCATTTGTCAGTCTGTCAGTGTGATTCAGAAGAAGACTGTGTGTGTGTGATAGAAGGAGAACAAGGTGTCTTTAGTGCAAGCCGTCATTAGTCAGTGTGTCAGAGCAGTGGTACGGAATAGAGAGCTGGATTGACAGTCTGATAAATGAGGCCAGCTTCTCTCTCTACAGAGAAGGAGAGAAATGTCAGTAGATGAGTTGCTGAGCAGATCAGAAGTGTCATAAATCAAATCACCCCATGACTTGCTCCATCTTCTCACTCTCTCTCAACCATCAACCCTAAAACTCTCTATTCATCACTGCTGTCAAAAGTGAGAAAAATAGTGCGGGAGAGCTAGATGTTTTTAACGAACAGATAAATCACAAATACAATTTGCGGGAAAAACTATCACACAGCAAGATCAGTGTTGTACGAAATTCTTTGTCGACGATGATCAATAAATTCCAGAATTTTAACTCCAATTTGAATGCCTTTACTTATTTGTTAAACATAGGCAAAGGCACATCTTTCATGATTTTTTTTGTTGAAGTTACTTAAAAGACTTAATTTTGCAACTAATACATGGTTAAATTATTTGTATGTAAATGTGTATGGGATAAATTCAGCTACAACCTAGGAATTGAATATTTTCCATTTCTTTTAACTTTTTAATTTCTTTACATTTTACATTTTTTATGAGACCTGTGTCAGCCTGCTTAGGCTTCATAAAAAATTTAAACAATAAATTTCAAAAGTTAAATAACACACTTGAAAGTAAATATGGCAAAGTTTACAGATTTCTGGAAACAAATAAACTATTGATATATGTTTGGGGTTTTTGCTATCTTTCTGAAGAAAAAACAAAGCTAAAAATTAGCTTTAAAAATCCATTTAAATAATATTGATTAATTTAAGCCACGCTGACATCTACCTGTCCTAGAGTCACGGTTAACTTTCTGGAAATGTTGACTTCACTAATTGTGATGTTGATTGATAGGGTAAAAGCCACTCATCTGGCAAGACGGAGGGATAGGGAGCTAATGAAGTTAGTGTATGAGCAGTTTAGAGATAGAACGTGTTCCTGGCATCCGAGGGCTCCCTCTCACCACGGTGTGTTTGGTTGCGTGTGATTGTGAGAGAGAGAGAGCTCACAGCAGAGGCTGATGCAAAATAAACATGTTTCACTAATTAACCTTGACAGTCTCAATGCAGACGCCAGCAGCAACTTTCTACTAATGATACAATTAATTCCTAATTAAGGCACACTGTCGAACCAGAAACAGAGCAAGAGTGAGAGACTAGGTGTGATCTCCTGCATCTGAAATGATCCAATCCAAGCCATGAACCTGCACTGTAAACTAAATATATATCTTCCTCTATTTTAAAATGGCATCTCTGTAAATGTAAAAACTGAAAGTTCCCTGTTTTCCTACAAGCTACATTACTTGCACAACACAGACAGCATTTAGACATGTATTTAACCATGTTTTTAAGTAAATAAGCGCAAACTTTATCTTCTCCAGTGACCAGCTGAAAAAAGATAACTAGAGTCGGTTTCTAGTTACAGTTAAACTATTCCTGCGTCCCAATCTGAAAATAGAGTGACAATGACTAACTCACTTCTAAAATTCATAGTTTCAGTTTCAGAAAAAGATATTTGAGCTAAAATTGATTTCATGCATTTTCAAGGAAATTCCATGAGCAAATGTTGAAGTTCAAGGAATGTGGAAAACATTTAATTATAATTCTTATTTGGAGATATCCATAAGTAACAGGGTCGCTTCCTATAAAGGATGCACTATGAATTGCCTTAACTTTTACTTTTATCTCTGAACTTTTTTTGTAAAGCACTTAGAATTGGCAATGTGTATGAAATTGGCAATACAAATAAAATGTACTTAACTTGCGCTATTTAGATGCACATTTATACTATGCTTTTAAATCAACGGAAACCTCTGTAATAGTGCATCGCTTTTTACATGGACAGTGATGCAATAATCCAGAGTTAACTGTATCACGCCTCATGTGGGTAAACACAAAATGCTTTAGGATAATAAAAGAAGGGGGAAAGGTGTAACTTTTGCTGTTCAGCCAAAGAAAGTCACTAAAACAGATTGGAAACAATTGGAGTGAGAGAAAATTACATGGAGCTCTTTACTTTGGCTGCCTTCCAGGAACAGAGAGATGAGAAAGGGGAGCACAAATACATAAATCTTTCTTTAAAAATATTCAGTGTGAACTAGACTTTCTTTAGAAAAGGTATTCTGATAAACAGTAAGATCTATCAGAGTCTGTTCACCAGAAATCAGTCAACACAATCTTACATTTTAGATCTACAATTCAAGATAGTAGCTCTCTTGTTGCAAAGTGCCCTGCTCTTTGCTGTGAATTTTTTGTTCTGTTTTAATTATGGTTTCCCTCTGCTGGTAGAATTTGGTATTACATCCGATTTTGGTTTATGCTTAATCTCTAGTCTTAGCAGGTTTATTAAAATGAAATAAAAAATCAGCTAAGCAACTAAACAGCACTTTAATCATCTAGTACTGACCCTTCTCACAGAGTCAATGCATAACTAACCTTTACCAATACACATCCCTTTTGACAATTACCAAATTTTGATTACTAAACATCAAAAATAAAAAAAATTCATCTTTGTTTTTATAGGTGTACTATTTAAAGGGCATAAGGATTCATTAGTAGTTTGCACAGAAGACAGTTTTATCAGACCATATGGCCCTGTCTGCCAAACACACACATTCCATCTGCAGGATGCCTGTAAAACATGCGCGCACGCACACATGCGCACACGCAGACACACTCAGCATGTCTCTTTTAAACAGAAAATGGTCAGTGTTAGGTCAACACATGCCCTGAATATGAGAATTTACTTTGTTTTTGTCTTCAAATAAACATGCTTGTTTACAATCAAGCTTTACATGAAATTTCAAAATATGATCCAGGTGCTATTGATCTAGGGATAAACTCATTTATGCATTTCAAAAGTCAACATTGGGTCCCGGACATCATGGCATCCAGACAATATAAGAGAAATGAGGGACTTCAAGGAGCCAGATCAGATTTTAACAGATTTCCCAGAATGCACTTAACGGACGGAAATTAGCATGACTAAAGCCAAAGCTATTCTACTCAAGCTTCACATTTCAGAAGGATTTCGTTCCTTCTTAAGTACCACAAAGGCAGAACTCTTTTATTTTCTGATTTCATTACAGTGAAAGAGAGAGAGAGATGCCTATGTCTGTCAGCATGAGATTCGTGAGCTCTGACAGCAGTGTCAAGCAGTCACTCACCTGTCAGCACTACAGAGAAATCAAAGCCAGACAGAGAGGACACTCAAGCACACACATACCCTCACACCTGTCCTCCTGCAGCAGCAGTCTGAGTCCACCTATGTAGGTCAAAAGCTGCCTGTAGCTATATCAGAATACCCACAGATGAGGACAGACTAGTGTGTCCGGCTAAATCTCTCTAGGATTGATGCACTGCTTTCTCCCCTGATCAAGCCTTGCGTGCCTTTATTCTCATCTTTAAGAAAGGCTGAGATGTTGACAAGCACTCCTCAGAGTTTCTCAACTTTATTCCTGAGGTAGAAAATGAGATGTGTACATGAAGGCGAATTGTATAGTGTGACAGGTCTTTGTGGCTCAGCTCTCTTCTCAAATGCTCTAAAAGAAGGATGGCTGACAGCTTCATGGCTCAGAAAGAATGAGAGAAGGATTGAGATGCCATGCCAAACTGCTGGATGAACGGATGGCTCCATCTGAAGCCAACGACAGCTGTCTCACTGCCTCAAAATCAATCATTCACTCACTGAACGCAGACTCTGGTTTAATAAGAAGAGACTAACCACATATTCCATATATACACTGCATAGAATTACAATCAATCATTCAGTGGATATTTATTGTCAGAAGTGAAAGCCTCAGATGGAAACTTGATGGTGCGCAGAAGGTGAAAGAACAAGGATGCACGGAGATGTGAAACATACTTTATTACAGCAATGCTGAAGATCACAGGAACGCAAGGAATGAGCATATAGGTAATAATCTAAAGCAAATCTAATAAACTAACATCTACTACCACTTCTGTTTTGTGCAGTTGGCAAGGCAAAAAGGTATAATTTTAATAAATCCAAGCTTAAAAATTACTTAAATTTGTTGAGAGAATAGATTGGCCAGAGTATGCAAAGGCCTAAAACACATCAGAAATGTTTATCTCATGGGGGACATGAGAAAAAAATGTCTTCAGCAAGGATGCTTTATTGGAATTTTTTTTTTAAAGATTATGCTTGATTTTTTAATCAGAGCAGAGATGAAAAGAGCCCTTGTGAAATTCTATTTTTGTCTGGTTTTGATTGATCTATTAAGTAGTTATGTTCTTCTATAATCCTTTAATAGTCCGGTAGAGCCAGTGATGTTATTGAAGCCAACAGGGCCTTGCAGAGACCTTTTGAGGTTCAGGTGCTTAAGTATAAAAAAGGAGCACATAAAATGTTTTTGCAATTCCTATAAAGTATGATACCTTAGAATCCAATTTATTGTTCAGATATGCTGTATAGTTTAAGCTATACATTGACAACATTAAATTAAAACATAAAAATTCTATACAAAAGATTCAACAACATCTGTTTCAAAATTAGCTTCAAACAACTGAGTTTGAATTTTTTACGATCTACAATTTTTTAAAATTGTAAATATGAGCAAGCTGCTTGGTAGAGCAACCTAATGTGAACGTATTTATAAACTATTGTAGATGTTTAACTTTTAATAAGGTTTTATAGCTCTCTTAAAAGGTTGATTAGATGTATATAAAACAATTTCACATCTTTTATGTTTCAAAAAGTGATCCTGTGAGTTTTTGTGCCAAATCATCGGCCTTACTTTAAGCAGCTCTGTCTGATAATGTCAAAGCACAATTTTACTATATTTTTCTGAGGCTTTATATGTGCTCATTTTATAGAGGAAAATTCACTAACTTGGGAAGAAGTTAATCGTAGATTATATTTTTACATCAGACAGTGATTTAATGTTATGAAAATTATCCTTACTTTCGTTGACACATGTCTTCTTACAGCACATGTTATTTTTGTTTCTTAACCGTCTATGCACGTAAATTATAAAACGTGACCAGTCCAATTGGTGCTATTGTTACAGGTGCTATTATTTCTCGAACACCTGCTGACTCTTGAAATCTTTTTTCAGCTGGTCACTGGAGAAGATAAAGTTTGCGCTTATTTACTTAAATACATGGTTACCTATTTCTGCATTTTAGCTGTTTAAAGTGAATAATATTCCCTTGCAAGTCTTACCATTATGTCTGTCACAGTTTTTTTGAGCAAAAAAAATGGTTGTGTGTGCAAAATTTTTGTGGCGGTCCTGGGCACATGAACTACATCTCCCAGCAAGCTCAGCATCAGGTGAAGGAAAAGCTTTGCTTCTATTGGTCTCGACAAAATCTAAATGACATAAAAATTGCAAATAATATGATCTAACCTCAATCTTACAAAAACTTACAGATTATAACCATTTCGTGTAGATATCACATTAAATTATTTTATTAACATTATTTGAAATAATGATCCATTAGGGCACTTTGGGCATCAAGGTGGATGAGCACCCCCCCTTCTGTACATGCCTGGAAACAAGTGAAACGGCACTATAAAAAAATCTGTAGAAATACAGGACAAATGGCGTGTTAATTTTATGGAATTGTCTGTTTTATTATTTACAGGTTTTTATCAATATTTAATAACTCCTGTTGCATTATAGGATTGCCTGCAAAGTCTACTGAGACTTGGTCCACTGTCAGTATCTCCTTTTTCAGTAAGTCAGTGGAGAAAATAAAGCTTATATTTCTTGACTAAAATACATGGTTTGAAAACACATTTAGATTTAAATAGTGTCTGTTTTGAGTTAGTAAACTTGCTTCTTAGATGCAAGTCTGACATGTTGTAGTCATTTTTAATAACTTCAAACCTCATCCTGCTTGCTGGTGCAGAGGTCAGTGAAGGGACCTGCAGCTGCAGCTGTGTCTGTCACTCATATCAAGTGTTTGAGGGCTTGACATTCAACAAAAAAATAAAGCTATTGATTTACACATTGATGTATATTTAACAATACAAATGAACGTTTGAAAGTTCCCCCCAAGTGGTCATGACCAAATACTAGTACTGGCAGCAAGTAATGCACCCCCAAACTTTCACACTGCTTTCTTACTTTCAAGTTCATCCATAAATGACCTTTTACAGGTTTGGGACATTGTTCATGAATCTCCGCTCCTCTCCAACAGTCAAACCTCAGTGTATGACCTCTCTGTTACGTTAAAAATACAGGGTGGTAATGTTCTAATGATGTCTGGAGGACAAAGTGTGTGTTTGAGAGCGTGCGTCCCGGTGGCCGTGCGGCTGTCCTGGTTCCTAAGAGAGACTGCCACTCACATTGACAACCCTGAATCTGACAGCGCCCGCTTACACTTGTCACTTGACATTACACACAAACACACGCTAGCACACGCATACACACACTGACTGCCAGGAAGACCGGGAGGGGTGCCCACATCCTGCTGAGAGCCCACACACACATCCACACTGCTCTCGCTGATTTCTGTGAAAGCCTCTTTACCCTTGTGATCTGACCAAAATCACATTCACTGTTTCAGAGCAGTGAAACGAATACGATATGGTTTGGGGTGGAAAGAAGGGCAGGGTGAAGCTGGCATGTGATCAAATACTGTGTGTGGGCTGGTGCCCGATGAGGATCACATGACCAACTGGTTACAGCTCACTATGTTCAGCATACTGTACAGCACCATCAGAAGCATCAGTCGAGTGTTTGACAGTGCAGGGATACATGGACAGTGTGCCAGTGGGTGGTACGATGGCAGATGGAGTGAGGTGTGCAAGTAAGGAAAAGTAATATGGAGTTTGTAAAAGTGTGAGAATGAGAAGAGACAGTTGAGACCAAATGGAGAAAAAAACTTTCCTGGGAGAATGTGTTTTTCACAATTTTTTGTTTTTCACTGACCATTTTTAATGTGTACCAGTGTACCACTGAGCGGTATGTGTTCAGGTACATTTTGAAAATATGTTTGACCTAGTCTCATAATGATCAAGACCAACTGTTTTGTTTAGTATTTTTGCAACTTTCATATTTGGACCTAATGGTGCTTTTCCACTGGATTTTAGATACAGCAAAAACTCAGAGTGCTATGGCTTTGTTCAGCTCACCATGGTTCTCGTTTGTATTTATATGGACATCAGTTTTAGGGCTTAGTGGGCTTCTTTTAGAATTCCCACTCACAATATGTGTCTACATCAGTCTAGTTCTGTTGGTTGTTAAATAGAAAAATTCACAAAGAGACAAGAGCTCTTAAGTGAGTCAAGTTCGCTATGGTTCTATACGTGAGCTCGGATTCTCGACCTTTGACTTGATGCAGCCTGCTTCATGGAACCCCATCTCAATGGTTATGAAAAAAGTACCTGTAATAGGTACATAGCATGGTGGAAAAAGCCCCCAAAAGTCAAACTATTACAATAAAAGCTTGGTGGAAAAGTGGGTTTAGTCTGATGCTAACGGCAATGTGTGAAATCCATCATTGTATATAAGGCCTAAGCAATGTATACAATGTCTAAAAACAGGAATGACAAGTGAAAGCCATGATTCATATTGTAACTTCAAGGGAAAAAACAGACAGGGAATACGCATATGCCAGGCCTTGGTCTTAAGGAAAAATCAAAAGCAAAAGTGTTTGAGGTGCAGTCCAAGCTTAACGGAAGCTAAACGGCTCGCGGTAGCCTGATCGTCATTCTCTCTATCTCCTACCATAGAGCCCAAAGCAAGCTAGAAAAAAGAAAATCTGGAAAGGAGAGCATTTAACAATAACCTCTCCCAGACACTCACAGCAAGCAACAAGGCTTCAGATTTGTTTGTTTCTGTATAAGCAAGGTTGGTTTTTATGTTTTTGGACATTTTCTGTTTTTTTCCAATCCAAACGTTTACTACTTTCCCTAAAAAAGTACCATTCGTTCTTTAGCATGCTTTTAGAGAAATATTCAGCTGCCCAGACATTTCCTCCTTTCCCTACAATCAGGCATTTGTAAAATTTTTATGGTATAAAATGCATCACGCATTTCTGAATCCATCAATAAACAAAAAAATGTCCTCAGCAAGCAAACAATTGGTCAAATTTGTTATTTGACTAGCACATCTAGAATTAATCTGCTGCTGGCATACGGTGTGTGGGCCGAACATGGTGAATGTCAAGCAGAGCTGATTTAATTTTTTAAGTGGTGCAGAAGACATGGGTCAGACATTGCATTTAATGTTAACTTGCTTGGGCCAAGCAAAGTGACTAGAGCTGGGCCAAGTAAAAATAGCTTTGTGTATCTCGGATGCAGCATTGTCTAAAAGAGCTGAGTAGAGGCAATGTGACTTAAACTGATCTCTGTTGGTCTATTCCTAAGCCCCACTCATGTTAGTCAAAGTTATGTGCTATGTGGAAAAAATATCGGTAAGCTTTAAACCAGTTTTTCCCCCAGCAAAGTTGAACAATTTTAAATCATGAATCTTCTACAATTAGGGACCAGACGAAAGAGGACAGTAAGCTGAATTAGATAATCAATAAATGTCAGTCACTCAATGTCAGTTGAACATTCACTCTGTTCATCATCAGAGAACAAAGTGTTAGAATGCTTAAAAAAAATCTTAAATAGCCATTTTATAGTAAAAAAAAAAAACTTGTTTTTTAAAAAGCTTTTTATGGTTATATGGTGTGAAACTTTCTGTGTGGAGTTTGCATGTTCTCCCCGTGATCGCGTGGGTTTTCTCCGGGTGCTCCAGTTTCCCCACAAGTCCAAAGACATGCGGAATAAGTGAATTGAGTAAGAACAATTGTCCATAGTGTGAATGTGTGAATGTTTCCCAGCGATGGGTTGCGGCTGGAAGGGCATCCGCTGCGTAAAACATATGCCAGAGAGTTGGTGGTTCATTCCGCTGTGGCGATCCCGAAAGGGAAGAAAGCCGACATGAAGATGAATGAATGAATGAATGTATCTGATTGCGCGAGAATTAATTTATTCTGTGTGGAGAAAAGAACTAGAACCCTATTTTCACCCGGGACCCTGAATGATGAACGCTCTTGCACTGAGCCTCAAGCATTTATGATGAGCTTGATTCAAAACTCTTTATTCAATCACGAGCAGTTTGATGTCGTGTTGATTGTACTTGTTTATTGTGTTGTTTATTGGTTGTGATTTTTTTAATATCATTTCTGTAAACACGGTCAAAACCAAGCAAGACAGATTTCATTTTGCAGCTTCGACTGCTCTGGTATGTAGTTTGGTTCATTACGAAAGAGTCACTAAACAAATTATTTGACAATCGTGACTAAAGCCAGTAAAATTAAACGCATACTATAAGAAAACAAAAGCTTTTTTCAACCTTCCATGTGTGTCAACCTGTTGTTGGAGACCATCAAAATTAAATAAGGAACATTTTCAAGTCAAAATAGGGGCACTTTGAAATACAATGAGCTCTTATGAAAATCATTCCAGTGTGAATGAACCTTGAGAGATGTATAGAATAGGTCAAAATATGCTTTTAACTAGAAAACTATGTGCTTTCTCTCACAGAACATCAGATTGAATTAAAGCATAAAAGAGTCATATACTGACTTAAAAAAAACCTTTCAGCAGAGAAGTGAATTGAGTATAGCTGACTTTATAAATGAACTAGAGGGTTAACACAACAAGAAATTATATTAAAAACCTTGACAGAGAGACTTCTCAGCAGCACTCTGGTTAGTGTTGTGAGTATTCCTGACACTCAGGTGTTTACTCAGGTCTGTATCATTTTTCTCATGCAGTGTGTTGCTGGTGAAAGTGTCAGTGTCTCCGAGTCTCTGCTGTGTGTTTCAGTCTGTGGTCTGAGACAGCTCGGAGCAGTCTCAATCAACAGCTCTGTCCACTGCTGAAACAGACTGATATATTTAGAGAAAGTGTCCTCTAAAGTCAACATGAAGCCTCAAGCTGGAGAAAGTGCAAGTGTGAATAGGGCTTCCTTGTGTTTATAAGGGTTTGGCTGTATTTGCGAAGACCACATTTTTGCAAAGAGCCTGACGAAAGCTGTCAAAACTGGACTCTTGAAGTGGTTTCATTGCTCCAAAGGCTCATAAATCATGTCTAGTCAAAATCAAATCAAGGTATTGCACTAAATCTAACTTTCAACAGCTCTGAGGAAAGGTTATTTTTAAGGGTGAGGCACAGTAAACTATTTTATGATCATGGAAAGCTCATCTGAAGGCTTCTCACCAACACCAACAAGTGTGTGTGATGAAAGGGAGAGAAGGGATAAAGAGAGAACTCTTGAAAGACAGACGCATGTGTGTTTGCATTTTATCCAAACACTAATATTCCCAAACCTCAGAGTGAGAAGGAGATGATATTAGAGTAAAGAGCAATGATGAAAGCGGGATAATCTGACTGGGGAAGGAGGAGGGAGAGACACTGAACACAGACATCAGCCATCACAAACACTCCTTCAGCCACAGCCGCCTGACAGACACAAAGGGAGGAGGTGACGATGAGGAAGAAGTGATAGACAGAGAGAGAGAGTGAGTGAAAGAGTCATCACCAGGGATCTCTCCAATGCATACCGTGAAGAATGTGTCTCTTTTTGTTGGCCTATAGGGCTGAGATTAGGCTGTAGCCTGTGGCCATAACAGAGGCGAGTGAGACGCTGGGGTATTCTCTCTCTCTCTTGAACTAATGAAGAGCTGCCGACCGTCTGATTGTCTGTCTGACACCCAGTGATGAGTCCTTACTTGTTGTCATGGCTTTAAACCTAGCCAGTGTGTCTTCAGAGAGAGCACTTATTACAGTCGCAGTAAAGCCCTTATGATTTCCTGCTTTGGTTCTGGAGCTAAAGACACTTTGTGATTGACAGAAGACCTTGAAAGAGGTAGACATGTCTCGAGAAGGAGAGGAAGACTGTCTTTTCCTGAGGCATCCAATCAGATTCATCTGCAGCTCTCAGACAGCAACAGTCTGGTTAAAGTTTGAGCATGTGAAGTGATAACAGTGACTGTCAGCAGCTTCAATGAGAAGGTGGCACAGGAACATCGATACTTCTAAGAAACTTGGGTCGAGTATTAAAAACTTGTGACACCTTTGCATACTGTGCTAACAGCATAGTTCAAATCTCAGCCAAACCTTAGGAAACCTGTTCATTTGATTATTTCACAACTTCTCTTACATAGAATTAGCCCAGGAACAGAGGAGGGACATCGAGATGGAATGAAGTTGTTAATGTTTTATGTCTTAGGGACCAGAGGAGGATTGGACAGACCTGTTGATGTTCGCTAATTATATGATGGCTCCTCCCGAAATTTCGTTCACAGGACTACACCAAGTTCATCAATTCTTTATCCCTCGAAACTCCTAGTGAGATTGCACACATTTCTAACATCACCATTTAGATAGACCACTTTTACTTTTGCTTGTTTACTTCTATTATTTGATACTGATCTAAAAAATGTACAAAACAAAGCTTTTTGATGCTCCTTACATCACAAGTATACGTTTGTCTTTGCTAATATGGCTTGACCGACTCGATCTACAAACACTTCATGATAAACATACAGGATCAATCTCTGAACATTCTGAAGGCATCTCAATATGAACACCATGATTCAAGATGTGTTTGAAATAATAATTACCAAAAAGAAATGAACTCTTTTCTGGTTTTCTCATTAAGTTTTTTTTCTTTTATGATGAAAAATAGATAATACTGTATAAGAGTCCTGAGTTTTTAAATGCATATGTATAGATATGATTAAAAAAAAACGAATAAGCCCTCTCTGTAATTGGATATTAAATCTACAGCAAATTTAAATCTTTCATTTTATCTACAATTCTCCACTTCAAACATAAAGCAGTAAAATAGCACATTAAAGAAAATTAAAAAAAAGTTTTTAAACATGTTTCTATAGTCAGCAACTATGTGTTTTTTCAACATGTCTCTAAAATCTTCAAGGACAAAAGGATATGAATGATTGAATGATGGGGCCGTGCCCAAGTAGCGGTGGGTGTCTAGGGGCCCTAGATATGATTCAAACCAGGAAACCACTTATTTTGCTTACTTTTACAGGATATTCTCCAAACATTAGTTGCTAAGACCTAGGTTCCTGACATGAAAGTCTTTCTTGACAGACACAATAATCTTGTAAGGATTTTCTGTTGCTGTAAAAGTAGAGATGTTGACTTTGTATTGGAACTTACCCCTTAAACATGACACTTGACCAGGGCTGGGCGAAGTCATTCCTGAAGGTCCCCTGCTGGTTTTGTTCCAACCCTGCTCCAGAAACAAACTAGCCCCTTCAACAAGCCAAGAAGTGCTTTCAAAATCATAGGTTCTAGAATAGTAACAGAGACAGAAAGAAAAGGTTTTTACCTGATTATTTGTATCAATTAATATTCTCGAAGAGAGCTAACTTGGAGGCTCTGTTTTAACCTTTTACGCACATTTGCACCAACGAACGTAAGAAAAAAACAGAATGCACTGTAGAGGTGGATGGTGGTAGATGTGGCCACAAACTATTTCAGGCGGCACCTGAAGCCTCACCAGCCTGGTATAAGTTCCCACATAATGCATAAATACAAATTTATTGGGCAATTTAACATGATAAATTTATAGCAAGCTTAAAGTTTTCCCAAAATAGGATGCTAACTTTAAATTATGAATGTTATTTTTGACCAGACAGAGAATGTAAAGTGTTTAAAACCTGACTAAAACCTTTACATTTTTAGTCACTAAAACTATACAAGAACATTTTTCATTTTATTGAATAAAATCTGTCTTTATCTTCTTCCTCTACTTCCTCCCAGCTTTGGTTTATTGATCAGTTGATACAATTTCTATTATGAGAAGCTGAGATAGACTTTGACTGTGTAACAGATTGCATATTGTCTCTCCCCTAATGTAAGTCGCTTTCAACAAAAGCATCTGTCAAATGCATAAATGTAAATGTAAAATTATTACATTTGGAAATGACTGACTAAAACGTATTTCATCCAACTTAGATTTGTTTCCACAAATCTTAGATTGCTCAAAAAAACAAAACACTGATTTAGTAGGTGAAAACCTCCTTTTGGTGCAGTAGGGTGATATATTGATTATAGTGACACTCACTTTAGATAAACAATTTTTAAAAATTGCAATGGTACTGTTTCTCCTTTTTGTCCTCTCACGGTCTGGCTCTGCAATCCATGTTACTCCATTATCCATGCCCCACCAAACCTCACAAACCTTGTTTTATAGCCTTGGTTTGAGTCCACCAGCTTTCTGCATGTTTGAACGACGATTGACGGAAACGTACAAAATAGATTAATTCTGTTCTAAATGGTAAGCAAAACACAGTGAGGAAGCTGAGCAGGGCATTTGAAAACAGATTAAGTGAAAAGACGTACATAAAGGAAAAATTTAGAAAGTAAATTCAGAAAGAAACTGAGTTTTGATATGAGCAACACCTCTCTGTCCTATGATGAGATGAGACGCACCAGATGCAAGGTGATCACATTTTGACAGTGACAACATTATGCAAACTGTATGAAAACCAAATTGGTGTATTTTTTCACAGCTATGAGGTTAGTTTCAAATGTGGCAGTTGAAATGCCGCTGCTGCAATCAGTGTGGTGGGAAAACACCAGTTTGAACACCTGATGCCTAAGACAGCCATATAAGAAGCACTTATGAGCGAGAGTGAGCTTCCCACTAAGAGGAAGAGAGCAGTTCACCTGTGTTCCCTGGCTTCCACCACAAAGGAACTTGGCCCAGTTTAAATGTTACAGGATTGTCTTCATAGGAACTCACTAGACCAAACTGAAGACTGTGCTGCTTTCATGGCTTACGGAGTGTCAGGTTATTGTCTCAGTGTCTATCTTGATTGCTCTCTCATTTTCCCCAGATTCTGGTGTATTTCTATGCTCTCACTCATTATCGTCAGGTGTTTCATGTTATGCCCTCCCTTCTCCTCGATCTGAACTCAATTAGCGCTGGCCTTTTAAAGCCTCACTCCGCCTCTGCTTAGTGCGAGTTATTGTTTGTTCATGTTGGCTAACTCTCTACCGATCACTTGTCTTGTGTCCAGTCCTGCCTCTATTCTATAATCTTGTACAATAAAGTCAGCTGAGCGACTCACCTCGCTTCTGGGTCCTATCCTTCATCACGACCCTGACACCGAGTGCCTCCATGTGCTGTTTTTGTCACTCCTTTTCTCTTCATGAACCACCTCTGACTTCTCCGCACAGCTTTTTCCTAAGCATAATTCTCTTACCTTTATACATAATCAATCAATCAATAAATAAATAAATAAATAAAAACTTCATGTATATAGCACGTATACATAGTGTAACAGTAAGCCCAAAGTGCTTTCAATTTATACACAAAACAAATTTGAAATACATAAACATAAAGGAAACAGGTAACAAAAAGGTAAAACAGTAAATAAATAGACCATCAGCCTTTGTCTCAACATATGTTTATGAGACAAACCACTCCATTTTAATAAGTAGTAAACCATAAAAAGTATTTTATTGTCATTTTTATGTTACCCATATGTATCCTTCTCACATTCACTTGATGAAAAGATGTTGGCCCCGTCCACATGTACCCAGTTATGACCCAGAAAAAACAGAACTTTTTCTTCTTTTTTTTTACATAAACATGACAGGTTTTATTTATTTTTTTTTTAATGCAAGGTAGGATTTTGTGTGGACAGAGTTTTCAGGGTTAAAAGCCAGGTTTGTCATTGGTGGAGTTTTCTTTGTTGACTAAGACACAAGTCTATGTCAGACATAGCAAGAATTGTGTTACTGTTCACTGTACTAAAATATGACTTATGAGGACTACAGTACATGCATACTCAATGAATTTAACAGAGGAGTCCGACTGCAACAATATACAGGTCACTACTAGTAATGCAATAGTTTTTTTGCTCACCTAAGCAAAAAGCAAACAACACAAGTTTTGGACAAGACCAAGTAGTATCCCAAATAAGTCGCAAAATGTAGAGGGCAAAATAGTTATTTGTGAAGAGTGGCAGGGGAAAGATGCTTGTGATAATTCTCCTGTTACTATCTTGTGAGAGCTGCTTAAAGAGAAATAATAGAAAAAAGTTGAAATGAGATCAAATAAACTAAGTAGTTTAAAAGCTTCTGATTGGTCATATTGTAATGACATTTACAGTGGACTAAGGAGAGTTTTTGTGTGGATTCATGTCGTTTTTCCAAACCTGAGCTCATGAAAAATTATTTTTTGTGCTTACAATGGTGTATGAAAAACTATTCACATACGAGTGAAGATGGCTTTAAAGTCTAGTATCCACTTAATAGTAATCTACTTTACTTAGCCTTAGAGACATATAGTATAGATAACAAAAAGTATTCCACCGCAGTCAAATAATACAATATTAAATATGATAGCTAAAATGAGAAGTTGGATTAGTGCAAGTTTGAAAATACAACTTTTCCACACCAGATTACGATTTTTACACACCGGTTGAAAGTATACGCAGTATATGGGGCATAATGAGTACAATGTGTCAGGCATTAGACGTGTGGTGTGTTGGAATGAGGGAATATGTGTGATTCAGTGTGAGAGACACAATATGTCTTCAGCATGTGTGTTATGGTGGGCAGCTTGTGTACATCTACCACCAGAAGAGATCAAACATATGGCTCAGCAGCTGCCAGAGTCTGCCTTTCATCTCTCTCTCTCTCTTGCTCTCGATCCATTCTGTCTAAACCGACTCTGGCTCTGCTTCCAATGGCCCATGTCTCCACCCATATCTGTCTTTCTCTCCTTTTTCTTGGCTATCAATCTTTCTCGCTTTTCCTAGGCCTCTCATCCCTGTCTCTCTGTCTCGATCCTTCATACCCCCTCCTTTCATCCTACATCACAATTTATCTCTCCCCACCGTCTCTCCGCTCGCTCCCTCCCTCTCTTAATCTCCCTCCCTCTCTCCTCTCTCGCGCTTAATCTCAGGGCGTCCCATCTCTCCTCTCTCTCTCTGCTGTTAATGTGGGGGTGATTGAGGAGTGCTGTATGTGTGCTCTGACAGGCCTCATCTCTTGCAGTGATGCATGGTCGGCCCGCTCCTCCCTCTAGCCCCATTACACTCTGATTAATCGCTCCTGTTTAACTCAATAATTCATCCCTTAAAAAACAAAACCTCCACTGGGAGCATTGCAGGGAAGAGAGGGCTGAGCTGAAAACAGCCACAGATATGAGAGATATGGCTGGGAGAAAGCGAGGGAGGAAAAAGGAATGTGTCCTTGTCTTTTATGCGATGAGCTAGAGCGAAATGAAACGTGTTATGATGTCTGTTTGGTGATAATGGATCCTTAGATTTGATATGCTGACAGTGGGAGTCAGACGTGATTTGTCATGCTCCATAACCCATTGAATCACGGTTCTGATAATAAGGCAACTCAAGGCAAAGTCCTCCTGCTGTGGCGTCTCTGTTCCTGTTAGATGAAGGGTCTTCTTTATAGTTCTTTTATTACACATCATATCAACTATAAACTATGTTGTATTAGATATTGGTTAAAGGGTTGACAACACAAAAAGTCATCCAATGTTCATGAGGGAGGTATTAAGTTTCATATTACAATGTTTTTCTCAACTGTTTTTGCATATTCTAATTAACATTCAAATAGTGAATGCAATCATCTTATATACATATAAATATAAATCAAATATATTGAACATGTTTATGAATTGGTGTGAGATTTGAGGTTCCATGTTGTTGTAAACATGGTGGTTGAATTTCAGCTTTCTTTAAGAAATTGCCACAAGAAACATTTCTAAGAGGATTTGGTTTATTCACTCTACATTCGGTTCTATGAACTATCAAGCTACGGTCTTCCTCGATTTCATCCCTAATTTGTAATAGGCAAGTCTTGATATGTTCTGAACATAACATTAATATTATTACAAGAAAAAAAAAGTAAAAATATATTACCCATAAAAACACAAAACATTCTATTTTTGGAAAACCATTATGTTCATCTGAATGACGCAATAATCACATAATAGAAGCATTCAAATGAGAAACCAGGTACTTGCACCACCTATTGGCAGTCTAAGTAAATGCAGTAGATGAGTTTTATCAAAAGAAACTTCATATTCCCAATAGGGTTCATTGAAGTTCAGTAGCATTCACAACATTAATTGAATAAAAATAAGTTATTCCTTAACCAGGCAATTGAACCCTGACCCTTGAAGATAAAACCATTGACTGTATAAAACATGGATGTAGTGTTCATGTAGTTTGTGATGAAGACAAGAGGCTCAGAGTGAGCATAGCCAGTCATAGGCTTCTTGAAACTGTGTCACTTCCCAGATATCATGGAGAAGCCAAGGCCATTGCATAATATTATCTAGAATGAATAAACAACACCAAATATCACAGGCAACAAGACTAGCTTAAGATCTACCACTCAAGAAACCATGTCCTTTCTTATGCATGACTTATTCTTAAACAAACAAATTTTAAAATACAAACCTTATGAAGCCAGAAGAGTAAACAAGCTTTTTTTTTGCTCCAACGTTGGTCAGTTTTAACATTGGAGTGAACGAGAACCCGCTCACTTCTGGAGTCAGCTTCAAGAGGCTGGTTGAGGAACTGCAGTTCAGTCACTTCCTATTATGCATCAAGAGTGTACAAGTGCATAAAACTAATATCTGAAAAAGAATTAAATTATAGGGCTGCCAGTAGGTGGAGCAGGCCCATACTGGATCATAAAAAGGGGACTTGTCACTGAAGCTGTTCTATTCTGCAATAAATTCCTGTTGTTGTTGTTTTTTTTATCCGATGCAGGTCTGTAGTCAAGGGGCTTCAATACTTTCATTTAGGACACTTTCATTAGAATATACATGAGCATGACATATTACTAAAATAATTGTTAATTTCAACAATACTGTCATTGAATACTCAGTGTTCTTCGTTTTTAATCCCTATGATTTACACTCTGCACATGAAAGTAAAAAACAGCTCTAACCTTAAAAAATGATGAGTTAGGTATAAAATAGAACCTGAAGTCATGTCCATACAAGTCTATTATTTCAAGACTTGTGAAAATATACTACAGCATTATTGTGATTAAATTTTTTTGCTTGCCTTTCTCTTTGTTGTAGCTCAGAAACCTTGTTTCAATCATCTGATTTTATTTATTGGTTTCAATAGAAAATTACTATTTTGGGGCCAGCATCATAATTTGAAGGTATTTTCACAGAAAATATTTTTTTTAGCATTGACAATGACTAGATAGTGTACAAACTATGCTACAATTTATCACGGTTCCAAAATGTCTTAAATATAGACACAATTAATATACTACAAAGTGATAAGAACTATTTCTCACAGAACAATATAAGAATGTAAAACATGCAGTTATGTATATTAATAAATTAACTTGTGACATTCATACTTGTGATTTGACCTCCTTTACCTTTGTTTTGTGTTTACTACTTTGTTACCATCCTGTTTAACTGCACTCTATGAGAATAATACCTACTCAGCTTGGAAGATACCTTCAAAGAAACGCTTTGATCTTGGCATTATGTAAGAACAATAGTTGAGAAAACGAACCCCCCAGCTTTAGCTCTTCATGTTTATCTCCAACAGTTTTTCACCACAGGAATCCTGCCTCCATGGCTCAGTGCTGATAACCTTTCCTCAAAAGTGCTCTGAGGTAAAACTGAGTCATGAAATGAGGTCAGGAGCTGATGGCAGAAGGTAAAACTGCCGGTCCAGACAGGGGAAGGTAAACACAGATATCCTGGACAGAAAAAATAGCTTTTGGAGTTTTGTTATTACTCTGTGTTTGACATCTCAACTCGCTGGTAGCAATTCTTTGACTTGTGCTACTCAGGCTATCATAGACTCCTGTTCTCAATGCAGTGAGTAAAGTCAGTTGTGCAAAGTGGTTTACTTTGTTTGGAAATAAATGTTGTAAACAGTCATTGTTAAAATAGCAAAGGAATAGATTAGAGATCTTTTATATCAACATGAAAAGGAATTGTGCAGTAATTATTTTAAATTAAGAGTCATGCAGGATAAATTTAAATATCCCTATTAACTATTCAGTGAGTTGAACCAAAAACTTTCTTTAACTGTTTGTTTTTACTATTGTTTAGCCAGGGAAAATAAGTATAAAACAAGGACTCTAGTTTTAAAAAGTGTAGAGTGAGGCTGGCAGATTTGCAGCAAAACAGCAAAATATTGTCGGCTTAACAATATGCCAAATATTTTAACAAGATGCCAAAACTTCTCTAACCTAATAAATAATAAAATGGAGAGGACCAAATAATTACCTTTGTGGGACACCAGGGCAGCTTGACTGATAATTGACCATCAATCATATGGTCCCACCTCCCTGTCATTTTTAAGTATAAAAGTCATGACCTGTGTTCACCACACATTTGTAATACCAAGCAAACTTGTGAAAGTCTATTATAAAACTCCAGAATCATTTGTAGCTTAGATTCAACAATGGTCATTTTAATATTGGTAGTAGTTCTCAAAATAAAATAATCAGTATCAGATTTTTTAAGGTGTTATAATTGCTGTCATAAAGGCTAAAGGGACTGACCTGACGCAGGCATAATTATTGGGATAAGAGAGAACACATAAAGAAAGAGCCACATCAGAACCCTTCTTTGGCTGAGAACAAACTGTTAATAACACTGATACTGTAACACCAGAACGCTGAGAGAACCAATCCATGAGCTAGGAGAACCGAGCAGACAGAGCCAGTCCAGAGCCTCCAGGCAATTCTACTAACACTCGATCAAACCCAAGCCAGCTCTAAAAGTTCCAGAGATATCTGAGAGGTAGTTAATCTCAGTTAATCTGCCAGTTAGCTTGTTGAAGACGAATTTTATGTTGAAGTTCAAGTTCTTCACAGAAAATATTAGCCAGCATTTTCAGTCATGTTTATTCAAATGTCTCTAAAAGGTGATTAAGATTCAGACAAGCCAAAAATCTAAATTTCATTGTTCCTAAAAGAGTTTACACTTACGTCAAATGAAACCTAGTGTCACAAGCATGTGTGGTGAGTAGAGTGATAGGCGAGCACACCCTTACAGTCTTGCAATAATCATTTGAGGAGGGATTGCATTTTAGTCGTCAGAGATGCTGAGTATATGTGTTGTTTTTATACTGTTATGTTAATGAGCATAGATGATCTATTAGATAATTATATGACGTGTCACCCCAAAACTTGATCAGGATTCATCATTTCGAATGGCGCAAACACTAAACCGATGCTATTTTTTTGTGTGGACGAATGGCAAAATCACACTGAAAATAACCATTATCACGTAGAGAGAGAGATTTTCCCAGCGATGGGTTGCGGCTGGAAGGGCATCCGCTGCGTAAAACATATGCCAGAGAGTTGGCGGTTCATGCTGACATGAAGATGAATGAACGTAGAGAGAGCCTGATTATCTTACAGCTTTGCTTTCTCCCTTTGTGGGTTAATATATTTTTCTTAACATGCAATTTTACCTGATATGTCGGTGAACAATTTAAAAGGCTTTTAACTTTTTTTTGCAAAACAAATCAAATCTCCCTGATAGCCCAACTTTTGAAGAGCAGGTTAAATGAAATTCATGTTTATGAAATCCATGATTTTAATCGAGCATGGTTTTGTGAAAGGTGATTTGACAATGAGCTTGAGCGTCTACAAACACAGATAATGACAGAAAATGTGTGTTTGTGCTGTGATGCTATCTGTCAGCAGAACTCATGCTGTATGTCTGCTGATAAGAGTGAGCGAGGAACTCTGGCTCCTTCCTCACACAGATAAACAGCCTCCATACCAAACCTTGAGTGCAGGTCCCTGATAGGCCCGGTGTGTCTGTGTGTGCAAGTGAAGTGTGAGGAGCGCCGCTCAGATTATCAGGACAGGGAGTTCATCTCACAGATGCTCATCACACAGATATACACAGCTATCTAGCTCTTCATTTGCTGAGAGACACGTCTATCTTGGCTGAAACAACGAGGTAGCGTTCAAACAAATCGCTCTCATTTAAAAAACACAATCACGTTGTGCTGAGTTCTTGAGGAGTTATTACATGGGTGTACATTTCTGAACATTTTTTCATTCTCATTTAGAAATGTTCAGAAAACCCACTACCATTATTGTAATACTGTTGTAACATAACATTTCTAATTGAGAAAATAGTTTCGAACGTATCAATCACTCAGTCCTAAATTATTTTGTATTAGGAGAATTGTCGTGGTTTATAATATAATATAATATAATATAATATAATATAATATAATATAATATAATATAATATAATATAATATAATATAATATAATATAATATAATATAATATTATACAGTAGAAATATAATATTATACAGTAGAAATATAATTTAAGAGAAAACTAGATATATAGACGTTACCTTCACAACAATTAACAGACAGAAAAAGACCATAAAAGCAACTTTGAAACATTTAAAATTATTTATTTAAAAGCAGATCTCTACCCATGATGAAAGCAAGAGATCAAAAGATAAGGCTTTGATTAAAAGGTTTGCTTTTTACTCTCTGGCAGCACAATTATTTTACAATGTGCTTTCTTTGCTTTCAATCGAGTCTTCCTTTCTACTTAGATTGACATCCACTTGAGAAAACTAAATCACATTTTTCCCTTGATGAACAGTTTTCCTTGGGGATATTGTTTTCCAGCTTTTTGTTATGTATGGCTTTTAGAGTGTTTTGGTAACAAATTGTCTATTTCAAACTAGGAATTAAGTAGAATTTAACATGGTTAAACTAATATAAGAAAAGAAAAAATAAACTTTTGCCAAACATAGTTATGTTTTTTTATGTCTCGTTTGAATGTTTTTGCGTCTGAACAATTTGAGTTACTGAATGCCCTTCATGTACATGCATTTACATTAATCATCGGCCTAATATTTGTAAAGGCTAGTGGATATGTTTTGTTTGTGTTTAATTGCAAAGTTGCCCCTTTGCCCCTCTTACAGGGCACATGTTTAAAAATTGATTGTTGTATTTTCAAATAATAAGCAAACACAGTCACATATAAATGAATAAACATAAAAAAACGGAACTAATCAACTTTTGTCAAACTTGTCGCGTAAAGATGTGTCAAAATACATTTTTTGTTACTATTGATCCTCTATCTATAGTGAAATCACCTTCATATTAGAATCAGTAAAACACATGTTACCTGACCTCACAGTTTGATTTCATTAACTCACAGGGCATGGCTTCATGAACGCAACACTCTGCTTTTATATTTATCACATGCCTTACAAGAAACGTTGACACAAACTCGTCAAAATCCACATGATTGTGTTTGAAAAAAAGTCAGCATTTTAAAATAAGACTCACATATTTACTCATTCACAAAACATCAACAGATTTTAATTCTACAGTCAATTGTAAGATTGCTAGTTATACAAATACCTTCAATTACAAATACCTAGTAAATGTTTCACTATTTAACAAAATACTACAAAAACAAAATAGTTCACAAAATGAGCAAAGTAAAGGCAACACTGAAACATAGAAAATGATCCATTCAAAAGCAGATTTCTAACCATGATGAAAGCAAGAGATGAAATTAAAAGGTTTGCTATTTATTCTCTAGCAGCACAATTATTTTACAATGTACCTTCTTTGCTTTTAATCATATCTTTCTTTCTACTTAGAATGACATCCACTTGAGAAAACAAGCCTACATGACTTTGTCAGTGTTCTATCAATTTCATAAAATTCTATAATATCTGCAAGAAACATGGACAGTTTTCATTGGGATATTGTTTGTCAGCAAAATGTTATGCATATAATGTATAACAAGAAGACAATAAAAACACTGTTTGGGGTATATTACTGTATAATTAGAGAACACTGACCCAAGCTAATGGAGTTCAAAATATGTTTTTTAATAATATATTCACATCTGAACAATTAATTTGATGACTGCCCTTCAGTTAGTTCATTATATTAATAAAAAGTGAAAATAGAGCAAAAATCTGTAAAGCCGTATCTTTTGTTTGCATTTATTGCCAATGTTTAAAGGTTTCTTGACTAAGCAAAGAGTGTCAATAAACAGAAGGGCAACAGTGAATGTATATTTATGATGCAAAAAGTACATCAAAACCTGTTCAATCAATGATTGTTGACATTGGTTTACTTGGCCAAAGTTAAACAAAAAAAAAAACAAGTTGGTATTTGGACTGCGCAATAAAATAAATGCAATATAGGCTACAAAATTGTTGACAAGAGGGAGTTATAACTTTGCAAATGGTTGTAACAAATGAGTAAACACTGTCTTCTTCTTCCTCTGTGTTAATCTGTGTTACTTCTATCAGATGCAAAATTACTAAAACTCATATTCAATCAAAGCAGTTTAACTCAAACCCTATACCGTTGACTCACTCGCTGCAGAATTTTTCAAATATTGACCTGAAAGAACTGCTTAAAATAATCACAGCATCTAAATCATCAACATGCTCTCTAGATCCTGTACCAACAAAATTACTGAAAGAATTGCTACAAATAGCTCAAGAACCATTTCTAAATATTATAAACTCATCTCTAACGCTAGGTTACGTTCCCAGACAGCTAAAACATGCAGTAATTAAACCACTAATCAAGAAAACGCACCTGGATCCTACTGAGTTATCTAACTATTGGCCAATCTCTAACCTTCCGTTCTTGTCAAAAATATTAGAGAAAGTTGTTATAGCACAGCTCAGCTCCTTCTTACAAAAGAGCAACTGTTATGAAGAACTTCAATCTGGATTCAGAGCGCATCACAGCACAGAGACTGCGCTGGTTAAAATTTCAAACGATCTATTACTTGATTGGGATCAAGGAAATATCTCTCTTCTAGTTCTGCTAGATCTCAGTGCAGCCTTCGATACGATAGATCACAGGATTCTCCTCGAGAGACTAGAGAACGATGCAGCCATCCAGGGCCAGGCTCTAAGATGGTTTAACTCTTACCTCTCTGACCGGAGTCAGTTTGTTCATGTAAATGGAGACTCATCGGACACAATAGCAGTAGAGTATGGAGTTCCTCAAGGATCCGTTTTGGGACCCATCCTATTCTCAATATACATGCTGCCCCTTGGCAAAATTATTAGAAGACATGGTGTTAGTTTCCATTGCTATGCAGACGACACCCAGCTCTATATATCAGCAAAACCTAACGACCCTTTAAAGCTAAATAAGATCTCAGAATGTGTCGCTGAAATCAATGATTGGATAAATGAAAATTTTCTTATGCTAAATCCAGATAAAACAGAAATATTACTTATTGGCTCTAAAAAGCAATTACAGAATCTCTCTGCTTTACATATGGAACTGGGGGGATACACTGTTAATTTTTCCACTAGAGTTAAAAATCTTGGCGTTATCATAGATAGTGAACTGACGTTTAAGAATCATATCTCTTATGTTACTAAGACTGCTTTCTTTCACCTCAGGAATATTGCTAAAGTGCGGAACATGCTGTCTATCGTAGATGCAGAAAAATTAGTGCATGCTTTCATGACCTCCAGAATGGATTATTGTAACGCTCTGTTAGCCGGCTGTCCAGCCACCACGCTACAAAAATTACAGTTAGTCCAGAACGCAGCAGCTAGAGTTCTCACAAGAACAAAGAAATATGATCACATTACACCGGTTTTGGGCTCTCTTCATTAGCTTCCTGTACAATATCGCATTGACTACAAGATTCTGCTCCTTGCCTTTAAGGCACTGAATGGCTTGGCTCCGGCCTACCTGAGCAGTCTCCTATCACGATATATTCCAGCTCGCTCTCTCCGATCACAAGAAGCAGGACTATTGATTGTACCAAAGGTTAGTAAATCCACAAGAGGTGGAAGAGCGTTCTCATATAGAGCCCTGAAGCTCTGGAATAAACTCCCGGATGTTGTCCGCAGCTCAACTACGCTCACAGATTTCAAAACTAAATTAAAAAAATATCTGTTTAAACTGGCATTCCAATAATTATCTCTTGGTATTTGTCTAAACAGATATGGTGCCTGAGCACCATATACATACAAACTGTTTGAAAAAACAATGTGGTTCAATGTTCCTCTCTAACCTATCCTCATTATTTATCTCTCCTCCTGCAGCTGATGCTGATCACTTGTTTGTTGTCTATGTTACAGTTTACTAACCGTTTTCTCCATTTCTTAGTTCCTGTTTTGTCTTTGTTTTGTTTGTTTTTCAGCTCCTGTCCGGCAAACCGTTCATCGATGGATTTTTAGTTTGTATGTTCTTTATGCTGGGGAGGTGATTAGCGCCTGCCTCAGTCAGCGAGAGTCCCCTCTCAGAGGGAACACCTGTCTGCTCTGCCTGATCCTCATGGAGACTTTGTGAAGCTGCTTTGAAAGCAATTGCTAAAGAAGCGCTATATAAAAACTGATTGATTGATTGATTGATTGATGTTTACCAAAGTATTTGTGTTCACTCTCAAAAGATTTCTGACAACAGACATTTTTTTTTCTTTCAGAAAATCTGATCATTGGAAGCAAAAAAAACTGAGCAAAAATGGTCCTGATGGTCAAATATGTTTGGGAACCTCAAAGAAGTCACTGTGAGTATTTTTCCTAGCACATGGAAGCCATAGCTTCTTCTTGACCTTAAAGGTTCTTACTAGTTATAGTTTCCTTTGGGTATGCAGCAGTGAAAGTGAGGACACAATGAATACATGTCATTCTAAACATACCGTATGAAAGGCACTCATGCATGTGATAATGTTCAAAGTGCTGATTTGTCCTCCTCTCTTTTCTATCTATCTCTGCTTGTCAGAGCGAGTGGAGCTGTCATGGCATACATCACGAGTGCTACATGGCCTGGGGAAACACAGGGCAATTATGCTAATAAATAATAATAGGATTGGCTACATGACATCATGAGTGATGGGGCCTCTCAGAACTCATTTACATGACTTTGTGCAGCAATCATCGGCTCCACTAATGTAACGCTAAGCAAATGAGCCCTTTCTGAATATTGTGCAATTTATGGCAAGTCGACTGGCACGGAGAGCGAGTCTATAAATCATGTCGAAACACATGCCCCCAATGACAGCTAAATCAACATAGAGTAATTGCTTTGAAATGTGCTGGAACACTGCTGCCTGGACAGAGAGACGAAGAAAGAGGGAGTGAAAAATAGAGGGAAGCAGGCTTTGAATATGCACGTTGTGCTTTTGACCTCACCGTGACACACCACATATGCATTACACATGTTTTTTGTGTTATTTTTGTAAAGTAGAGTGATAAAATGCTGCTTAGGGTTTTTATGCTACACTGTTCTGAGGGTGATTCAAGAATTAGAAACAAATAAGCTTAAAAACAAAGTTTTAAGTTGCAAAACAGAGTGGGACATTTTTTAAAGTTTAGATAATCTAAAAATATAATGTGTTTCCAGATATATCCATACCACAAATAATAATGAAAAACTTTGAATTTGTTTTCAGTAACTTAATTCTCCATTCATTAACATCCACTTTATTAGGGGCCAGGTGTGCAGACTAATACAACAAAGTCATAAAAAATTTTGCGAAGTTATGCTTTTTAGAGCCTTATTCGACTGCATTTTGACCCTTTATAGAGAAAGAATATTTACAGAGCTATGATCCATAGGAATATTTCTCAATCCATCTCAGCAATTCTCAAGTATAAATCAATCTAATTACCCCTCACAAAAAAAACTAAACTTTTATGCTGCTCAAGTCACGTTATTGCTTCTTCTCAAAAACAAGTGTAGAATTGACCTAAATGAAATAGTTTCAATGGTTCTCTCAATGCTGTAGAGCTGTCTAAAGATAAAACAGGTTTAAGGTCAACACATTCAGCAAAAAAAATTTTTAATTAAACGTGAGATTTTCTGTTTTAATTTAACATAATTAATCGATTTACTCCAAAAATATGTAAATGTGACTATAAGACTACACTTGAACAAACTCAGGAACTTGATTGGTTGAATCTGTAGAACACAGAAAACATCACAGCTCATGTCGAGTTAAAGACAAAGTAAATAAATGTGTTTAAAGATGAGACATTATAAAATATTCAACAGTAAGAGCTGAGTTTGTCTTGAGAATGTCCCCCTGGTTAAAAAAGGAACTACAAGTTGGGACTGACACTCTAGCCTCAAGGAATAAGCCGATGTGAGCATGTAAATCATTTTAGAAAGGTATTTGGGGCCCAGTCGATTTAAAACCTTAAAGGTCTCTAAAAGTAACTGCATAAATTGTTGTTCAGAATTTCCCCTCATTAACAATATGGTTTTCAAGCCCTGCCCAACAAAATGACACTCACAATGACACAGTATCCACTGATCCCAGGTCAGTTACTAAGAGAACAGGTAGGGCTGTGAGAGTGGCAGTGCTGAAATATGTTCACTTCTGCATTAGTCATAATGCCAATTTGCTTTGGTTCTTTTTTTTTCATTGTATTTTTTACATTTATAACTAGGTTATAGAAAAAATTATGGTAGTGAGCATTTAAATCTAACATTATTTCATATTTAAAACATTTAAATGGTATGTTAATAACAAAAAAATTGAAAAAAGTTTTTAAAGTTTAAAATTTAAGCCTAAAAATAAAAAAGTAGTCGATGTTAAAATGCAGGTAAACACGCTCTCTAGTTGTCATTGCAGTGAGCAATTGCATTCTGGACATACTGCAATCGGTGTAGAGTGAACCCTGAATAATTCAAATATAGTTCAAATATTTTAGTGGTGAGTTACTGCCTACAGATTTGCTATGATTCCACATTTTAGATGCGTACTTTTTATAAATCACAAAAACATTTACCTCAACCGAGGTGAAAAGCAAATGTTCAGCACTGTCTGAAGCTCTCTGCACCGCCAGCAGAGGGCGCGCTTGAGACCCATCCCTGCTACAGTTTGTGACCCACAGTGAGTTAGCAGAACCTGAAGCTTACTGCTAACAGCTCACCTCTATAGCACACTTCCACAAACACTCACTTCAACATCACACACACAGAGTGCAGATTTAGCATCCAGCCTCTGACTGATTGCTTCAGACACTGTCAACTACTGAATGACTGAGGGTGTGTGAGTGTGAGTGTGTGTGAGCGGAGCTGTCAGTGGGGCACCAAGAGTGTTTTTTAGAGTATGTGTGCAGTGATACGTAGCAAACACTGGCTTGTCCATCATCATCCATTACCCTGACAAGGAGAGAGATTAATGACCATGGGGTCAGCGAGGGGCGCTTGCTCCCTCCTCCCACACACGCACAAGGTCTTTGAAGCAAAACAGGGCTACACATTCACAAAAGCTCGCATGTATACAGGGTAAAATAAGTACAGGAGGGGTGGCTGTTGAGGAGTTATCAGCTTCTCTGGGAAGTATTGAGGTTAATTTTGTGCATTGCATGTCCTTTCCAGTTATTTGTGGCAGAATATTGAGTTTCACGGCACTGTCAGGTCTTTCAGCAGAGCTCTGTTGGCTCTAAAGCTTGAGGGCAGGTTTTGTTCCAGCTCTGGACTTTCTCTGAGACTGAATTCATTCCCTGTGCGTCTTTCCTCCACTCACCCTGGACACCGAACACAATGAGCCTCACAGAATGATTAACAGTCATCTTTTACAAAAGCGAGTGCTTGGTAAAACAGAAAAAAACTTTATTTTATAGCTTATGAATCGAGTTAGAAGGGTATACTCTAATAAGTAAGGTTTGAGAGCCATAGACAAACCTTGCAAACTAGATTAGCTGTTAGCATTAGCATGCAAGCATTTTGTAATCAACTAACAATAAACCAGGCACTGTAAATATATCAATAAAAAATCAATATAAACAGAGCAAGGTGTGGAAACATATTTCAGAGGTGTATATATATATATACATATATACATATATATATATACATATATACATATATATATATATATATATATATATATATATATATATATATATATATATATATATATATATATATATATAGTAATTGCTTTTGTTTCAACAATATAAAGATGATAAGAAAGTGTCAGAAATGGATTAGGGCACGTTTTACAGAGATTCTAGCTCTAAAAGCTATGTCTTTGCTCCCATTTCTTTTTTTTTAAAGTTTGGCGCCAAATTCCTGGTAGCACCTCACTTAAAATGGTGGAACAATATTTTGATTATCATAGTAGTTTAGATTGACATTTATTGACAATTTATGACTTGGGTGACTTAATCAAGTTATGTACAATTAAACAATTTAAGTTAGTTGCTATCAAAATACACATGTTAGTATGTTAGTGTGTGTTTACAGTTAGGACAAATAAATTATTTTGAGTACAATAAACTTAAAAAAAAATTATTCCTGAATATAATAAATGAAAACCCTTATAATTCAAGAAATGTAATGTAACTAATGATGTCAGATTTTTTTGAGTAAGCTCAACTTATCTGGCTTTACAGTGAGTTGAGCAGCTAATATCATACTAATACTTGATTCATTGCTTATTTTATAGTATGAACTTTCTTATTAAATGACACGCCAAAATCGGTCTTGCGCCAGCACATCATGTACATGATTTTGCTGAGTTCCCAGAACAACAAGGGAAGAGCTCAAGGTAAAATTGTTTAACGAATCAGATCATCGCGTAATGTCACCTAAAAAAGTGCTCGTTTTTTTATTTCAGTCTTCCAGGTTCAACTATGTGCAAAGAACTTCTCCATATAATGTGTTGAATTCAATTCACCATCAAATAACTGTAAACTGTTCATGTGCGTAATTGTCTGAACCCTTCCCACTGGTAAAAGACAACTGGCGATCCGAGTCAGGGATGTCTTTTCCCTGCAAATGCGTCTGCACACCTGTCGACGTGTCACTATATAATTTATTCACTTAGCCAATCCTTTAAATCCACAAAAAGTAGACAAACAAAACTATTTAGCAGATGAACTGGGTGAAAAAACATCCAGGTTTTGCTGTTCACCCACGTTAATATGAAAGATTTTGTGCTATAACTCATGTAACATTAGTAAAACAGTTATCAATCACTGTTTAACAACAGCACTATTAAACTATCAATGCAATTATTAATAACAAGATAAAATCATCACCACACAAGCAAAATCTGTCTTTGAGAGGTGGTGCTAAATCTCTGATATATCCATAAACAAAACATGGCCGCTTCTACAATTATTCACTTCTTTGCTACTTGATGCTCTTTATTCTATTTGCATAATGACAAAGATGGCTGATAAGCAACATATCAGGACTAATGCACTGGGCCTTAATTAAAAACAGCTCGTTTAGATGAGTGTGTTCATTACTGGGACAGATGGCTTCTATTAGTTCTCTTGCCATCACTCATTCCCATGTAATCACACAGCGGCCATTTTGAAATGTCCTCCTCTGAGAGCCTGAAGATTTAAGATAGCAAGAACATAATACTCTTCATTTTCTTTGCTTGTTTAAGAGTCAGCCTTCACACATTAGTTTCTTAACCAAATCCGTTAGGAAGTAAAAGTGTCGATCTAATGCTGCCACTAAAACATAGACATATCTCATATAATAACTCAAGCTTTTACATACTAAACTCTAAGCCTAATCTAACAGCAATATAGTTTTAGATCCATACAACACAATATTTAACATGTTTAGAACTTTTTTGACATTAACTTTTAAAATTAAGTTTTATTTAGCTTAATACTTAAAAGGAGTGGTATTCTGTAAAGGAAACGCTGGTCAGGCCGGGCCCTGTCTGAAGCGAAACAAACTTGTAGCCAATCAGCAAGAGCCAACAAGGGACCTAATGCTCCAGTTTTATGTACTTCAAAACTGAATGTTAAATGATAACACAATAATATTTTTTATTATTATATATAACTGATTTGTTAAAGGTTAAAAAGGAAATATGATATTATGTATAATAATACTTTTGGATTTATTTAAGTATAATGTTTATAGTATTGTGCAAATGTTTGAGAAAATTTTTTTGTAAACAAATCTTCTAAAAACGAAAAAAATATTGTTAATTGTTTTTTTTTTTCAAATTAACAAAATGCAATGTGAGCTAACAGTAGAAAAGTCTGATTCAAATTTCGTTTTAAATATACATTTATTTCACACAACACAGAAGGTTTAAAACATAAATGTTTCCATTTTTCATTTACTGTACATATTTTTTTAAGTAAAATAAATCAAAATGTTTATGATCAGGTTTTGTTTCCCTGACAATCGAAACCACAAATTTTACTGATGCTAACATTATGTTCTAGCAGCTAAGCAAAAGAAAATTACGAGATTTGTTCACGACCAAAACAAATCTATTTCTTTATGAGTTTTCTTAACTTTGTTGGTTTATATCATTTTTATTTTCAAAATAATATAGATATCATGTCAATGATGAATTAACTGCCTTTGAATGTTAGCGTACATGCTAAAATAAATCTTGCAAACAGCTCAAAGCGCTTCATCAGTGACTACAATGTAGCGTCCTACAGGCCTGAACTCACAGTGTCAGATTGTGACTCTGTAGGACAAATCAGGTTCAGCAGCCTCGAGAGAGATATTACATCAGGTTAACTGGGAACTAAGCAGTGTGTGCGTGTGTGTGTTGTGCTGAACATCATTATCCTCTGAGTGTTACGTAGTAATTGTGCCTCGTGCTGTTCAATTGAACTGTCGCTTTAGCTTAGCCCTCTGCTCTCTGGCCTGACAGGTTCATACACACACACACACTTGCTCATGTTCCAAAAGGCTGAGTAGACTTGACATAAGAGTCCTTGGAGCTTGGCAGTAGCGACTAGCCAATGCTGACTATGAGCTCTAATTATCCACTCTTCGTCCTCATCTTCCTCGTCATCGTTAGTGCCTGTTCGCCTTGTCAGAAGTAATCGGGCAGCCGTCACCTCTCACTGCTGCCCACAGGGTTGTCACAGCGACCATGGAAAGGTCAACGCCACACAATTAAATCTCCCTGTGGTGGGCTGAAAGAGGGCGAGACGCGGGCACTCCGCTTGCTGACTGACACTGGGCCCCCGGTGCCCCAAACTCGACCAGGAGTCTTTTTTTCACTCCGCCCCCTAGTTTCCCTTACCCTCATCTTTTTACAACTCTACGTTTTATTTTCATGGCACAGGGTGTGTGTAAAAGGATGTGATTGTTTGGTTTTCTCGGGTTGAGAATGGAATGGATTCTAGATTAGTACACTTTTCATTTGCTCACACTGTTTTCTTTGGCGTTGTTTTCTGTTCCAGGGTTCTGTTTTTCTCTTTCTTTCATTTTATTGTTTTCTTATCTCTGTTCTCCAGACATCTATTGTACACACTGTTTCTTTTAGGTAACTAAGCTGTAGTTATTTACTCCATCCTCTTGGTTCATGTACTGTTTGAGTTGGTTTAATAATTCTTTGTGGAACTTCATATACGTTGTAACAGCTCACTGTGGTAAAAATACTAAAAACGAGCAACCTTTAACATCACGCTATATGAGAAACTTGAAAAAAAAAATAGTTTTATATTATTAATTAGTTTCGAGACCATTCTGGACAAAGTGAAAATTTACAAAAGCCGGGTTTACATTTAGTTACATTTACATTTAAGAATTTAACAGGCATATTTTATCCAAAGTGACTTACAATCGAGGAAGAGAAAATAAGCAATTTGTTACAAAGCCCAATTTTATCCCAAGTAGTTTACATCATCTAAGGTCATCACCCAAACAATGGTGAGGGATTTTCTCTCTTTCTCAGACGGAAAGATACTTCGTACAAAAGGCTGCTTCTTCTTTGAATGCAAGCATCAGGAGGGCATGCTCGATTGCAAGTGGCATCTAGAGAGGATTCTGTAAGTGAGCATGCAGGATTTGAACACAACTCGAGCTGTGATGGAGGTCCAGTGAAAACAAGAAGAAAGGAGTAATGTGGGCTTTCTTCGGTTCCTTAAAGAACCCCAATTCAAGTTGCAGAATTCGAAATCATTTGTAAACGTGTAAGAGTATTACGCTTCCATGGATTAGTTGTCGGGTAGACAGTGAAACCAAAGTTTTTGATTTCCATATAATATAAGTCAAATCCTTTTTGAGGTTTCTGATTGGCCAACCTGTATCAGGTATATACTCCACCTTTTTGGACTGGCTGGTATTTTAAAGTTTTTTTTTCCAATAGAACCAAACCATGCTTGTGTGGAAGATTTAGGAAGTAAAAACCTGTCATCAGACATGATAACTAATTAGCTATATTGCTGTGATTGGCTCCTTATGTCTCCTGTTCACCTTTAGTCGGTTTAGTCGGTGTTCTGGTCCAGAATGTCACTGCATCTAGAAAAATGCTACATAAATGTCATGAATTATTATGACTTCTTCTGACTAGTACAAACACATGATCCTAACTAAGATTAATCAGGTAAGGAAATCCATTAGGATAAAAGTTATATGGCAGGTTGGTCTTGGGCTTTCTTTCTTACAGCTTAGGTAAAATCTTACCTCTTTTCTGATTTTGTTGACATGGAGGGTTTTATAACACAGATGACAATTGCTGCCTGCACTGTCTTCTAGTAATCCTAATTTACCTCCAGTCTGCAGCATCCACCTGGATGGCATGACAGCTGCCATACAGAGCTGACTCATCACACTGCAGCTTGCTGGTGCACAAAAGACCAAGTGGATTTTTCGATTAGAATTCAGGGGATTTTTCAGGGGAATTCAAAGACCTGTGGCCAAATACAGTACAACCTAAATCAGTTTAGAGATCAAATGTGCAATTCATCAACAAAAATTTTAATTAATCTTAATTTTACCGCAAAATGAAATACATTTCCTCTGTAGTTTGAATGGTGTTAGACTGCCAAAAATATGGTTCTATGGACATACATGGCACACCCCCATATCAGGAGGTGGTCCTCCAATTAAAAGCTTAAAGATAAAAAATTGGAGCCTTTGCTAATAAGCTACAAAAACACGATTAAAAAGTGACACAAGAGGATCTACATTTAATTGTCTGACGGGCAAGCATCACACATATTCCAAACGATCTCTATAAATGAAACCGAACTCTCCTCCCCACACACACACTTCCTTCTTTGATCAAAATCTCTCCTCCGACCCTCTTCAACACACACTCATTCTTGTGACCTTGTTGGCTCTCTCCCTCTCATCCCCTTTTCTGTGTTTGTGAGTGAGTGTGTGTGCTCCAATGACTAGCCTGACTAATGCGCGCGCAGGCCCCCACCCTCAGTGTGAGTGTGTGTCAGTGGCCAGCCTGACTAATGTGTGTCCTGGCCCCCACCCTTCCCATCCATCAGGCCCTGCACATTGTTTTGACGTCTAGTTAATTCTCGCCTGATGATTTATCAAACTCTTATTACGGCCCGCTGAAAGCCTCATTTATTGTCTTGATGTATGGTAATGATAGGCCTACTGCAGCCCTCCTGAATCTTAACTAACTCCTCTACTTCTCTCTGCTTTTATCATCTCTTCCTCTCTCTCTTTCAATCGCTGTCTCTTCTGCTCACATTAGGTCATTGCCAAGTGCTTTATCATTGTTTCTAGAGTAATCTCTCTCTAGTTTTAATTTCCTCTCTCCTTCTCGCCCTCTGTTTTAGTTGAATGTCTCAGCACAGGAAATTAAGTGTGAGATTATTCTGTTCCACCTGTGAGTGCAACAGATCCTCCATCTTTAGCCCATTACACACAGTAAAGGCCATAGATTTCCTCACATAGATTTGGCCATGTCGCATTAGCTTTATGTTAGTCTGTAAGGTCTATAGGCCATTGGTTTCCGTTTCTGGCTGATCGTGGCTGACAGCGGATCAGAGAACTGCTGGTGTGTGCGACTCCTCGGGAGCATCAGATATCAGCTCCAATAAATCTACAATGACTTTGTTACTGACACATAACAAAACACTCTGTTTAATAATTCACCGTAGAGCAGGAACGATGCTATTAGCTGTTTGCTGCAATGCAATAAAAGGCTTAAGAAAGATCAATACAGCCAGACTATTTCCTGGCCAGTCTTTTGACCACGCTCGTAATGGATATGCCAACATTATTGTTGCCTGCATAAATGAGCCTGCATCTTAGATTTGATCAATTGTTCTCTAGTGTAAATCTCTGCAGTAAATGTTTAAGACTACACATTTAACTTAACATTTTGTCTTTGTTAAACAGACTCAGCTCAAAAAGATAATTAGAACACATATTAAGTAAATAAATCAGGGGGCGGTCGCTTTGTTTCAAGTGGTCCATCACAGTCAGCTATTTATTTAGAGTGTTTGTGAAGCGCTTTGAACAATAAAAAACTTGACTTTTTTGGAACTCGAAAGTTTTTCATTAAAAGAAAAACCCCAGTACCTTTTGTTTGAGCCAGGTCTGACAAAAACCCTGTTTAAAAAGTTTTACTTATTTATGTAATATCGTTCCAATCTTCTTGTGATATTTAGCTTTCGGGTTACTGGTGGAGTTTGACATGCTTGGTTACATTACTTACATAGAAAGAAGGGAAGCAGCTAACACTCAGAAATCTGCTTCTAAATTTCTAAAAATGGCCCTAGCACAGAAACCAGTGCATGAGTACTTTTGAAAACCAAAACAGTCAAAAAAAATCCAAGATGATATATTTTTCCTAAAACAGTAGCTTAAAATGTTTAAGTTATCATATAGGTCCTCTGACTTTTTACACTCTGAAACAGAGTATTTCCTTTTAATCCTTGTGGCTATATTAAGAAACTGAGTCCGGCATCCTGTGTAGCTTTGTTGGTCACTATGGTTGTAATTACACAATGTTATTTAATTATGCCTGATTCATAAAACCCCAGATGGCTCAATTAAAAGCCATTATTTTTTAGGTTGATAGAAAGATGTTTGTTGCTGCTACATTTTTTATTTCAAGCCAAGCATCAAACTGCTTTCATTATTTGAACCTCTACTTGTATTACTATTGCTTGCATACAATAATTAAAGCCGATATATCTTTATATAAATCTAACAAAATTTTAATATGAAGTCAGGCTAACTGTAAAGTTCAATAATTTTGCATTTCCTTTATCAACAACATATGAGACTGATAATAGTTGACAAGATTGAAAGCGGAGCTGTGTTTTCCACCTCTAACTTTTTCACTGGCGGCAATAAAAGCCTTTTTCAAAATGTGCTGCGTTAACGTAACACTCTTATCGCCTGATGAAAAAAAGATATATAAAAATATATATATCTTTCATTATCTTCATCTATTTGAACATTGAATAGAATTTCTATGTTTCTTTGTTCAGGCAGTAGTGAAGTATTCTGAAAATAAACGCATAGTCTTATAAAGCTGGACATTAAGAGAATGAAGGACACGAAGCAAGACTATTCTTCTCTTTCACTCTTTTGCTGCCTTTTCATTCGTCCCTGAGTCCCCATGAGAGCGTGCCCCTGGGGGTCTTTAAATACTTTATTGGCCTGTAACATTACCTTAATGTCTCTCAGTGTTTCATCTGCTTATACCCTAATGGAAAGTGATGGCAGCCATGCTCCTCTGCAACAACGACCAAAAACACATGTGGGTTCAGTTTCTCTTTTGCAGGTGTGTGTGTCTGTTTTCTTTTTGGTAATGGGAACGTGATGATGTCACCAAATGTACTGAGTATCAAGTGTTCCATTATGTGATGGATAATTATATGACGATATCCTACTTTGTCTGCTGGCACTTACGTAATCTGCAGTTACTTCTAATCCAGGGAGCAACAGAAATGTAGGCAACTTGAATTTCTCCTTTCATCATCACATCTTTCTCCACTATCTCACCTTCTCTCTCGCTCTTTCTGGAGATGAGCGATGAGAAGAACATTGAAAGAGGTCAGACATTAGCAGAGCTATCTAATGACTGTTGCAGCTCGGCATTATGGGATGGGTGATCTGTCAGCGCCTGTCAGCGACAAGCCTTCCATTAAGGTTGCACCTGAGTGATGGGACACACACACACACACAGCTCAGAACATAACGGTTCCAGCGCTGCTATGCATCATGTGTCATCCTAGAGCCCTCTATTTAATGACCCTGTCCATCCACACACACACATCGCTCAATGTAAATTACACCTGACCCAAGGGGACAGACAGGAGGAGAGCGAGAAGACAAGAGAGGGAGATGGTGAGAGAGCAAGAGATGTCTTTATTAAATGGAACATGAGATGCAGGTTATCAGACATGCACGTGTGTGTGCATGCGGGTTATCAGTCGTCTACATGAGGTAGGTAATCTGTCCGTGTCCTCTGAGGGTTGTTCATCATCACTTCCTCTGCTTCAGAGATGTACAGTGTATAATGGTGAGTGTGAATTATTCAGCGGCATCCATTTATTTCAGGGATTATTTAACTACAAGAACGAGAACTCCATTTCTGGATATAATGCACTGAGTTGAAATGAGCCGGCAGCATTTTCTTCTCCGCAGCAAGATTTAAGAACCAAAGAAACAAACTGCCTCCACCATGTCTATCTGTGTCTCTCCCTTTTTCTCTATCTATCTATCTATCTATCTATCTATCTATCTATCTATCTATCTATCTATCTATCTATCTATCTATCTATCTATCTATCTATATATCTCTCTATCTCTCTGTCTATCTGTCTGTCTGTCTGTCTGTCTGTCTGTCTGTCTGTCTGTCTGTCTGTCTGTCGTTTAAATACCTTTCCAGTTTTCACCTCCCTCACTACTTGCCTACCAATCCATCCATCAACTATGTCTTCAAACTGTCTTTTCTGATATCACCTACCTCTCATCCAGCTTACTTACCAACCTACTTATCCATCCATCCATCCATCTATAAATCACGTATCTTCCTCTTTCTAACTACCTTACCGGATATCACCTACCTACCTACCTACCTACCTACCTACTTATCTACCTACCCACACAACCACCCATCTATCAATCATGTACCTCTCTCTTTCTCTATCTCTCTCTCTCTCTCTAACGACATTCCCGGTTATCACCAATATACCATCTAGCCTACCTACCTACCTACCTACTGACCCATCCATTTAATCTCTGTTAATCCATCCATCCATCATTTATGATATAGAGAGACAGAACTGCCTACCTCTCCCTACCTACCTACCTACCTACCAACACATCACTCCAATAAAAGTGTCATACCCCCTTGATTCAACAGTCTTGAAAATCCCAGATAAAAAGGTCTGTGGTGAATCCATCCATATTTCCATCCCTTACATCCTTTTGTCAAAGGATTCCATATTTTGGATACCATATTTTGATCATCTCTCGATCCTTTTTCTATCTATCTATTTGTAAAATGCTCCATACATCTTCCTTCAATCCATTTTTATGTTAAAAAATCCATTCTCGTCTATTCCTCAAACATCCCTTCATCTACACATCTCTCAATGCATTCATCCATAATTTATCTATCTAGCCCACACATCAATCACCAGTCTATCTCTCCATCCAAGCAACTAATCCATCACTGTCTAAAAGTCCATCCATCCATCAATCTATCAATGGTTGATCCATCAGTCCACCCTTATTGTCTCATTGTCCATACATCTGTCCATCTATAAATCAAATGTTCAGCAATCAATCACATCTTCCACACAACCAATCTCACTTCATTTATCCTTCCAAAGCCTGTCTATCTATCTTTCCATTGAGATCCCTATTACTCTTATTAATCTCTTTCTCCACATATCCATTTATCTATCCTTCTATCTGTGTCTATATGTTATGATGAGATCATCACCCTCTCTTTCCCGTAGGCCTCTCAGTCCCCTTGACGAGAACGAATCACCTTTACTTTCATCCCCTCTTTCATGTCTTCTCTGGCCCTCTCTTTCACCATCATCCCATCCGTCATCTTCTCTCCGGTTATAATGCAGCCCATGTGAGTTGATTGGCCTGAGACGGTCTCCGCACACTTTCATTTAGCCTCTCTCCTCCTCACACATCTACTCTGTCTCTGTCGCTCTCCTCTATCCTTATTCCATCTCTCCCCTTCTCCGTCTCTCCTTCCCGACCCCAGCTCCTTATTGCTCTATCAATCTCTCCCAGCAGAAGATCAATACATGCTTGCTGGCCTGCCATCTCTGTCTTTCTTTTCTCGCTCACTCTTTGTCTAGCTCTACACCCGAGGGGACTCTATTGATAAAAAGAGAAAATATTGATTCTTCCCTGCCATTATCATTAAGAACAACTGTTTTTTTGCACCATATAAATCTCTTTATTGAATTTTAAAATGTTTATGATGTTTAATCAGTCAGGAAAAGAGGATGATTTTTCTAGGTTGGTGTTTATAATATAATTTGTACTAAGTGGCACTGATATTGAAAGGACCTGCCAATATTTAAATAAGTAGTAAAACAGCATTTACTTGGATGAGATTATACTAGCATACACCCCTCCCCCCATTGTACGTGTTATATAACATACATTTGTCAATAAAAAAAACGTTTCAAACAGAGAACTGAAATGAGGAAGAAGTAGATTATAAGTGACTTTAAAGCTTGTTTTAAAGAGCAAGCTTTTAAGTGTACAGAGTATTTTAAAAACAGTCAATCTTCCAGCAAAAGTATGTATCATCAATTAACACTTAGAAATTGATGAGCTACAAAAGCAGATGCACATTAATGTCATATCAGTCAGCTAAGAATAAAAGATTAAGGTTATTATGGATGTCACATGCAGTCATAAAAATTATCCGGGCATCATCCGTGAGTTTGTTCCTGAGCTTTGGAACTATATTTGAGACAACTGTCATGGATTTCCACTTAGCTGGGTTTTACAACGATATAAAAAAGATAAAGAATCGTGGGAGCAAAATTTAACCTTGAGGATAGTAAAATGTCGGGTGGTCGGGTCAGATTATTTAGGATCAGATGCAGTAATGGCCAGAAGTACAAGATACCATCACAAATCTTAGATCAATATCAAAAGAGCTTTTTTGAAAACTGATATGAGTTCACTGCACTTAAGTGACTTCAGTAACAGAGCTCTGTCAGAAATTCATCAACAGACAAGCCTGAAGCAGCTATGTAACTCAACCTAATACCAAAATAGTCAAAGTCAAAAGAATTATTTACATATTATAGGGCTTGAAGATGGACAAACTTGTATCGGGGGTAAATTTTTTGTTATTCTAACAGATTAGTCTGAGGATATAAGATTTGTGAGTCTAATTTGCACTCCTATCCAGTAGAATGCTTTAGATACATTTCAGAAAACTTCTGATACCTTCTACCATTGTGAAATACACATTTCAAAACAACAAAGCTGCCTGAATTAGTTTCAGTCTCTACGGCAAGTGTTGTATTTAAAAGCCTCTCAATCAAATTAAAAGCATTGCAGAAAGCATGAGCATTTGAGAAGTCTCTTTATTAGTCAAACACAATTCCTCCATTGATCAAACGGTTGCCCCTAGTTTAAGTTAAGTTAAGGCCCATAAACTGGTATTCACACTCTGGCTACTCAAAGTTGAGCTGCTTGTCCTGCTAACTAACCAATAGGTTCCCAGGTCTTTTGCAGGGTCTATATTAAAATAACAACTCAATTGAAGTAGTGAGAATTGTAGTATTTCAACATAGTATTATTAAAAAAGACAAATTTAAGTTTTAACATATTTGTATAACTTATATAGACTATTAGGTGAGTTAGTAATATTCCTTAAATCCTAGACCACCATGCGAATTGCATATCCTAGCAAATTTATTGTATTTCAACAAAAGTTTTATAATTGTAAAATCATTGTATCATTATTTGATCTTTTTTGTTTTACTTCAGGCAAAAACATTGAAAGGAAAATAAACAATTAGTAATAACAACAAAAATGTTTCAACACAAATATATAATTACTATATCCTATATCTTGATAAAACATGAGATTTCTAACTATTTCAGCGCCTGAGTACCTGTAGAATAAACCTACATGCACTAAAAGGGAGAATGCATTCATCTTTGATGTTATAATTAGCATCAAAAGGAGACAAGAAGATATTTTCTTTCAAGCTTGTCTGTGTGTCATCACTAATCACATAAAAAACAACCCATGGCTAACAGGACCATGACATAAAAGCTGAGCATTAAAATTAGCTCCGGTGACATGACAGCCTGGCAGACAGACCTGCCAGCTCTCCGATTACAAAAGGCCTACAAACACACACTCACACAGGAAGGCAACACACATCCAGCCTAATTTGACAAGCTGAAAAGATGCCCATTCATATCATTTTACTCCAGCAGCCCAAGGTAAATATTTCCACTATCCTATTATAAATAGCATTCCAATATTTGAACAGCTGAGAAAGAGAGTGACAGAGGGCCAGAGAGGGGAGAGAGATCTTTATCCTTTCTACATGTTTATACATATTCATAAACTGTCACTCTTAACAAGACACTGACACTGGAATATTGACTCAATGCCCCCTCTAGTCTGTGTCTCTGCAGCTTTGGAAAAGAGTGAGATAATGAAAAAGTATCAGTAGATTTTGAGCTGCTTGTCTAAAGTGCTGAATAGTTGTCTGACAGCTTTTGTTGTAAGGTGCAGAGGATCTGAAAGTAATTCATCAAACCCTGATCAGTAATGAATGCACACTAATCCCTATAGCGCTGTTAGAAGGCATGAGGGATAATGGGGATTCCTGTCCAGAAATGACAATGGCCTGTCAATCAAACTCACCCATTAGGTGCTGCCTGTGCAAAACTTCATAAAGGCAAAACGGTCCTGACATTTCACCATGAGAGTGTGGGAAAGAATTTTAAGTGGGCGAGTTATTTCATTGGCTTCAACCAGGATGACTTGAGAGAGTTCCAGAGGCTCCATCACAAGGACGTTAAAGAGGGCAAAACTGTGAACAAAGCATGTCGCTCCCTTCGGCCTACCAGTCTTCCAGTTCACTTTTCTCTGAGTCATGCATCCCACTGAGAGGAGAATTCCAGAGCCTCTTCCGACTGGCTTTCAATGGAATTTGGCAGTGCGAGCGGAGCTCATTGTTGTGGAGAGGCAGGGATTGATTCTGTCAGTCAGGTGACTGCCTTACCAGCTCACTGAACCACAAAACTATTGATTGAGAGTGATGGATACACAGCTAAATGGTGAAACACTAAGAGAAATGTGGAGCTGGTCAAACAGTTACAAGGTACAGTGTATAACATTTTTTACTCTAAAATGTATATTACAAGAAGGTCACGTTTCCAAAACAAACAAACCGAAAAAAAAGTGTGAAAGACAGTGACAGCCGTGAATATGCTGAATATCACAAGACACATGACCATGACATCAAAAAGCACACAGCATGACACAAGCAGCTCTTTTAGACATTTACGAATGAAAATGTTCCTATTTTAAAAATTATCAGAATAATCATCAGAAATTGCAGAATGGTTTAAGGTCTTTATGATGGTGCATGTGTTTCAGATTTTCTATCATTCAGATTTTTTTATGATTTCTTTTCTTTAATGTCCGTCATCATTTTTTTTTTTGATCGTTTGGACTTTTTGGATCACCCATATAGACCCAACATATAATTTTACTAAAAAGAAAATGTACGTTACATTAAAATGTTTCTTGGATCCTCTGAAAAAAAAAAAACATGCTGTTTACTTGCTGGATACCACGTGTGGATAACTTTGTAAGATATTATGATTAGAGTATTTGGTATTTCCTAAAAAATTGCAAAAATAGATTTTTTCATAGCCTGCAAGGCGTTTTCAATTCTGAATAGAAGACTCTCAAGTCTTATCCTTTAAATGTTGATTTATTTTAGAAAGACAATTCAAACAAAAGAACTTTTGAGGTTGGTCTTTAAAAGTCCAGAGTGTGTTCTAAATTACAAATGACAAAAACAGATATTTTTTTCCTTTCTACATTTTTTTTTTGTTTGTTTAAACAGGTGTATAACTTACTGGCAACAATAGCGTTGTTGTAATATATGCATTTTTCTGTTGTTACCAATAATTTTGCCAAACAAAAAACGTATTAGTTATAATGACTGCAAACATTGACATATCTTTGGGAGACGCCCTGTAAATTAAGCACACAAATATGAATAAAAAAAAAAACTACAATTAAGTGTACTCAAACTTTTGCGATTCTTAACTGAGAATTCACAACCAATTTCTCTGCAAAATTGTTTTGCTTTTACATTTTTGTACAATTAATTGCTTTTTGCTTTCTTAAAAACCGCCAAAAATTTTTGATTAAAGCATGGCTATAAAGACAGAATGTTCCGTTGCTTCATTTATTTATTTTTAAAGCCTTAAAAATTGTTTTAGAATTTCAAATATATGTAGAATAACTTTACATATTCCACCTATAAATCATACAGGAAATCAATTTATTACATGATTAGAAAGGCAGATGTTCACTGAATGCCACAGTGTGTTGAACTTCAGCTTGGGTGTCACTGAAGAGCCAGAATGAGAGCAAGAGACAAAAGAAATAAGAGGAGTGTGGAAGAATGGAGCAGAGGGGGATGAGAAGAGGGATAATAGAGACATAGCAGCCTGTCAGATGCTGTTAGACAGCCATGAGGATGGAAATGATGGATGATCTCCCTCTGGACCACCGACCTCCAACTCCACTTCTGATGGCTACAATATGTCAGCATTTGTCAGGTTATAGCACAACCCTCACATGCACATTAACAGACTTATTGGCTCTCAGCTGGCCCAATAATGTGGACACGTTTGAGAGTAAACAAGCCGGTATCCAAACAGCACTTGTCTGCTGTGTTTATGGCATAATTATTGCTTTATTCCATCCAATTATGTCCCACGCACATTATTTACGCACGCCAAACTGAAAAAGTTGCAGTTGGCGTCTCGATAAGTTTGTGTCAAAACAGAGCTGCTTCTTCAGGCATGTGTGTGTGGTGAAGGTGGATGTTTATGCATGGCTTAGACGGCGCTAGTGTTACTGATGTTGACTGGCAGGTCATGCCCACCTGTAACTCACCTGCTGTGACACATGCCAGAGCTGTCGTCCTCATCTCACCTGTCTCCCATCACATGTCATCTCAGGCTGTCTGACTGTCTGCAAATACTATGCCACATATTTTTCACTGAGGGTGTGTTGTGAAAAGGGAGGAAGTCTGCTTTATGTCTGTGAATCAGATGACAGAGAGGTGCTGGGATAAAGAACAGTAAGTGTGTGTGTTTGACATTGTGCATTGCAATGCATGCGAGTCCAGGAATGTCACTTCCTGGTGTCAGGTGATTTGTGCATCTGTGTAAACTGTTAACAGCGAAGGCATCCAGGTGGAAAATTTCATCCACCAGATTCAGAAATGTACACAGTGAAACCACTGTACACTGCATATGAAGCAAGACACACTCCCTTTTTTGGAAATAGGCTCCCTCTACCCATGATGATTTACAGTGTTTTATTATTTTGCAATCTATTCAGTCATTTCCCAGTTTTAGCACATTTTTAGCATAGCTTAGCATAGATCATTGATTGTGATTAGACCAGTAGCATTTCTATTTAAAATAGCAGAGTTTTTATGTTTATACAATATGAAAGTGACCAGTTGGCCACATATGAAGTGACCCATACCCGGAATTTGTTCTCTGCATTAACCCATCACAGTGAACACACACAGCAGTGAATAAACACACAGTGAACACACACCCGAAGCGGTGAGCAGCCATGACTACGAAGCTCGGGGAGCAGTCAGGAAACTGGTGCCTTGCTCAAGGGCTCCACAGCTGTGGTTGTTGAAGATGGGAAAGCAAGTGTTTCATCACTCATACCACCTTCATCTCGGTGGATCTGGGAATCGAACCGGCGACTTTCCGATCACAAGTCGATCTCCTAATAAACCACATCACAACTGCCCACTATCAAATATTTGTTGATCATGTATCCCACTATCATATTTTCCTGTCGAAACATGAGTCTAGTTACACTGCGCAGGAATACCAAGCGGAAATTGAAAATTGGTGCTTTTAGGCCAATATTTTTGGGAACTATTTTATTGTTTCTTTGTAATAATCTAGGAATTCAGCTGTCACAACAAGGCTGAGGCAAGCAGAAAGCACATATACTCCAAACCAGTTTCAATCTAGTCACCAATATAACATATATAGTTTGATTGGCTGCTTGCACAACAAGCATTTCTTGCAACCTTGGAGACTTTTGAGAACAACAATTTAGAAGACATTTATATAAACATTCATGCACAAACCACAAATAATGTTGCTGACTACATCTCCAGAATTGCACAAGCATTTTTCTGGTCAGAGGAATGAAGCAAACGGTCTGTGCTGTATATAGTTTCCCGTCTATTGGATTTAACTCATTCTGATAAATTACAAATTTAGTCAGTCCCTCCAGACACACACTGGACCATGCTTTATAGTCAGCAACATTCATAAATCAGTCTAAACTTGCAAAACTTTTTCAGTAGATCAAGGTGGGTTTGTTTTCTTCTGCATTCTTGACTGAAAGAACTGTTATGTATATAAATATATATTACACTACAGCCAACATCACCCAACTCAGAGGCCATTACGTTTATGTGTCAAACAGTAAACATACGTGATGACGCAAGACAACAAGAGGCGATGAAGGGGAGGGGTCCAATGGTTTGTGATGCAGCCAACAATATGACATACTTTAGAGTGCATTAAATATTAATGTAATTAGCGAACAACACACATTGGTGTATCTACTTAATTTTCTCCTCAATGGACTCCCCTCAAAAATCTAATTTAACAATTTAATATGTACAGCACTTACTGACATAAAAATGTATATACGTTTTGCAAAAAACAAAAATGAAAACATGTTTTTGCTTACAAGGCCTCTACAACAGCTACATGCACAGACTAGGGCTAGGTAATAAATCCCTGCTTGCTAAGCCTGTTGCTAAGGTAACAGGTATAACTGTTCAAAGTGGCAGTTCCACATTTGTGACGAGACAAATTGTGGTAAATTGTATAAGATTCTTTTTCTGCCTTCTTGATGGTGACTTGTTCAGTAAAGGATTCTACAGAAACTCTGCTAGAAAACCAGTACATTTTATATTTTCATCAACCACTAAAATAATGTATCAGACATCGAAAGTTAAAGGTAATTAACTGAAACTTTAAGAGTAGAGAGAAATTTGAAGAGGTATTTGGAGAGGAATTTGAATATACAGAGCCTATAAAGAAATATGAATATAAATATCCAAATCAATGTATTAAATATATCAATCAATCAATAAATAAATTCAGAAAGTATAATTATCTTTGATCTATAAAGCCAGGCTAATGTTAGGAAGAGTGTTATAATCATTCATGTGTTATGTTACGTATATTTTTATGTTGTGGAAGGAAAAAATGAGCCTGGAGTAAAATAAATAAACACTAAATTAATGAATTAATTTATATAATAAATAAATAAAGTAAACTACTATTAGTCTAAAAAAATTTTTGCATTTCCCTTAGTAAGCGCATCCCTTTTTTCATAAACAGTTTTGTGTATGTTTGTGTGTGAGACTCAAAAAAGTGGAATAAATTTGCACTGGCATGAATGTTTCACCACGGCACAAGATGCTCTTTGTGACACTTTTAAAAACACAAATCATGAAGGGATAAAATCTCCTCAAGTTTAACACAAACTCCCAACACAGCTTGAGTACAGGCTGACATTAAAGCACAAGGGGGAGATAAAATGCTCTGAAACATTACAAGCCATTATGGAGTCAAATAAAATTCCACAGTGACAGCACAGGCTATTTTGTTGCACAAATGCATGGGATCTGTCCCTGCCTGAGCACACCGACAAGAATAATAGCCTGAGTAAATCTCTTTCAAGGCAAAATAGCAAAACCTAAACTTACTCTGGCTAGTCCTGATTGTAACACAGTGTTCGGGTTTAGAGAAATGAAACTGATCCGTCTCAGGCCTAAAAAGGGGCAAAGTACATAAAATCAAAAATAATATGTAAAGTGGGAAGCAAAAACAGCTGTGAGAAGGAGAAAGGAAAACATTTATACATTCATAACAGTTCTGTTGTGTGGCCTGAAAAATCTCATTCCCTCTCTTCTTGCTTTTCTGCCGTCTCTGACCTCGTAACCTCCGCTGCATTAATCCACCGTTGGTAATAAATCAAATGTGACAGAAAGGCTTGCGCCGCCACGATTATAATCGTTTGTTTAAATTCACATAGTTTCCAGTCCTGCCATAACTCTGTGACAGCCCAGCAGTGAGACCGAGCGGGCTGGGAGGAGCCTCATGGGTAATTACTCTCAAGTTTTCAGCCCTTTATTCCAATCCCCTTGTTTTCATGTCCCTCCTCTGGGAATCACCTCTTTCCTATCTTCCTTTAGTGGCAGAGGACGAACGTTTCTGTGATCCTGGTACTTTTGAAAGGTGAAAGTACTTTATAGGCCTCGGAAGACCTCAGATTGGTGTTTTCTCAGTCAAATAAATAAAGAGTTGGCTTGCTCAGAGCACTTAAAAGCAAAGCCATTTTCCTAGAGAACGTTTAGTTCTTTTTGGACAAGACACACAATGTCTCTTCAGGCTTTTTTCCACAGTCAGCATGTTCTGGCCACTTCGCCTCCCTCTCTCACCCTTGAGAACCAGACTGGATTGTCGTAGCCTCACTAAGCTGATCTATGCTCAGTTTCTTCGGTTACTGGCTAAATCTGAATTTCGGAAAGATTTCTTCTCTGGGATTTGCGGAGACGGATAACAGATGCCTTCTCGATGACGAGGGCTTCATCCAAGAGCGGAAACTTTTCATTCCTCTCCATCCATCATCCCGGGAGGGGAAGAGGGAGAGATGTCTTGGTTTCATCAATCTGTCAAACACATACTCTTTTGCATACGTCTAAACCGCGCTCCTTTGGTGCAGTTTTGTCCCGTTTGCTGAAATCCCTCCTACACAGTCTAGAGGGAGACACGCTGTTTCTGCCAGCCTTTCCCATTGCTTTTCGCCCTCTCTGTTTGTGTCTGTGGTGTCCCTGGCACTGAGCGACAGAAAAGAAATGTGTCGGTGAAAAGGAGAGGTCATGTGAGTAATGTACCTGACAGCTGAAGATCGTTAATCACTGTCACACTTGAAAGAGAAGGAGAGACGCCAAGCATTCTCACACACAGACACTCATGGAAAGGTTGGGCTGGCTTCCTGTTCTCTGAGAGAGTCTGCTTGCCCTTTTCACTCTCATAATCCCCCCTCTATGATAGCCGTGTGTGTTTTGGTAGGTGCATGTGTGACACTAATGGGCTGCTCTAACTGTTTGACTTCACCCACACAGAGCCATCTCGCAGCAAGGAGCGAATCCACAACATGTCAACATACCTACACTGAGAGGGAAAAAGGGGGATAACAATACACCCCTTGTGTCTCCCTCTCCTTTACTTAAAAATCCACATTTTGTTTCTTCCCTCTCTTTGTTTTGATCAGATTTTTCTCTCTGTTATTATGTTTTCCTGCTTGGAGGATAGACAACCAGCTGCCTGTCTTCGTGTATATCTGCGTGTGTGTGTGCGTTTGTGTGTGTGGGTGTTTGTGTATGTGTGTGTGGGAGAAGGCATTCACTATGTAATGACAGCCCTGGCAGGTCCCTGTATAGTCAAAGCATCCCACCTCCACCCCTCTGTCAGTGGATGAATATGTTACACTTCAGACTCTGTCACTGATTGTGGTTCAGGGAGCAAATGATATGGCTGATCTGGGATCAGGCTTCTCAGGTTTTTTATTCTTAAAAACAGTGGTGACATGACTGGTGATGGCTTTGAAATAACCGCTATTTACATTTTGAATAAAGTGTCTTTAATGCCATATAGAGTGGTGAATTTCTAAGATGGCTCCTTAGGGCTTTCTGGGGTTAGAGACAGGGTACACACTCTTATTGACCGTCTTACACAATCAAGCTCAAAACATAGAATCAATCAACCAACCAATCAAATTAGCAAACATGAGGGAAAGTGTTACACATGCTCTACAGATGCCGATCCCTCCCTGAAAATGGTTGAAGAACAGGTGATGAACACCGTCATACGCATGTCAGTCAGAGGCACATGAACCAACTTTTAAAAGGACTTGATTTTAGTTTCAGTTGGTTACATTGTCCCAAAATAATGGCATGTCTATTTGGTTGACAGCTCAGCAGAGACTATGATCTTATCCTCATGTGTGGCCTCTTTTTAAGTCCTTGTCAAGTTAGCATGCTATCACGTGAATTAATGGCTGCATAAGATGGTCAAGCATTTTTTTACAGTCGTGTCAGTGCCACACAGACACAATGGTAAACCACTTGTGTAAATTGTTTGAGGGAGAACAGAAGAGTGAACTAAATGAACTGTATTGAGGGAAACTGTGCAGGTGCTGGGAAAATGTCCAAATGAAAGTGGCGATCAGCCCTGAACGTTTGATCTTTGCACTGCAATGTAGGGAAAATCTGGAGCAGGTTCTGGTCCTCTGTGATTCTGTACTCTCGGCACCCTGGAGCCTGGTTGCTTGCCAGAAGAATGTTGTTGGAGTCATTCTTACATTTCTACAGAACTCAAGAGTATTAGCTGGAGTTCCTTCACCCAAGAGCTCTGTTATGAGACTTTTAGGATAAAAGTGGGATTGAAAGAGGAATGAGGAACCAAAGGATATTCAAACATACTTTATACATGTATAAAGCTTTATAAAAGACAGGAACAAAGATGCCAGAGTAAACAGGTAATTGACAAACACAGAGTATTAAAAAGTACACATGCAACAACTCCACTTTTTAGTCCAATACAGCACTTTATTGTACATAGAGTAGCAGGTGCAGGTGATTAGTCTTGAATGCTGGGTACTGTCAAGTATAGGAATAGTGGCAAGGGCTTGACCTGATGAGCTGTTGCTGACTTGTTCTTCTGCCACACTGATTGCCCGAGCGGCATTACCATGGAAACACTGATAAATCTAACACTCATAAGATTATATCTCCATCCAAAAAGGCTTCGAACCAAGTTGTTTTGGTTGAAAGTAGGTTAAATGTTTAGTCACTGCAAAGACGCAATGAAAGTTTTTTTTTTCACAATTTTCACTCATTCCATTCAATCAGAACAGCCTCTACAGATTCATAAATTAAACTCTACTTAAACAGTGTTTTTGAAAGCTTATTTTACTAAGAGTCAAGGACAAAAAGAGACATAATTTTGAGGCCTGTTTATTTAGCTTTGAGCGGTGGCCTGATACAGTGATTCTTAATGAGAAATAATAACCTATAAAGAAAGTTAAATTCAGAATAAATGTTTATACTTGGGTCACACGCTCTGCGGTGGGCTTGATTGGACAAGAAACAGGCCTACACCAGCACACTCCAATTTTTCCATGTTGGGTTTGGAAAGGTGCTTCTGAACTGGCACGGGCGTTGTGTGTGTATGTGGTGGACAGAGTCCATTTACCATGTATGAGAAAGAAAGCTGCACAACCTCAAAGCTTGTGTCTGTATGACTGGATGGGTGGTCCTTGGGACCATTCACATACACACAGACATAGTATTCAGTTACAACAGTCTCCCTCACATCACAGTTATTATTCCCTCATTTGAATTCTATGTTAATGTGCCATTTGACAAATTGCAATGATGGAGAGACATGGGAATCAGAGGGTTTATGGCTAAAACATCGTCTTTGTGGTTTGGAGCAAGTATGCAGCATGAGCTAAAATATAAACCTCCATTAACACTAGAGAGATCCCAAAGTGAACACTATATTTGATTAGAGGGCTTGATCATATCCATTAGATTCTGATAAATATGCTCAATTAAAATTCGATTGTGGTAGGGTAAGAACAATGTTCATGTGAACATGAGGTGTGCAAGAATTATATATTATTTAATTATCATAGATGCCTGTTTAACAATAAGCAAAATTGAAATATGTAAACATTTACGTACCATAATATACCATAAATAACATACAGCTGAACATATTATTTCTACATTTATTGTTATTTTATCTTGAATTTTATTACAAACAAAATAATTTTGTTTATGGAAAACTAGAAAATATTGGAGTAATTTATCCTGAATATCGGACAACTCTATATCTATACTTAGTGTAAAAGTAAAAGTATACAGAGCATGACAAAAGCACTAAAAAAAGAGCATCTACAGTAGAGCATCAACAAAATATTCATTAATATTAAGATGAATGTAGTGTATATAGAAAACCCCATTCAACTAAAATGTGCGGTGCCCCAAAAGGGACATGAGAGTAAGTGAATATCTCACATTAGTTTTGTGAGAAAAAGTTAAATGGTTCCTTACACAAATTTTCACACAAGTAAACACTAACAATATTTTGTGTGAAAATATTGGATTTTTAAAATATTATACAAGTTAGTTTTTACCCTTTTAAGGGCTGACAAGTGACTTTAAACTTATAATTGTGATATAGGAACTATCAGATAAAGGAAGGCAAAAAGATGATACAATAACATTTAAAAAAAAAAAAAGATTCTCTTTTCCCAAGAATAAGAGTTAAACATATTTTATCTGTCATCTCTTTGGAAATCATTGAAAATAAACATAATGGAATTTCAGCCAATTTTCATACATTTGCTTAGATCAGCAGTGATTTTCTGGCAAGGCTGGGTGCACTGGGAGTAGAAAAGAATCAAGTTTTCCTCCGGGTTTTTCACCCACACTCTGGAAATGAATACAGGCCTGACCGCTGGTGAAATGCACATGATGCAATGAACCCCACTTCCAAGGTAATGATCCTCTGCACCCACTTCTACTTTAACTCGCAGTCGCACTGACTGTACAAACATCTTGCAACCTCAGTCACTTCCTGTCTCTCATGGCAAAGTCCTAGCCAGTTACACACGCACACACCTGCCTTGCCAGTCGCTCTTTCCCCTTCATTCTGTAGATCTGGCCAATTACAGGCCTTATCTGTGAGTGAGAATAATGAGGTTACACACTGAGCAAATTCTATCATGTCTCTGTAATGAGATTTGGGTTGAGCTGCGTTGCCGCTGTGGAGGACAGACACACTCACGCTCATGGCACGTTATCTGCTCCCCATCTCTCCGCCTGACATTCCAGGAAATTGCATTCCAGTGAAGGAGGGAGCAGAGGAGTCAGTGACAGTGTCTCTCACACACACACGCACGCAGACACCACTACCTTTGGCTTTCTGTCTCTCTTCCTCTTTCTGTCTCACTCTTGGTCCTCTGACAGCCTTTTTGATTTATGACTCCAATTCCCTGGTGCAGATGCAGCCTCCACTCATAACTGTGTATATGTATTTTATTTTGCTGCCCTCTCCTTGCCTCAGCTTCTGTGCTTTCACATTCTCCCGAACTGGCTGATTGATTATCCCATCCACGCTGTCGACAGTGTTTCTCATCTTTCAAAAGTGTAATCTCTCCCAACAGCATGAGAGAGAGAGAGAGAGAGAGAGAAAGAGAGAGACTCTGAGGCCCAGATGTAAAGCGGCCATATTAGTTTAAGTCCTGTTTCAATCTGGAGATGCTCCAAGCTAGCGGAATAAAGTGGCTGCGGCAGTACGAGACTGTATTGGAAAGTAGATGGCTGTCTCACAAAGGAGTTCATAGAGCTGCAGCTTTACTGGATTCTGTGAAATTTCACAGAGATCAATGTAACATTAATGCTCAGCCTCAATATACAAACATTACTGTTTGTGTTGAGACAATCACAAGCAGCAAAAAAATATGCTCATAAGTTTTCACTATTTTCAAAATAGACGAGAGGAAGGCTGAGAGATACACCAGTGTCTTTCCTTATCCTTTAGCACAAATAATCACCCTGATGCAATTAATGTTGTTACTGATTATTAACACAAGTTAAAAACTAACACCACCATTATCAGCATTTCTGGAATTCCTCCCCTGGTCAAAGCTGTAAAATATGCTTGTTCCCTTTCAGGAACTCGAGCTGCGTCCAACGCTATGGGGAACGCTTGCTGCGTTTCCGGCTCTGAATTATATGTAAAATCTCGTCCAATGGACAGGTGTGACGTCATCCGAGTGCGACGTCGCACCCGTCGTGCGCAGTATAAAGGAGCCTACGATGGAGACGGCCACCAGCTTTTCTGCATTCAGTAAGCGCTCTTTATATGTCTTCTTGTTCCAAAAGTGTGGACAACTATATCTTGTACTTGTTGCTGAAAGCTTACGAGCTCTATTTGGCGTGCTTGGGAGTGGAGATTAGCCGCTCTTGCCGAGGCAGAGCGCCCGTTTGGGTCACCGGCTTCGACTCGCACGCGCTCCTTATGGCGCCTGGGAGCGGATCAAGCTCGGTGAGCTTAGAGAACGCATGAATTGCACTCTCTCTCCACCCCCGGTGGTCGGGCTATCGCTCCTGCTGAGGCGGAGCGCCGGTTTTGGCCACCAGGCTCGAATCGCACGTGCTCCAGGCGGCGTTTGCGAGCGGATCAAGCCCAGCCGGCTCTTGAGGGAGTCAGCTGTGAGCATTGTGAACGCATGAGTTGCGCACACTCCGCTCGCGGAGAGCATTTTTCGAGAAAAGTGCTCTCCCCTGCGCCAGGTGGCTTGGCCGCTTCTGCCGAGGCAGAGCGCCCGCTTCGGTCACGGGGTTTGACTCGTGACGGCTCCTCCCACTCTAGGCGAGGAGCGGTTGGAGGTTGTGACTTGCGTTGTCAAAAGGTATCTTCTGGCTGCCAGCGGCACAGCCCTCTCATTGAGAGCTAGCTTGATGAACGCTATCAGCACCCGCGGTCGCAAACTCCACGCCGGGGCCTTCCGTTTTCCCGGACCTGCACACCGAGGTGGTAGGTCCGGGGATCAGCGCAGCCTGCCTTTTTATCCCGATGTTCACTATCGAACATCTAGGGGATGCAGGGGCGCGGTATGGGATGATCCAAGGTGGACAGAGGCTTGCGAGCTAGCTCTGCCTTGTTATGAACGTCATCCCTGAAGGTCCCGGCCCTCCCCACAAAGCCGTTCTGGGCCACCTCGGCCTTGGTGGGGAGGGCTTACCTGGAGTTCTGCTGGGTGGGAGCAGACTCCTAAGGCTGCTGCTTCTGGGTACAGAGGCCCAGAAGCGGAGTGTCGCTGCCTCCCGAGGGGTGGCGACACAAGCCCCAGCCAGGGAAATATGGTCTGAGGACCATCATTTCAATAAACGGGCGGCGGCTAAGCACTCCTAACGGGCTGGGGGGTCTACAACTTCGAGATGCGCTTCATGGAAAGCTGTTGTCTCTCGGTGACCCCTCAACATGTATTCTGCTAACCCTGCCACTCTTCGTGCTTCAGGGTGCGTGTACTTTGCCCCTGTGCTCACCCAGGCTCTCGGTGACCAGGGCTTCCGGTCTTCCATCGAATCCCGTGCCTGTATCAGGAGTCGTTACACACCAGTGACCAGAAGCCGACCTCACGAGGTAGGTTCCCCTGAGTCGCTTCATGGGGGCTTCTTCAGCCTTCCAGGCCACTCCCAGTGGGTCTTGCGGGTCATGAAACGGTGGCCCTGTGTTGTCGGGGTTTTGCCTACTGTTGTTATCTTGCAAGTTCTGGTCATGGACCAGGAAGTTTGCACCCTGCTGCGCAAGGGGCCATTGAGGTGGTGCCTGTGTAGGACAGAATCAGGGTTTCAGAATACTTCCTGGTTCCGTAGAAGGACGGGGACCTGTGCCCCATTCTCGATCTGAGGCGCTTGGACAGTCGCATCATGAGGTTGCCATTCAAGTTGTTTACCTTAAAGCAGATCGTGGCGCAGATCAAGTACAGTGACTGGTTAGTTACAGAATACTTTCAAGTCCCTATTTGTCCTTCTCACAGGAAGTTCTTCGGTAAGTGCTCCTGACGGCCAGGGGATCTCCGGCTTCATCGAGCGACGCACTTCATGGAAGGCTGTCGTCTCTCAGAGACCCCTCGCCGCTATTCCGCTACCCTGCCACCCTTGGTGCTTCAGGGAGCGTGGACTTGCCCCTGCGTCCACCCAGGCTCTCGGTGACCGGGGCTTCGGGTTTTCTTGAATCCCGTGCTTTATCAGGAGCCGTCAATGACTTACCAGTACCGAAGGCTTTCTGTCAGCCTTTCGCTCTCGCAGGACCTTCTCCAAGATTCCCCGCAAGAGTGGGTTTTCCCCAACCCAAACAGGTAAGTATGTGGGGTATGGGATTCCACCACATGCGGGTGTGCCTGTCTAAACAGGCCAGAATCTCTGCGATCCTAGAAGGGGACCAAGAGAGCGAGGCTAGGTCACTCACTGTCGGCTGCAGTTTGAATAACTGCCTTGCCTCTTGGGGCCAGCGGCGACTATTCTTCTGTTTGTCAGCTCCATGAGGCCCCTTCAGTGGTGGCTGGGGAGTGCAGGGTTCTCTCCCCAGGGCTCCCTGCTCTGGCTTATTAGAACCACGAGACTAAGGCCCCCGTGCCGTTCTCGTTGGAGGGACCCTGTGTTCCTGTCCCAGGGCCCGTGGAGGGCACCGTGCCGTCAAGTAACTATAACCACGGAGGTGTCCTCGCACGGGTGGAGGGTCGGCGGTGCTCGGGAACCGCTCTACCCATGGTCGGTAGGATTGGTCCCATCTCCTTGGCACATTAATTGCCTGGAGTTGCTGGCCGTTTTTTTTTTGTGCATTTTGCACTTCCTGCCAGACATCAGAACATCAACCGACAGGGGAGGCCTACGCTTCTCCCTGTAGGCCCGTACAAGCTCTGCTCCCTTAGAGCATCTTACATCCCGGGCCGGTTGAATTGGAGGCAGTTGCTGTGTCGCACCTGGGACCGACATCTGGGGAAGCCCCAGCCAGAGAATGATAAGTCTGAGGACCATCATTCCTATGAACAGGCTGTGGTTAAGTGCTCCTGACGGCTGGGGGGGTCTCCGGCTTCTTAGAGCGTCGCACTTCATGTAAGGCTGGCGTTTCTCGGTGACCCCTAGCCACTATTCCGCTACCCTGCCACCCTCGGTGCTTCAGGGAGCGTATATTGCCCCTGCGCTCACCCAGGCTCTCGGTGACCAGGGCTTCGGGTCTTCTTGAATCCCGTGCTTTATCAGGAACCATCACCCCAGTAGCACTGCTTCCCGGAAGCTGACGGCCAGGGGGGTCTCCGGTTTCTTAGAGCGGCGCACTTCTTGGAAGGCTGTCGTCTCCCGGCGACCCTTCACCACTTTCCGCTAACCCTGCCACCCTCGGTGCTTCAGGGAGCGTATATTGCACCTGCGCTCACCCAGGCTCTCGGTGACCAGGGCTTCGGGTCTACTTGTATCCCGTGCTTATCAGGGCCGTCATTGCTTCCCGGAGTCCTGGAGAGATAATATGGGACGGTGGTTCATCCCCGTCCAGAATTGCGCTGTATCTATAGCCCCGGTGGGGGTCCAGCTCTAGCGTTCGGCCTCCAGGCCGAGGTCATTGTGACCATTCTCCACTCCAGGGCTCCATCTACGAGGAGGTCTGACGCGAGACAACGACTGTCACAGTGTTGGGGTGTTCCCACACTTTAAATTAGCTCTGCCCGGTCAAGATCGGTGCTAGAGTTCTGTAGGGTAGGGGCAGTGGGCAGTGCCCCCCCCCCCCCCACTCGTTACATCTCGTTGTCTTCGCGGTACCAGGTGGCTGAGGCCCCTGATCTGTACAAGAGTGTCCATATGGGACCTGGCCATCATCTTGGGGGTCCTAAGAGGCCTCTGTGAGACTCTGGGCGACGTGTACTTGCGTCTTCCTGTCACTTATGACAGCTTTTCTAAGCGCCATGCTTCCCTTAATAGGAAGGGAGATTACACGCAAAAGACTTTCTGAAGTCTTCCTGCACCCTAAGCCGAGCTATGTCTCGCAGGTGCCTTACATCGCCCCGTGTCCTATTAGGTTCCAGGCATTCTTCCTCCTCCAGGTGAGTCCCCTGTCTAGGTCCTTATTAGTATCTGCCCAGTGTGGGCATGGGGCTGTTAGGTCTGTCGCATGGCTCAGTGGAGCTCAGACCAGCTTGTGTGCTATGGTCCACACAGGTGGACTCTCCTGCTAATACGCAGTCAGTGAGCAGATGGACTGTGGAAAAATGTTATCACCTATACTTAGGTGTAAGCCTCTAGCTTTCTGGCCCCCTTGGGGACAGGGCACATTCCACAAGAGGAGTGGCGACTAGGGCCTTGTCATCTGGTATTCTTCCAGGATTGGTAGCGCTGCGGGATGGTCCACGCTCTTTGATGTTGCTCCGGTCCTGTATTGGATCTGGATGATTCTCCGGGCTGAAGACACTGTCAGTCCGGGGCGAATTGGCGTGTTTAGACACTCGTTCCCCATAGCGTTGGACGCAGCTCGAGTTCCTGAAAGGGAACGTCTAAGGTTACGTAGGTAACCAAGGTTCCCTGAGGGAACGAGACGCTGCGTCCCCAGGCCACTTCGCCACGGCCTGACGGCGCTTACTGTGCTTCAAAGCTGGTGGCCGTCTCCATCGTAGGCTCCTTTATACTGCGCACGACGGGTGCGACGTCGCACTCGGATGACGTCACACCTGTCCATTGGACGAGATTTTACATATAATTCAGAGCCGGAAACGCAGCAAGCGTTCCCCATAGCGTTGGACGCAGCGTCTCGTTCCCTCAGGGAACCTTGGTTACCTACGTAACCTTAGACGTTTCCATTGATCCAGTACTACATTTGTATTTTAAGTGAAAGTCATGTATATATAAAAAAAAATTCAATACAGCTAACAAAAATATAAAATAACAACTAGTGCAAAATCCTGTTATTAGCTGTATGACCTATACTTTACTCATGATGTACACGATGATTGCTTGGAAGAGAGGAGTAGTTTTTATAATTTGGGATTGCATGTGTTTTCCAATGTAAGAAAACCATTATTAGAATAAAAAAAAATCAAGCCAACCTATCAATTACCAATCCATTTTAAACACAAAAGTCTATCATTTTATTTCTATTTTATTAGCTTCCACTTTTTTAAGAGTATACACTGTTTTTCTTTCCAAGACCAGTTAATTTGTGAATGGTGACACATTTGCATGACTGTGTTAGTCTGGTTCTATAATTAACTGGGATTTCTGTGTGGCATGTCTCCTTACCTTGAATTGAATACAGTACTGAGATAGAGAGTAAAACTGAGAGTATTCTATTACAATAGAAAAGATTACAGTACAAGTACAGTACCAGTACTAGAAAGAATAAATTAATTATATTACTTCCGTTTTATTTATTTCAGAATCTGAACGATCTTTTATTCTGAAAATGTACTTATTTTTGATTCTCTTAGTTAGATCTGTCTATGTCACTCTTGCTGCAGATCAAAGCGCTCTTCTCGGTCAAGTTACCGCTGACATGAAGCCCAGGTGCTAGCAGAGTGAGTAAAAAACAAAAGTCTTTGGAAAGTTTCTTTGCGAAGGAGCGAAGGACCAGCGAGGAGACAGAGGAAGAGCCTACAACTTCCAAGAAAAAGAAAGTTGCATTTAACAGACAATATCAAGAGTCCTACTTAAAATGCGGATTGATCTCGACAGGAGATTCCCACGCACCAAGCCCACTCTGCATAATATGCGGCAACCGGCTCTCGAATGAGGCAATGAAGCCCTCAAAACTCTTGTTAAGAGGACGCTGTAGTAGCAAACAGCTAGAGTGGATTCACGTTTATTATTATGTTTCAAAAATACCAGTTTACATGCAGGTCGTATTATATTATTTTGTTGTATTTATCCGCCACACCTCAAAAACAGGTCCCTGATAACATTGTCAGACATTAAACCGGTCTGTGGCACAAATCACCCAGAATGCACTGTTAATGGAAGTAAACTTTGACGTAAATTCTCTCAGTCACTACTGTGTACGTTTCTTATCAGAGATCATTATCCATGAGAAACCGCTTTTAAGTTGGGATTTATAATGCAAAATGTAGAATTGGTCATTCAGACTGAGGTCACAGTGGAAAAAAACAGATACGGATCAGATTCAGGACCACAAATGAAAGCGGGTTAGATTTTTAAAGTTGGAATTGAGCTATTGAGACTGTCATGAACACATCTGATATAGGTCACACAGGGGTAAAACATTTTTTTGAATTTGTGTCACTTTAGGTGCAGCGTAAGTGGTTAATGACTGTAGGCTATATCCAGGTAAAAGTCTATGCCTTTAAAATGTTCAAATGGTGATTTTGGGTTTTAAAATATGCCACAAATCCAGACAACTTCAATTACACAAGGAAGTGACAGAGGGAAACTCAGGGGGGGGGGAATCTCTCCAAGCAATTACATCAGAGGTCACAAGAAATATAATTAGGCTGCCAAAAATATGCTAAATTGAGTTTTTCAATTAGCATTGTCAAAAGAAAAACTGCAGTGCTCATCACACTATTACATTATCACGGAGTTAGTGAGTGTTTTATAAAACACAATTTGGGTCAAATGAGTTTCACAAACAGATCAGATAACAATGGAAGGTGTGGTAGCATTTCATAGCATTTGTTTGGAAAGATGTAGCGATGACAGTTTAAGTTCTTTGTTTAGCTTCAGAACAGGCATGTGAAACTCACTCTGGAACCACATTATCAAAAAAGTAAATTCTATGGGCTTTTAATAAGTTCAGAAAGGTAGTTTAACGTCGGTGCTGACTGGATGAATAAACATTGCCAAATTGTCTGTGTTGATCACTGTTTAGGGCAATTATTTAGTGACATTTGGCTTGAATTGTCTCTTGTTATTTTTAAAATTTCTACACTGGTGGTGATGTATTCCTTAGTTTGAGTTTAGTCGTGACATATCAGTAAATAATTTTATCTTTGTCATAGCAAAATATGACCTGACCATCTCTTAGAACTAGAAGTCCAAACTGTACTCAAATTCAGAAATATTCAACATATATATTAATCAACATTTCTGAAAAAATGTGCACTTGCCGTTAAATATGCACTATAAATTTGATACCTCTGTTTAAATTACCAAAACCTGCAGATGGATGTGTTTTTGCACCACTGATTCTTTGTTCATACTGTGTAAACATTCTATGAGCCATTGCATGTGTGCTTATTTGTTCACAACTCTAGGCATTTTAGAAGCACTCCAGAGTCCAGTCATGCTCCATTTCGTTCATCTAAAACCTAATGGGATGCTAATTACAGTGCAATTTCCAAAATTACTGTTCAAATGAAAGTACAAAGTTTTCCAAAAATCATTCATCTTCAATCACTAAGAGGTAGTACAGTCTCAACACTGAAAGTTAAAAAATACAAAAAGTAATTAGAGTTTAGTGTATGTAAAAACACAAGATGTACAGTGCATAGATGATATCAAAACATACCATTCTATCATTATGGTTTACGCTAAATACATTTTCATTTCAGCTTAAAGGGCCAATATTATTGAATTTAAAGTTTTAGAAGGTACACAACTATACCATCTTTTCAGCAAAATTTGTTAAAAGCTAAATAGGGAGCAGACTGATTTTATACTTCAATTTCCCCACTCTTAATATCGACTGACACTCACATGTTAGCAAACCATTTTTCAGTTTCTGTTATAAGGAGGTTGCGTTCACCATTTTCTGCCATTGCGAGTCGAGTAGAAGAAATGTCCCCGACACTCTTGCTCTGTTTAAGCTCCAAGTCTTCATCATCTTCCCAAAGATAAGCAACAGAGGTTATTACATGTATGGTTGAGTTACGTTGCTGATCATTTCGCTCATCTTCGATCATTGACGCCGCCAATTTGAGAGATTTTAGCTAGTTAATATAACAAATCTGGATTGTTTTTTAAACTAAATAGTAGCTTAGTTTGTTCAGAAGAACAAGATGATCAATATAATCTCTAATTATATTCCAAAATTTTTTGAATGTAACATAAGTTTTTTAGATGTACAATTCACCCTCCATTGAATCATGATTATGGTCACAAGGCTCTGTGTAGTCTGACATGGCCTGTAAAATAAGATAGCAGGATGTTTTTATGCAGATGTGTGTACACACTCCTCAGTCCATCGTAGATACACACACCTGAACACTGATCCACTAAACAAAAGTTATCATTAGCCACTTTGACCAATTTTGGAACAACAAAAAGGAGGTTAAGAACCATGAAGAGACCCACACAAACAGAATGTAAGGAAAACATGCAAACCATACTCCAAAGGCCCTGCTGGCATTTAAACCATCTAGCTCAAATGCCCCCCAAAGTGAAGAAAACTATAAAGATGATTTGCAGAAAAAGTGACAGAACATAAATCCAAACATCAAATGCCAAAATGATCTATTTTATTTTAATGCATGTATGGCAGGCTCTGCTCAGGACTAACCAGATTTGCTTTTCAGATTTGTTTTGCTGTCAATAATTTGCAGAGGCTTTAAGATTTTAAATGGTCATGAAAAAAACCTTGAGGTAAACAGATTTTAAGAGATTTATGTGTTGAACATCCTTTAATTATTCATGAGTCTGACTTCACTTTTTTATTTCTGATGCAGTCTCTTTCCTCAACTACACACAAAACTTCCCAAGATGACAACTTTCCAATATACAAAACGAGAGTTTGCTCAAACAGTGACCCCTCACTCACAGGTTAGGAGTTTCATTACTTTTCAACAATGTCTTACTTTGTACTATAGAATACAATTTGTGCTAGGATGGATAACTGTGTCTGTTTTAGTGAAAGATGTCTGCCGAATAAAGGCTATTTGCTGATAGCTAACTATGGGGTTGTTTTTGTATCATTATAATATGTCTGTGTCTAGGTATGTCATTTTAACAATACTATTGCTAATAGTAATAATTTTTTGAGGTGCCTTTCTGGTCACTCATGGACACCATACAATTAAACAAACAGAAAAAACTGATAACAGTAATTAAACACATCAGCTAAAACAGAGGAAGGCTTTACAGATTGTAAGTCGTTCTAAACAAAAGTGTATAAGACTACGTTTAAATCTCTAGTTAGGACTATTTAGTACCTTGGCAGGTCGTTTGTTATAGAGCATGAGGACAGATGAACTAATTGTAGGAGCTCTTAGTGACAATCTAAGGGTTCAGCTTGGCCTAACTGGGACGGAGCAGGTCTAAAGTACAGGACGGGAGTAATGAATACTAATGAGCTAAGTGAGTTAGAGTAGAGATAGATTATGTAGCAATTAGTAAATCAGTAAGAGCAAGTTAAAGTAAGTCTGAAATTTTATGAGTAAGCAGTGAAGGTGATGCTAATCTGGAGGGATGTGTTCAGTGGGAAGGGGTTTCTGTGACCAACCGATTTGCTACATTTTGCACAAACTGCAGTATAGGAAGGAAAACATAAAAAAAATGTAATCTGGAAGTAACAAAAAAGTGGACTGAAACGGCCATAGATTTCTGCGAATTAGAGGGATCATGAAGCGGAATATTTCTAAAGTAAAAAAAGCTGTAGAAGTGATGGTATTTATGTGAGCAATAAAATCTTTTTGTTACTCAATCCACAAATCAATGTCTCAATCTGTTTTCAATCTCTGAATGTGTGAAACATGAACAGATTGAAGCACAAATCGGCTTGAGTCACAAATGCACACAACTCCAAAAGCATAATTTCATGGTCTTGCTCTTTACATCATCCCATTCATTAACTGTTTACAATTATCCATGTGAAGAAAATAATATGGGCTAGACATTGGCTGAGAAAAGGGGGATACATGACCCTTTTGATGAGTGCTTAGGAGACTGTTGTTTATCCTGTATGGTAACAACATAACAATCTTTAGTTATTTTTACTGGCTGTTTTACAAGTTAAAAAAAAACCTCCAAAATTTGTCTTTGTTATTTTTAACTAACAGATTTAAATTCCTCCAAAGGTGTGACATATCACTTTCTGAGTTGTCTAGTGAAGACAGTTTTTCTATAATTATTCATGAGCTTGAATTCTCTCTCTTTTGAAGAAATGACACTGTCTCTTAATAAGATGCAGATATAACACTTGACAATAAGAGTTGTTAAAACTGTGACCCAGGAGAAACTGTGAGTTTGTTATCAGTCACAATTGCTACTTTGGTTTTCACACTGTTCCTTGATTACTTTTTCTACTCCTATAAACAGGTATTTCTACTCTCTAAAACAGGTATTTGTGCTGGTTTTTGTTAACCTGATAGAAGCCATTTGCTGCAAACAAAGGTGTTAGCTAAGAAAATGTTGCAATAGTATGTCTATTGTGATTCAATACCCAATTCTAAATCTGTTTTCAATCTGTTAGTTTTGATTGTGTCACAATTAGGGGTGTGAAAAAAACGATTCTATAAAAAAATCGCAACTTTTAATTTGACAACATGCAAATCGATTCAAATAGGCAGCATCAATTATTTGAGTATAAATGCTCTTAAACCCCCAAAAAGTAAAAGTTCTGGTTGGCTCTATTTAGTATTTGAGTGGTTAGTATTTTTTTAATAATTTAATTCTGTAGCTGGTAGCTATCTCAACAAATACATTTTAGCAGTGTTGAAAAGGCACATTTACATTTTATACTTAAAATATTTTGCTGTGTAAACCAAGGTGCTTTTTTATTTTAATGAATTTAATTATTTCAATTAAAATTTATTTTATTTCAGAAATAACATGGAATTTTCATGGGTGAAAAAGACACTATGTATGTGAGATAAAATGCTGAAATATTTTGTTCTTGTAAAATATGTGTTAGTGTCAGTCATACTCTTTTACAATATCACGATACACCATCATTGTTACAGTATCGGGATATATCGTATTATGAATACGTATTTTATTGCCAGATTCATGCCAATACATAGCCCTAGTCAGAACTGAACTGATCTTCATTTAATAATTTTAATATTTTACTACAACAATCGTACTGCACTTCAACTCGCCACCCAGCTGCTGTCTACATCAATTCAGGGAAATGTTGAAGAAAAGAATCTTGAGTAGACTGTGTTAGACTAAAGAGTTTCATGGCCTTAAATATGTGCTGAGGAGGCAGTTGTTTACAGCCTGTAGGGTAACATGGGAGGAAGTGTTTAAATGTTTCTTTACTCTACTCTTCTTTCCCCAAGCATCCCCTCCTCTCCTGCCCTGGTAACAAATCTCTCTCTCACTCCCTCCCTCTGCAGTCTCTTGTGGTCTGTGCAGGCAGCAGTATTGATAGGGTAATTCAGCCATGATGAACGACCCGATAATCATGAGACGGCTGAAATAAATCACACTCTGATCAATACACACACACACGCACAGATCATTACCCTGCAGTAACGCATCCTCCATTAAAGCAGCACACACAAACACACACATGCACTCATGGAATGTAAAGGAGAGGGAAATGAAAAGATTGTGTTTCTATAATGTAGAGGCAGAGATTGATGAGGGGTTTGGGCTTCTGTTGAACCGTAGACAAAAATGGAGGCCAAAGTCTTTTCCCAATATCTTAAGCTATCTTTCCAAGGTTACGCAAGGTAAAAGCCATGATTCATCACAACAGCAGTGGAATCTTTTGTCCTGTTTGCAGTGTCGGAGGACGTATTTTGTATTTTATTTCCATTGTAATACTGTCTCCACTGGCCTCTACTTATCTGTTCGAGAGCAGCCACCCATACAGGTTGACGATGAGGAATTACAACTGAGTTCAACAACAACATTGAATGCAAGAAGTTCAAATAAACACAGGGCCTATTTTTCTCTACATCTTCAAGCTAGTTCTGTTTGTTTTCCATGCTGGGCTTAAGATTAGATTAATTCCAAATGTAACATTCTGTCAGAACTTAATATTGCAGATAATCTACACTGTATGATACAAAAATGTTTTTTTCTAAGCCTTTTCAAGTAACAGACAGTTGATAGCAATGTCAGGGATGCGGGTTCGACTCCGAGGGCAAACAAGAACTGATTTAATCTGTTACTTCCTTCTAGTTTAAGATGATTTTATTATTATTAATAATAATAATAATAATGAATACCATTTTAAATAAATAATTCCCCCGAAAGGGAAGAAAGCCGACAAGATAACGGATGGATAGTCAAATTGTGTATAAGAAAAATATATATATATATAAGAACACAAAAATAACTTAAATGAAAGATTTTTATTTAAAAATTATCTACTAGATTGAACATTATCTCTCATATTAGTTTTCTCTCAGTTATAGTTTTAAACTCCCAATTTTTACTTCAAAATTAAACAAAAATACACAGGTCAATTGAGTTCGATGAATAATTCAGAAATAACAATTAAATATTTATACATTTATACAAATTTTAACATAAGGTACAAAGTTTCTGTGTAGAAGTGGCTCTTTTGAGTGAGTATTTGGTCCTTCTCAAAATTTTACTTGGTAGACTTTATTGTGTATGACACACAGACAAAATGTAACCATTAATCAGTCAGATTTGCTGCCACATTTAAATCACGCTGATGTCAGACTCTATGTGCGCCAAGTTTGAATCAAAAGGTGAAGAAGGTGCTGTACTTTTCAGTGAATTATGACATAAATTTGGAATTTTTCAACACGTAAACCTATTTTATGGCTACAGGAGACATGGAACATGGCAGACAATCTATTTTATGACATCTTTATGGTGCTAGTCTTTCATTTTTGGAGCTTGACAGCCTGGATACCCATTCATTCTCATTACGTGGAATAGAAGCACCACTGAAACTGTCAAGCCGAGGAGAAAACACTGATATAAAGTGAGCAGTTGGCTGGTCTTTTGATCTCGTCATGTTTCCATTGTGATTTCAGATACAACACAATCCATGTAATTTGAAAACAACTGAATATTTGCAAAGAGGTATCAGGCTGATCATTCTATATCTTGTCTGCTAGGATTTTTAATTGACTTTTAGTCAAGGGTTTGCTAATGGCATTATTTATTTTGCATTTTCAGCTGGTTGATGATTAAACCTTATATTTTAGCGCCACTCCATCCTCCATGTTTGTTTGCTCCACCTACTCATCTAACAAATATAAATCTACTTCTAAAGATGACCGGAAGAATAATCATGAGATGCTACGGAACTAACTTACTATCTTGGCAGCAACATTATTGTTCTTGCTATGCCAGCTGTTCAAAGTACTAGAAATGGTTTGTAAAATTAATCCACTTTATATATATTTTCTAAAATTGTAAAATGGATTTTATTTTGTTTACCATCCTTTGAAATTCCACGAATGGTTAAATAAATCAACTAACCATATCAGACTCAATAAATAACTAATTGATTAATCCTGGAACACATTACTTCATCCAATCATTCTAAAAAATACAACATTTGCAATAGAAAGTAGTCCACTTTCAAGCAGAACATACTTAGCTTTTTGCATTTCTTTTCCAGTTACTCAGAAAAATCCAACTAATTATTTAATGTCACAACTTTTTAATGTCACAATAACAAAATATTTTGTTGACAAAAAAGTGGTCCAGCAATTTAATTAAAATAAATATTTGCACATGATTCACCCATACTCATCAACAAGATCTTAAATATTTAAACATAGATCATGCTAGACATTTTGCACAGACATGAAAAATATAGAACCATTTGCAGGAAATAATAACTCATATACACTTCTATAAGGTAATGTCACTCTCAGAGGCATGTGTTGTGTGTTATGACCCTTATACAAGACAAACCGTTACATTAGGCAATCAGCATTCACATTCAATCCAAATTATACAGTAAACAAGCAGTGGTTAATCAGGTCGTGAGATCTCATTAATACAAATAAAGACTACATTAGTATCCCAAATGCATGATTCTTCATTCGTGTACTGTAGAGCATTTTATTAAATCGACTACTTAAATTTCCTTCCAAAAGACAGGAAAGAGAAGAAAATGGTGAATGGAAACGAGCACAGAGAAAAGGAAAAGCAAAGGGAATAGAGGAGAAGAAGTGGAGAGGAGAAAGCGAGAGGGGAAGGGAGAGAGGCTTTGTCATGTTGAATGTAATAAGCAGTAGGTAGTGTGTCTTATGGAAGTTGATTTATGGGGCCTGTCCTGAGCCAGCCAGCACTTTGTCTCCTCTAGCATGGAGGATGAATGGGCTGCTGTCAACCCAGCTAGAACACCCCTCCTCCTCCTCTCTCTCTCTCTCTCTCTCTCAGTGCCTGCTTTTCTCCTCTAGATTCTAACATGCAGAGACTCAACCAATCCAAACCGTTTCCTTCTCCCTATCTCACATTTACTTGCACACTCCTAAACCAAATCGACTCCTATCAAGAAAGGCCTGATGTCACTGTTGACAAAGTGATAGCCACAATAAACGCATTTGTCATTAGTGTAATCCCCTCCATCATCGGAGCCCCCCACAGCATGGTAGGAATGCTAATCCATGTCAGCTGATCAGCTGCTCTCATTAAAGCGGTTTCCTCTGCGAGTCTGCAGTTATCTCCCGACCCGTAATTGACCTCCGCTCTAATCCAACTGAGACTCTCGCCTGACCTGAGGAGAAATAGCAAGACCTCGCTTAAATTGTTTTCTGGCTTTTATGGCCTGCTTTTAATTGTCTCCAGCAGAAAATCAGCGATGGACTGATAACCCTAAAAAAATCTTTCAGACGGAACCAATCACTATTTATTTTTCTAATGCACATTCCAAGTCTGATAGTGAGTGTTTCGCTGGCGTATATTATCCCAAAGAATTTGACTGTTTGTCTTCCTAATCAGAACTTAATAACTCGGCCTTCCTTTCTACGAACATCACAAAGGCTACACGGTCCATCAGATAACATAAAACAATAGCTGACCAGCCTTCAATCATTCACCAATTCACACTTTCACAGAGGAAACAGTCTTCTACAGTTTTCAGAATGTAAACATACAAAATGTTAATATGCACAAATTCTTATAGAAAAATCTAGAATTTTTTATGTTTGGTAAACAATTTTCTAAATATAATTTTAACAAGTCAGATAACACCAAGGTTAATATCAGTCACCTTTTCCAGGTTTTTAAACTGGAATGTGGCTTATTAGTGAGTGTGCAACCTCCTGAAACGCTCAAAATGTTACCATTTTTATATGTATCAAGAACTGTTAAAAACAACTCAGGTGCTGAAAAAATATTCATCCAGGCATGTTCTTAAACAATCAAAAAAGTCATTTTGAAATCCTGGCTCATTGTCTTTGTCTCTGAATCATATCAACTTGTGAGAAAGGAATTTGTTTCCCCATTAAAATAATGTCAACAAATCCCAGAAGCTTGTGGAATTGTATTTAAGTATTTCATGGAGTAACAGACACAAGCTGAATGAACAAGAGAAGTTGTGATGGCAGACAGAAGCGCCATAGAGGCATGCTAACAGCTAAAGCTAAAAGATAACTCCATATAGTAAACACAGTTTTCATGTTTGTTTCTTTCAAATGTCCAGTTATTGAAAAAAAAATACTGAAAACCTACAGCTAGATGGGCTTAACAAAATAACCAGGTGTGGAACGGCTTTGTGTATTTTTGATTGAGATGTGGCTAAAAAAGAACTTAAACGTAACCTAGCTGAATTAAAAAAGTCACAAATAATGTCACACCATAATGTCCAGAACATCCTTTTGCAACAATGCAACAATCCTGCATTTAAAAGGGATTATTTTGATGCTTTCAAATTTTTGTTCTATAAATTAAGGTACATTTATAAGGATCTGTGACTTTTAAAGAAAATTATTACAAAACTGTCACAATCAATAAACATGTTGACCATTCACTGCTCTATTGGTGGGCACTGTTAAATATTCAGTGTCAACTCAAGGGTAAATTTGTTGATAAGAGAAGTATAATACATTCACAGAGGTTTGAGATAGACTTTGACCTAAAATCTAAGGAGTACTACAGAGAAGTGTTGAGAACCATTGATGCCATGTTTACCCTCAGTTCAGGCAAATATATCGACACTGCAAGAACATCACAATAATGTTGCTGTCAAACTAGTAAGTTAGTTGAGTAGCATCTCATGATTATTCTTCAGGTCATCTTTAGAAGGGGATTTATATTTGTTAGATGAGTATGTGGTGCAAACAAACATGAAGGAGGGAGTGACGCTAAAATATAAGGCTTAATCATCAACCAGCTATTTATTAAAAAAAACCCTCATGCATTTTTGGATTTAGATGCAGAATAGACAGGTTATGTTTTAATTACAATAAGGCAAAAGATCAAACACTATTTGTTTGCTTACTTTGCAAGACTTTTTATTGTATTTTACATTCAGAAAAATTGCTGGAAAAAAGTTGAATATTCTGAAACTAATAGTTTTGGCACTAATACATATGGAAATATTTGTCAAAAACGTTTGAGGCTCTGCTAAAAATGTGTTTTGTGCATTGACGTGCAGGATAAGAAAGCATTTTGACGGTAAAAAATATGGACTGGAAAAGCAAGGAAATAAATGACATTTTGTTTAAATCATATCACAAAATAAACATATCGCAAGGATTAATCACTTTCTCTAAGACTAATACGAGCTGTCAATATCACATCTCATAGGCATTTAAATCAGATCGAGTCTTTGTTGAACTGACTGGTAAAAATCACATGTTTTGGCATTAACACAGTATATCAGCGTTCTTCATCTATCTGAGTTCATTTCTATTTGTGCGTGCATTTGCAGCTCTTCTGCTGACTTTGAACGTGTTCCACGTGTTTGTTTGCAGAAGCAGATGGCATATTAATAGTGTAAAATATGATCTGCAGGAACCCAATATGCTTACATGCTTCTGTTTATGGAAATCACAGTGCGCCATGGGAATAAATAATTACCCTTCAGTTTGACTGTACTCCAAGCCACAACCTTGCAGGAAGCAAACCGAAAACAATAATTACAACTACAGTCAATGACATTTATTTCTTTCCAATTCTCTGAAAATATCAGCAGGATCTCCTTGTCAGACAGAGGGCAGCGTTGCTGAAACTGAACAGCTATTCCCACACTATCTGTCTCTGTCTCTCTCACTCCATCCCTTCCATCTGCCGAAGATCTAGCGCTTGATTAAAGCTGACAGCGAAGAAACAAAAGAAAGAGGACGCTAACAGAAGGAGGCACCGCAATTAGCGCACAAGCAAGGTGAGTGTTTATCTGTTCTCTCTGCCACTCGTCCTTTAGCTCCTCTAAGGCCGGAGAACTGATGAAGAAGAACCCAAGGGCTCTCGAGTCAATTCAGTCACCATGATCAATCATAGCAGCTACATTAAGACATTGATTTAATTGTGTGACTTCTGCAGATAATGTGCTTTCTGAAAGAGTAATGAGAAGAGACATGTTGGTTTCACTGCAAGGGTAGGCATGCCACAAAACGGACAGATTGAAAGGAAGCATATTCTCAAATTCCAGCTTGATTTGGTTAAACAATTGGAGGTTTTATAATAGGATGGTTTGCAGTGAAAGCACTCCGTGGCTGAGATTTATACCAGAGGTGTAAGTTACGGGTGGAGCTGTGCACTGCTTTAGCCAACAAATCAGGGAAGTGTTAAAGCAATGTGGTGTGAAAGCAATCAATTGCAATTCCATTTAATGATGTTAGTGGTGATTTTACGGTCTGTCTATAGAAACACTTTAACAAAATTCAGCTCAGAACAACAGTTCACTGACAAATGCTGACTGACACACATTCGCACAGCCCTCTGGGATATGGAGTGGATGCCCCATGTACTGTTTTACTGAGCAATCATCAAAGGCCATTAAATCAAGTGAGTGTCCACAGAGACAGGAAATTGAGGAGGGGATTACGATCGTTGCATGATGAGGAGAGTCATGATTTATGTGGCGTTTAGCGAGAGGAAGACTGTAAAACTTAATTACAGAAAGTTCTCTCACTAACCCCCCACACAACTCTACACACAGAGAAAGCACAATTCATCAACATGCACTCACTCACTCATTCACTCACACAATCTCTCCCTCTATCCATTCCCCAATCTGTGTATTCATTTATCTGTCCATTCAGCTCACAAACGCCAGCTCCGGAAAGATACAATAATAAAATTTCCAGGAGAACAAAGGAATAAAGTCCTCAAGCATTGACAGGCGGAACACCTTGTTTGAGTCAGTTTAAAGTCAACAAGAGTTTAGTTTACCCTCATGCAAGATCAATGTGCAATGTACTCGTATATTTCAAATACATTTCAAGAATTAATTTAAACAGTTGATCATCCTAGCCAGTGCTTGTGTAACCAGCCTCAGTGTCTGCAGCTACGACTCAAACATCATACGAGGTGCAGATCTGTTTTTACATATTCACTGTCTTTACACATTCACTGTCTCTCACCAAGTTTGGAATATATTTGAAAGATGTGTTGGCACTTGCTCACGCTTGTATAGATCAGCTAAAGTATGTTAATTGATCAAATGAATATTGTACATTCTGTTAAAATAACAAGACAAAATAAAAGCCTCGTAACTACTTGAACTACACAGGCTGAATGATGGGCCCCAAAACTACAATGTGAGGTTTTTTCTTGCAAAAAAGAAAACCACGGCTTACATCAGTTTACATCTTTTAGTCATTTTAAGTGACCTTAGCTACAAGGTGAACCTTCTATGTGCATTCTATTACATTCATATAAGCAAAAATAACACAAGCAGTTTGAAATAATCTTTAAAATAAAAATGTTTTTCAAAGTTTTGACAAAACTAATAGCCAACATTTCATTGGTTGGTTTGAAGTCAGGTCAGGTCAGGTCATGAGGCAGTCAGGGACTGAGAAGTGAACTGTGGCATTTGTTTGTATTTTAGTTCTCAGTATTAAAACTTGTAAAAAGTCAACTGAGGAAACTTGTAACTTCTTCGGGTTGTGCAGCTTTATAATAAATAACAAAATGTAATAACAATAAATGCAAATGTATAATAAAGAATGTGTCTGTGTTCAGAAAATTAGTATAGAACACCTTTGTATCTTAAAATGTCACCGTTTTCAGGCAAGAAAATCCCAGGGAAAGGGGTGTGGTCAGCCCTGAGTTAAATTGTATAATAGATGCCAGGCAGCGCAGCTTGCAGAAAAAGAGGAGGTACAGTGGAAAAATACTGGTCATTTCTTTACAGAGAGCGAAAGAAAAACATTGAGAAACACTCATTTTAATTAGTAAATAACACTATATCATTTACATTAATCATGCTACCACAGGCACTCACCTCTTCAGCACATAATATAAGAAATTAGAACGGTGTCTTTCTATGGAACCAAATACTTATGTTCCTGTTTATACATTTTTAAAAGTACATTTCAAAAAGTGATCCTCACATGCAAACATATCCTATGTCTGAGAAGGATCCAGAAAACCAACTGTCTGTACCTGCAGCTGCACAAGGTGTGGGAACAAAAACAATACTTTCATTCTGAGGTTGTTTCCACACAGCAGTAAAAAATTGCCTTATTTCAGCACAGACAATTTTCACAATAAAACTGACATCTAAAAAACAACCTCTGAGTGCTTTATAGTCACTTCATATTTTGCTGATGTTTCTTTACAAAAATGTAAAAATGCCACTCACATAAGACCAAAAATCTATAGAGATGTATTTGAAATGTATTCCAAAAGGCTCAGAACAAAAGCACCAGCATCATTAAGCTGTCAAAAGAAGAATAATTCGCCTCTAAAAGCGTCGAGTTGACAAACGTAAAGTGCTTCCTCGAGGTGTATATAAACCTCGAGCAGGCTCTTTAGTTGAACAGCACACCCAGAACCTTTGCACTAGGTCTAATTACTCTACTAGTTGTGAGGAGAGGGCTTCCCAATCCATTCATCTCAGCTCAGCCTGAAAGAGCAAGCACCAGATGTTCCTTGAAGGGGGGGAACTCTTTTCATCCTTTCCCTCCTTCTTTCAGAAGTCCGTGAATAACTTTTTGACCTCTCCTGCTTTCTCCGGCAGGTCCTGTTTGTGTGTGAGGGTCAGTGAGAGGTGGCGAGGTTATAGTGAGGTCGGGCCACATTCAATACAGCACCAACTGCACCTCCTCCTTGCAACATCCATCTCCCTCTCCACTCGTCTCTCTCCTCCCCCTGTTCCTTCAGTCGGCCCTGAAGAGCCCCAGATGCCATTCCCCTCCGTTTTCTGTCATTTATCATTGAGAGGGGGGACACAGAAAGGATGCTTGTCAAAGACAGAAGAAGAAATACGGCTCTCCCTACCTCCTCACACAATAGCAGCAAACAAAAAAACACTGCTTGCGTACACATTTCATGACAGAGTAATGTGGCCATAAATACCAATACAGACAGTCCCTCTCGTAATGTCTCAGTGGCTTATATGCAGAGGCACGCACATTGTAATCTCACTACAAAGAATTAAACACTGTTATCTTTTTAGTTTGTTATTTTTATTATTATGTTGACCTGTGAAACCAACATGTGTTCAACGTATGGCAGTGCAATCCTCTAAAACATTATATCCAGTTACATGTTGGTATGTTACTGAATTGTTCGGACTAGTTTTGGTAAATTTTAATATGATTACCTTTTTTATGAAATCTACTACTACTTTGAAAACTAACTTTCAAAAACGACAACATTTTTCCCAAAGTTGAATAATTTGTAATCAATTTTATATTAAAATAAAATGTAGATGTTTTACCATTACACATAGTAGATCTTGATTTCATTTGGTTATTCATATAAAAAAAGTGTGTAAAACTCCTGTATGTTGATTAATTTACCAGATAATTATTGGGGAAAAACATATTCAGAACTAAAGTGCATTAAGAAACAAAGGTGGATTTTTAAATGTTTAAATTGTATATTCTGCACTAAATGAAATACCATCAGAGATTCAACTGGTCTGCTCAATGAGACCACATCCATTGAGAATCAAGGTCACTGCAAGGTTAAATCAGTGCAACCTAAAGACTCATGGAGTACTTTCTCCACAGCCAACCATCTAAATATAAATCAACACTATAAATGTATCAGAAGAATCTCAGTTTGACGTTTGATCTCAAAGACTCTTAGCAGGGTATTCTGTATCATTCACCTACCATTCACAGAGTATGCCTTTTGTTTGTGGTGAACTGGTTTCTAAACTGTGAAAGGCTCTGCATGTGCTAAGCTTATTGTAGCAGTGTACTCCTCTTTTTATCTTAACTCTGTTTCACTGGTAACTTTCTGTGACTGCCACTAACATATATATATATATTCTTGTGGGTCTCCATGGCTGAAAGCACTTCTGTGTGCAAGCCTTCAGTCACTCTGAATATGTCATCGAAAGTAAGGTGATGCACAGTATCCTTGAGCCTACTTGTTTCTTGACTATATTGCCATAAGGAGAATATAGTTCCTAACAACATTGCTCTTGTTTTTTTAATCTGGTTTTAGAACAAATAAACATAGAAGTGACAAGCTTGGAATAATACGATGTGAATGTGGAAACCTTAATGGTCTAATTGTAGTAAGCAATCTATTATAAGCTAAGCTAGAAGTGAATGTGTTAATACATTAATTAAAGCAATATAATATTAAATATTGTATGATCTAGTGGGCTTCATTGAAAACATACAACATTGTGTGAAACACAGTGTACTATCAGTTATCTGACTGAAAAGATCTACTGTATGACCTGTGATACCACATGACTCTCACCACTAAACTGTAAAGTACAATCTCAATCTAATTGATTACCAGAATAAATTAATAAAGAATAATTTAAACACAACACACAGACTAAATTATTGAAAAAGTTCACTTCTAACTCATGTTAACTTTCAAATATGACTAAAAGTTTTATCTCCACTCTATAGCCTGCATTTCCTCTTCTCAACATTCACATGAAACAATAGATTGCAATGGCTGCTTCTCCATAACCACAAGCCTGCTGATTTACATAACCCAGATTTAGCTACAGCACTGACACAATGAACAATGTTTGGACAGACCTTAAGGGCTTTCAAACACCGGTTATATTTTCATGCACACTGCTTGTTGATGTTAGGAACCAAATGGTATTAGGTCTGGTTTGTTCACTTCCATGATTTGTTAACAACACAAGCTGACTTATGGCATTTTAAGTGTCTCTCTGTCAGTTGTAGCTTTACTACACTGTAGGTCTGTGTAAATACTTCCGCACATGCATAAACAGTGACTACATCTATGATTGGTTAGCGTGCTTGCTCAGATGGATTGAACTGTTTGGCTTGGTCAAGCGCAGGCTGAAAATAGCCAGGCCTTTGGCATGGGTTTGAATCACTCATGCGGTTTATAGGGCACCAAACAGGTTTAATGAGCCACAGATTTATCTAAAATTTCAGTTGCATCCCAGAGCACACAACCTTGATGTCAAATGGGTTCATTCATAATGCCATTTTATTTAAAAGCACTCTTTTTAATCAAAAGCACAACTTTGAAATCGTGTAACTACAGCAATTCATATCTTAAAATAAAACATAGGCCTAAAATATGGCGCCCTGCTGTCCTGAGCCAGTTCCCCACCCATGAATGTGGATGAGGTTAAACTCACAACTTTTACCATCTCCAAGCTACCATGTGTGCAAGTGCATATTAGCCATGGCAGTTTGTTATAGGGAGTCATCAGTAACTGTCCCCAAGATGCCAGAAGCTTAATTAACCCTCTCTCTCATTAACACTCGCTCTATAAGGCTCTCTCTCATGGCAAACTGGCTTTCTCCCTCTCTCTCCGCTGTAGTCTCAGCCAATTACTGAGCCCAAATGGAACAGCATTAATCAAATCTTTAGTGCACCAGCATGCTTTGAAATATCAGATTACGCAGGGCTGCAAAACTAATATGTCACTGTCACCCAGCTCGCGCAGGCATTTAGAGGCTAGCATTAACAAGATGGCTAACGTCACCAGAGTCTGCGCGCTATGTGGAACGCTGCACTAGGGGCCATTAGTAAGACAAGGAGGAGTATAGCAAACGGCTCTGCTTTCACTCCTTGCTCATATTTTATATTCCCTTTCTTCTTTTCCTTCCTCTCCTTCCTCTTTGTCTTCTGCCTCTCTTATTGTTCTGTCAAAGGCCTGCGCGGTGGATGAGGAAGAATGGGCAAGACAAACGGCCCGGTGAGAAAGGCTAGAAGGAGATTAAGCAAAGGGAGGAAACGGGGGTCAACGAAGGAAAGGAGGGGTGCTGAAAAAAGGGCAATGACGCAAAAAGCACAGGGAAGGAAAGAGAAAAGGATGAGTGAAATCTTGGGGAGGATGGACCGACAAATGCAAAAAATGTGCTGACCTGTAGTCACTCGAGCACTTGGTGTCTCAACAGACTTTTGCTCAAGATGACAAAGAACCCTTCAAAGAAAACGATGGCCTCGTGAGAAAAAAAATGAGCTGTTGCACTGGGAGTTTGGGCGTGCTTTGTGGCAGGAGGCAAAATAGATGACAGTGTAATGATATTAAAAGCGCAAAGTTGTTAAGATGCCAAGTCAAGGCCTCATAAATCCAGCCAGGGCTCCCACTGGCTGTCCCCACACCGCGTAATTAAATCTGATTTATGAGGCGTATTACAGCAGTGAGAGATAGTTCATATTCCAGCTCTGCTTTATTAGACAGCCTGACAGGCGCCAAAAAATATTGCCCAAGTTGCCTCGGCCCGAGCCGCCAAAAAGCCTTGCTTCGCACTCTGTCTTTTGTTGTGTCAGTCCTCCCTTCTCGTGATGGATTAGCACTCTTTCTCGCTCTCTCTTCTTCTCTCTTTCATTCGCTCGCGATCTCCTCCCTCGGTCAGAATATGGTGGAACAGCCCCCTGTGACAGAGCCAGACAGCTTCATCTTCATCAAGAGCCCCCCTCACCCCCCGCTGGCCAATGCAGAAAAAGAGGGAGGGCACAGGTGTAGAAAAAGAGAGTGAAATTTCTGAAATGAAAACTAAAGAGAAGGAAAGTTCTCGGTATAATACTTTGTTTCCTGTAAGAGTAATGATTTATCTTGGAAAAAAAACGTTTTTAACATCAATTTAAGTATATTTGCACAAAGAAAGTGAGCGCTAGACATAGTTGATCTCTTCATGCTGAGAAAAAACACTTGTCTTCTTTAAAAAAATGTTGAGTTTGTCTTAATTTTGCTGCATCAAAAGGTACATGAGGTCCACCCACTCTTTCCCATGTTACTCTGTTTTTCAGATTTTTTGAAGTGTCATATTGCTTCTCTTTTAATTGCTTTAAATAATTTGACCACATGACAGTTAAAATTTGCTTGAATTTATTTTAGTTAATAATTAGTTAATATTGACAATGATAAAAACATTGAAAAAATGGCCTTGCAATGCCAAGGGACCATAAACAATCAAGATCCTTTTGAGCAGCAATATCACTGAAAGTGATCCAGCTTGAATATTCACATCAACAAAGCTAGTGTCACACCCAGCACCTGCACCGACACCCCTCATGATCCATCTGCACCTATCCAATCCCGAGAACCATCACCTGAGTACTAATCACCCGCACTTGTGTCCTTCAATCACACCACCACTATATATACTCACCCAGTTCCCTCCGTCCTTGTCCCGAATCAAGGTTACTAGAGACACACCACTCCTGAACCTTCATTTGTATCGTCTGTCCAAACCTGCCTGTCCATTCTTGGAAGAAAGAGAGAGAGAGCATCACAAGGGAAGTGATCGAACGGTTTACTGAACTCTTATGTCTAAACTTACTCGTGCTTACGGAGTAGTCTGTCTGCCTGTCTTCGGGAATACCATTGAACTGTGTATTCTAACCACCTGTAAATAAACTTCACTTACCTGCATCTCCCTCGTCGGTTCTCTTTGTGTGAGCAAAACAGCTAGGTTACAGCCATGAAATAATTTTTATGTTTACGTTTCATGTTTTGGCCTAATGTGCTGCCTCTCATCTTTCAATAAATTCCTCTTTCATTCTTTACATATGGATTAAAAACCTATAGCTGGACACTTTAGTAAGGAATGGAGTGGAGTGAATCTGTGGTCATATATTTATTTTAACACAGGATTAGTTTTGACAACAAACATCAGGGGCGCTTCTTGGGACTGAGAACATTTACCTTTAGTACCATTCTTATACTAGTTCTAATGGGGTATGCAACCAATAATGCTCTGTGCCTTGTTTTAATCATATCAGAGCTTCATATGCCAGGGATCAAATTGTAAACATTTGTAACAGCTCAATAATGTGTAAGATATAATGTATTAGTATTAAATAAATACTACAAAAACACATGCTTGCAAACTGAAGGAGAAAAAATTAATTACAAGCAACCACCTCCAAGTTTTCCATTCTTTAAGTAGCAGCCAAAATAAAGCTACACATATCAATGTTTATACTTAAATATTTTTTAAATTCCTTTTTAGTTTCTTGGCTCACGTAGTTAATCAAGTACCTGTGAGTCATTTATAAATTACCAACAGATACCTTCTGGTTTTGGAGCATGCTTGATCAGCTTGCCTTTTTGGCACCAGTACGAGTCACATGTTTTGCCGGGAAACACACTAGTTTTGGACACTTGCTCTATTATTTGGAGAAACAACCTTAAATGTGCACAGAAGTCACACCCATGTGAGTTCAGTAAGTTTTTAGCATTTGTCCCGGTGGTCATGTGCTGTTAAACTAAAGCAGTGCATCATGATTTTGTTTTGTTTTTTTGAGTCAGGAAATACCAAGATTTGAATTTTCAAGTCAGATCGAATCCATTTATTCTTAAAATTATCCGGGGCTTCAAAGACAAAGAAAGAAATCCTGCACCTTTAAAATCTTGGATTGTGTATATATTATTTGATGTATGCATATAGTAACAAGCTTAAGATCTTTCAAGCCTATATCTACTGCAGAAGCCTACATTTAAGCCTACGACTTCCACCAGAACAGCCTCATACAGTGTTCCCGACTGGTGGCGATCTTCCAAATCCTGTGCAAAAAGCTCAATATTTCCTTCATCATTAAAATCTTGAAGGAACTGCAGAAAAACTTTTGTTTTCTTGTTCTGATGCCCATGAGCTTAATCTTTTTGCTAACTATTGGTGACATCCTAGGTAAAACTATAGACCTGCTTTAATGCTAAAAGAAGAGAAGTAGTACGTGACAAATACTATATAATGCAGCTGATTATGCACTGAAAGAACAAGCATTCAATTCAAAAAGGGGTAACTGGAGGACAACCCTTCACATATAGGCTAAAAATGACTATAATTTTTACATAATGGCATTCCGGAGGCAGAGTTTTCTTGCCACCCCGTATACACTGGCAAAAAGAAGTATTTAAAATTTCAAATATCTCAAGGCAAATATTTGAGCTGGGTAAACGGATTATTCTTTGTAAAATTGGCTATTATAATTTACATATTTTCAAAGAACTCTAGTAGTCACCCACACAGATCTTTATTGATTCAAATACGCACCGCACCAGGAGGGAAAACATCTCGCCAGCAGACCTTAAAGATTGGAGAAAGAGAGTGAGCAAGAGGAGATAAAAGAAGAAAGGATGAGCACGGGAGGGAAAAGAAACACCAGCTGATGTTAACGAGCTGGGACACTTTTATTATCATTATTAATTAGAGCTTTTCAAGCAACAGAATTAAATCAATACGCCGGAGTGAAACAAATTTCAGAAGGCCGCTAAGATCAATCAGGAAAGGTTTTTATCTGCGTAACTGCCACTGAGCTAAGCTCGTTAGTGAAACAGTCGTTAACAAGGCACTTGCGGCAAGAGGATAGATCGGAGCTATTTCTAATTAGGAGGACATAAACCCAGCAAGCATTTCTCCTCTCTGATTAACTGTTAAGTTCATTTGTGATCTTACCCCCTCCCAATATCCTCTTTCATTGTCTGTCGCAAACACCCAGACACAATCCCAATATTTCATGTGGATCTATTTTCTTTCTCGTCGTCTTCTCACTTTACTTCTTGGCGTAACCATTAAACAGGATTAAATGCTTGCAGAGATCCTTGCCTTGTGTTAAATGATTGTGTCCTTATAAGGGTAAATGAGAACATTTATCAAGAAGCTGTCCTCTGGGTGCGCTGCAGGTCGTTAGCCATCCACCGTCATGAAATAATTAGTTTTACTATTAATGTAGCAAAGCTCAATGATCATGAGTGGCCACATGTCCCCTTACACTGAGATTAATCGTATTAATGTGCTCCGATGTTCACTAAAGGCCTTTAAAAAGGGATGAAATGTAAGCAGGGCTCTAAAACATGGATGCATCCAGAGCGCAAAAAGATTCAGTGCAACTGTAAATTCCTCTTATTACGAAGCGATCACATTAATACAAAAAATTGATGATAATGGCTTAAATCAATTTAAAAATGTAGACAGTACTAGACGAAAATGTGTTGAAGAATAGCATAATAACTAGAATAATCTTTCTTTTGAAGAGTGATTTCTTATCATTATCGAGGAAAAATAGCTTTAACATTTTCTACTAAATTACTAAATAGTTGTGGTGGTGGTAGTAGAAGTAGTGTCTTATTTCTAACTGATCAGAAATGATTTAGCTTTGGACAAGATTTCCAGCATTTAGAGGATGTGGCAAGAGATCATTTAATGTTAAACTGACTCATATATTATCTTGAGAAACTGTCATTCAGGATAACTCTTTCAGTATGGCTGAAATGATTATTAATCACTGTTGATGTTTGTTTGAGCTCTTAACTTTTGAAGCAGCAATGGATTGATGAACAATTCTGCTGTTTCTTACAAAACAGTGGGTTTTGGATTATGTTTCATATTCCTTGCTGCGCCACAGGACATATGTAAATCAGCTCCCATAACCTTATAATGTTAACAGAGACAGAAAGGTTGAATCTAGCGGGTGACACTAGCTTTCATGCTACAAGCACAGTGATTAGCCTCCTGCTCCAAGTCTGGCCTTTGCCCCTCTTTACATGCTGACCTCCACATCCTACCACTGGCTGACAACGTTTCTCTGCAGGCTGTAGCGGGAGTCATACAGGCCTCATCTGGAGCCTGTTGTCAATGTCTCAGCTTATGAACCCCCTTGAGAAAATCTCTTCCCCATGAAGTGTGCACATTAGATTCTACATAGGGTCTGGAACAAGTGAGAAACTAGATATATTCTAAACAGCATTATTTATTATGTATATACAGTGTCAGACCAGCTATGATGTGAGACCAGATGTGGTACAGTGAGACCAGCTATCATGTTTGGGTTAGAGACTGTAGCAGTGAGGAAGAGACACGAGGCAGAGATGGAAGTAGCAGAGATGAGGATGTTGAGGTTCAGTTTAGGAGTGACAAGGATGGACAAGATTAGGAACGAGCACATCAGAGGAACAGCTCAGGTTGGTTGTTTTGGAGAAGCCAGATTGAGATGGTTTGGACATGTGCAGAGAAGGGATAGTAGTTATATTGGTAGAAGGATGTTGGAGATGGAGCTGCCAGGCAAGAGGGCGAGAGGAAGGCCAAAGACAAGTTATATGGGTGTGCTGAAGGAGGACATGAAGGTAATTGGTGCAAGAGTAGAAGATACTGAGGCCAGAGTTAGGTGGAAAAAGATGATTTGCTGTGGCGACCCCTAAACTGGGAACAGCCGAAAGAAGAAGAAGAAGAAGAAGAAGAAGAAGAAGAAGAAGAAGAAGAAGATACAGTGTCAGACCAAAAAAAAAAAATAAAAAAAATATATGGGGAACCAATAAGAGAGACTGTGGGGATTGGAGCCTGAAGAGGGTTCATGGAACGAAATAGGGGTTAATTATGAGATGAAGTGAATGTGAGGTTGATGATACAAACAAAGGGTTAAGAAAGTGACAGGCAGGAAGTCCAACTATGGAGGGAAGGGCATGGTGGAAATAATAAACAGAACAGGGCTGTGACAAACACGTTTGTCAATTTGTTCCTTGATGTACACATTGAAATCAATTTAGATCTAGTCATCAACATTGGCAGTAAATTAATTTCACAGTACCCTCACAAATTTGGTCAAAAAACCAACTGTTATTGTTCTGTTTTATTGCTATAATGATTCAAATACTATTACATGTAAAGTAAACTGTTGTTTAGAATAAAATATATTGGAAATAAACCACAAAAACGTTTCACAAAATATAATGTTGGACTTCCCAGTAATCCCAGTACATAGAAATCAATATATCTGGCCATAATGCTTTTCATTACATATTTTATTAAAGAAGACCTCTGATGAAAATCAAAAGTTTTCAGCTGTTGTGTTTCATGTATGTGAACATCACCCCTAAAATGATCAAAATCGAAACAGGGTTTTTTATTTTAATCACACAAATGCTTTACACCCTCTGAAAACAATATATGTGAAACTCACAATAAATGATGTCAAATCCAGTAAGGCCCTCCCATTTATCACTCTGCCCCTCCATATCATTGCGTTTTCTCCAGATGTAACCGCCATTTTACGCGTGAGTTTCCACGGTTTCATAGGTCTGGAATGTTTTGGCATATAATGTTTTGAGGCTTATTATGACAGGAATGCACTGGTAGAACTTGTTTGCTCAAGCCATTTTGCTCCAGACAGTTTTTGAACAAGGGTCAGTACAAAGCAGAATTTGCAATGAAGTTGAGACTGAATCTTGGATCTGTACTAACTCCTAATAACGTTGATGGACTTTCTGGCATCAATACTATTCAAAACTCGTGGGATCGTGCTGCCCTGTATTCCTCATGACTCACTTACGTTACGAAAACATCAGATGGCTAAACATGCCTTCATGTATAGAGGGTCGTGGTGGCCAAGCGAGGTTTTACCGGAAGTAGACTTGTTGAGGTAAAATTGTGTTGTTTGTACAAAACTATTCAGAAATATAAACTTAGATTGTTACAAATCTTACATATATACCCTAAAAATCCAAATTAGCTTGTGTTAAAATGCTCTCCATTAATAAATGTAATGAAAGCAGTCAGCAAACTGGTTAAGACCTCTTTGTTTTCCATACAATGTGCTGACCACATTAACAACAAATTTGTCATTAAAAAAGATACAATGCCAGCAACAAAAAATTCTTTAAGTGCATATTCAATCATAATAATAGAGTCATCACATAGGCGAATCTGCTCAGTGATGAAAAATCTGGTCAGAGCATGCAAAATATTGAATGTATTAACCATTCAGAAGCTAAATGTCAGCATCATTAATATTAATTAGAAAGAAGAAACAATCAATCAAAAGAGCTTGCGTGTCATGCCATTGCAACAAAACATTCTTTAATTTTTATGTATTTTCATAAAATATAATGTCCCTCTATTGATTTTTTTTCTCAAGATTTTATACCCAAACAATGAATAAACATACTCTGGTATCCTAAAAGGATCATTTGTCAAGACCTTTGATCTTCAATAAATCAATGCATTTGTGTATACAGTAAACACTTCACTGCAGGAGGAATCATTACAAGCCAATGATCCAGAGCATTCCACTTAGTGGTCTTAGCCCTTTCTTTGTTCTCATTCCTTCCATACTCTCTTCTATGACCAAATCTAAGTGCACAGATCTCCCAGAAGAGAGATATAACATGTGTCATCACTGGCTCAGACTTCTCCATCTGAATTAGGCAGCACATTCATGAGCAAGCATGAACAGAATGTGGTGCATTTAAAAGACACTTTTTAGTGAAATTCGAGTTTTTGGTTGATGTGTGTCTACACTGGCACATGTGTGAACACTTGCAATGTGCAGCAGAGTGAAACCAAGCCACTACATCACTGTAATTAGTTTTGTCATCCTCCCTCGCTCCCTCTCTTGCTAGCTTTAATGTAACACAGAGCTCAGGCCGGGCCAGTCAGGCCATTAATGAGTCACACTGACACAGCCTCCAGGACCCCAGTGCTTTTTACTGTCCATCCCCAGTCATGACATCAATTAATCACTGCTTAATTCTACCCCCTGCTCCGGCCTTACATAGAGGGCCAGACAGGCTCTTTTTGATACAGATTAGATCCTGTGAAATAGAAGAATGGCTGACAAGAGAAGCAGACGTACAATGAGATTACCAGATTATTCTTCTATCCTTTTTCACCAAGAGAGCAAAAACCCTCTTCCTTATCTGACCATTCAATTTGTTTTTCCAGAACTAAATGAGAAAGAAACAGAGACAAAAATACATGATCACTGCTTTGATGATGTAGCCTATGAGCGATAAGCATCCACCGGATTTTTTTTATCACAGTTTTTTTTAAGTAGGTGTATTTTTTTATTGTTAAGGCATATTTTTAAATTATATATGCATATTACAATTTATTACATGGTGGAAAAACATAATTCTCTGTAACCTCAAACTTCTGCAAAGCATCTCAAATGTACCTAAAAATGTAATAACATATTTGAGAATGTTTTAAAGAGATCTTTTAAATCATAAGTCAAAGTAGAATAAATAAATCTATTTTAAATTAAATATATAAGAATAGAAGAATAAAGAATACAATTAAATAAATAAGAATTAATTGATCAATTAAAAAAAAAGAAATTTTCATGAGCAAGACAAAATAACAAAAATATCAATAACATAAATAACAATATCACAACTTTACATAAAACCAGAAAATCTTGTTTATCTTCCAAAAATTCTATGCCTTTGTGTAACCTTAGTGTCTAATGTAATGTAGTAGTGTAAACTGCAAAAGATAACGTTGTGAGAAAGGCACACTTTGATTAATTTTATTTAATTTTAACTGGTATATGTTACATTCTGATGAAGCCAGGCTTTTTCCTGTAAAGTACCGCAAGCCAGATAAAGGGTTTTGTGGAAGTTGAACAGCTGCTTAGTAATACTGTCCAAAAATACACTTAGATTTCAATTTGCTATTTTTTTTTATCTCATTTGTTTTTAAATATTGGCTGACGATTGATCACATTATTGAACATAAACAATTAAATAATAATTTCTCACTAATATAAAGGCAAGACTCTAAATGGGGAAAAAATCTCATAACTTTTTGATCATCCTGCTACTGGTACATATATGACAACTTTATTTGTGTAATCCGATGTAATTATCTATCCAAAGGTCTTACTGTCAGATGAAAGAATGGTAAAACCGACTACGAAATGATTAAACAATGCTGATTAACTCTGGGGGAGATGGAGAGTGGGCCTATTTTTCCACAAAAAAATCTCAAGAATCGAACTAGTGAAAGAACCAGTGAGGTATAAGAGAAATGTCAGGTAATGAACAGAAAATCCAAGAGTGATATTCCAATTTAACTCTCAGAGTGTTTAATGGATAGACCAAGACAAATATTGAAAACACGTCACTGACTGGTAGATAAGAAGAGTGAAATGATCCCTCCTCGGATAAATTTCACAGTGCGCAAAATTACAAAGTCTTTCCTACAGCAGTCCATGAAAGAGCAGAGCACAGATATGAACAAGAACAGTCAGTGATCTGACAAACATGACTCGACTAGACTATATAAATATAGAAATAACTCAGTATTGCTGAATGTTGAGTTATGAGAGAATCGGCAGGCATTGAAAACAATAATACAGTTACTAGAACCGGACAGCACAGGCAGATATAGATATAGCAGGAGTAGATGAGTAACATGTAACAGCCGAAGATCCTGATTAACGGCAGGTGAGAGTAATGACTGAATGCTGTAGACACGATAGGAAGAAGGAAACAATTAACCAAACGATCACTGACCCACAAAGTAAAACCCCACAAGAAAAGCAAGAAAACAGTAAACCATCCTTTTAACGAAAGAAATAACTGTAATTCAAATCAAATTTAAATGTTGTATTATTCCGTAATATAATAACTTATATACAAAAAGTTACGAATAATTACAAATTGTCACATATTATTAGAATACTTTGTGAAAATGTCGTTAAAAAAGTAAAACCAAAAATTGGGTCTAACAAATACATTAACAAATGTTTAAATTGATACAATACTTTGGATATATTTTTTCGAATATATTTATAGCACTGGATATTTTCACATATATTTTTTCCTATGCATTATTCACAGAAATCATTATCTCAACAGTCTTCATATAGAGATACATGTGTTAAACAGGACCTGAAACTTCTAAATATGTCTAATGGATGTGAAAAGACATGAAGCTTGAGTCAAGAACATGGAAAGCTGTTACTTGAGGAATTGGGACTAAGGAGCAGATTTGCGTGAGTAGACTGTAGACCAGACAGCAAATTCAGGAGATTAACTAACAAAAAGGTGATGAATAAGTGACTGGTTCAGTTAATGATTAAAGCAGAGGAAGTAACCAGACAGGAAGTCCAAATAAGGAGTGCAGGGGCCTGAGAGAAAAGCAGAACTGCAAGAGCAAATATCATATGCCTTTAACATATTTGTAGACTCACTACAATAAGCGACTAAAGACCTCATATCCTGAGTATTTTAAACTAGCTCTGATAATCTCCTGTGGTGGGATCACCTAACCTTGACAGATAAAAATCTCCATTTTTATTCATTAAACCAAAATTCTTGTTCCCGATCAGATCTGTTTAACCTGTCAACCCCATGGAAAGTTTTCAGCTCCGTGTTCCAGAATAGAAAGTACGCTACATAAAACACTCCCCCTGTGAAGAAAGCAAGCCGACTTCATCCGAAAAGGCAGAGAGAACAGTGGCTCGAGGCCAGTTTCGGTGAGCACTTCCTTATGGTTTGTGTTTAGATTTAAAGCACAAGCTCTGTCATATTCAATGATGGTTTCTGAAGCAAAAACCCCTCGCTGTGTGAAACAGACTGAGGAAAAAGTGAAACCGGCGCCATGCATGCCAGTAAAGATTTGATGGATTAAGATTGTAATCATCGCAAAGAGAATTACGGTGTCACTTTTGATTCATTCATCAGCATTGCAGCTTAACAAGTCTAAACAAAGTACGAAAACGGCAAAACTCAGTAAATGCCACAATTTGAAATCTGTGGGTTAAGTTAATGATAATGAACCAGTTAAGATGAACAGTTGTCAAAAACTCAAGCCATTGTAGTAACTTAAACCTAATCATTTTTCTTAATTCAAAGCTTCCTGAACCGTAAAGTTAAGCCAAGAACATGTCTTTAAAAGGAGCAGTGTGCTGTTTAGTGTTGACAGAGGGGATGCAGGTGCTGGACGCTCTAATGCTCTCTTGAACAGGTGTTTCACAAGAGCCTGTCCATCTATGGAGGGGTCCTTCACTGTCAATGCTGTGTTTATGCTTTCTATCTCTTGCTCATGATAAATCACGCACATTCTTTAGGCTGACTGTTCACCACCATGGAATCTATTTAAGTCTCTGACATTTAGCTTCCTCCAAGAAAAAAAGTCTTCACATTCCCAGGAGTTGAGCAGAACCTTTTCAAAAGGTGCATTTAAGTATTGTTGGTGCTAATGCACCAGTAAATTTCAACTTTAAATAAAAATTTTAGAAGTTGAATTTATTAAAACTATGTGTGTAACTATGTAAAACTATATTTTATGCCAGTTGATTATCTTTTCCATAAAATTGGCAGCTCAGAACATCAACGTAACTGGAAAGTGAGGACATGTGTTTCTCCTGATTCAAGCTATTGAGGATTTATTGAATTTGCAAAGTCTCCCTGTGTTTGCATCACTGTACATTTGACTGTCTCATGTTCCAAAAACGTGCATTTAGTGCAAGATTGTTTTCTCAGGTTAGGTTCTAATTACACTATGTCTAGTCTGGTTCCAGACCTGTGAAGGGAGACCTAAATGTTTGCATCACCCACTGACCGACAATGTGAGGCTGTGAGTTGTGTCTTCGATGTGTATTATTAGGACTCAAGCAGCAGCCATGCAACAACCCTATTTTAATGTTATTCTTGTTTCTCGTTATTATTTCAGTTCATTGTTTGGATTAGATTAGGTCTTATTCAGTTCTCAGTTATTTGTGTACCTGGTTTTAGTTCAGTTTTTAGTTCAGTTTACCATAAAAGACTCACTTTCCCATCAGCCCCTTTTTTCCAACTGTTGTTGTTCCTGGTTGTCTTCACTGTACACTTCCTTGTTCTGGACTCTCTTTATTTACCTACAAAGATACTTTTATAAAATGTCTTTGATACTGACCTGCTGAATAACATGCAGTTTCCTAAAACCTACTCAGATCGATATTGTCCCACATGCATCTGCTATTTTTGGACCTTTTCCAAGTTAACTTGCAAACTTGGTTTGACTTATATAATATCTATATTTTATTTTCCTTTGTCCACATGTATGAAACACAATGTTTAGCTTCATTGTCACTAATGCTTTGCTGGGGAAAACAATGTGTATGATGTGTATGATTCCAAATTTCAACCAATGGCACCAACTTTGTTTGTACTATGAAGTTGCTTTGGTGCAACTTCTTGATAAATAAACTAGGACTCAACTGAAATCAACTGAAATCACTGTGACTGAATTGCTTGCCATGGACTTTCAGATATTTGTTTTCTTTCTGATTCAAGCTTTACCCCACTAACAACTTGTGTAGACTTGGCCTTTACTCTATAAGCAATTCGACCAAAAGTTGATGTACAAGTAACATGATCAATCAAGTAAAATTTATCAATCACAAAATGAATTCTTATACAGTCGTGACTATTTTGAATGGTATGTTTTACATGAAATTGACCACTAAAGTTCCAAAGCAGTTTCACCAACAGACAAAATATTCATATTGTATACTTTTAAATGTTAAACTAATCATTAAATAAGCCAAAAGCTTGTTGATTTTAAGAGATTATTAAACTGCTTTGACTCCATCATTTGGGAAATTTGAATATAGAACACTATAAGACAGATATTATCTCAAACCCAGCATTAAACCACACTCCACACAGATTCATAATACACAATGTAGAGCTGCTTCAGTAGTCATTATTAACGACACAAAATCACAACAGTTCAAACTTTGACAGACTGACACCAAAAGCTCCATCCGTCTCTAAAACGCACAATCTTCTCCTGGCCCAGAAACAATTTGAGCATCACATGACTCTCCCTGCTGCGGTCAGAAAAGTGTTTCCCGCTGCTGACAGGCAGGATAGATGACCTCCATTATACACAACTACAAATACATTCCAACAGCTGAAGGTGCAGTAAATTATCTCTCAGCAGAGATGGGAGGAGAGAGAAGACAAAAAGAAGAGAGATAGAGAAAAAAACAAGAGTACCGGTCTAATATTTCAAGCTGGAATCCCTCTGAGAGAAGAATGGAGTTTAAAGTTTGTCTTTTCTAAAGGTTGTCTAACAAGAAGAGTGATTGGGCTCTGATGACTTTAAAGAAAATCAATCAATCTCAGTGCCACAGAGTCATCCATAACTCAGGCTAGAGTTCAAACCCATCCTCGTTGCTCAAAGTTTGCATTAGCTTTTCTGCTGCAGGTTCTTTTTCACTAAAACATGAACAGCTTTCATTCACAACAAACTTTAACTTTATAATTCAGGAATAAACATAAATGCACATTTACTTTTTCCTTGGTAAATAAGATGTGGCAAAAGTGCTTGCTAAAAAAAAGATGTTATTTAAAAAAAAGGATATTTTTATCATAAAAATATGTCTTTGACTGCACGGATGCGTATAACGGTTCGTGCTAGCATTGAAACAGAGTTTACGATTTTCAATGTATCTTATCGTTTGTTTTTTTAACTATGTTTTATGCTTTGTTTTTCCTGTGAAGTACTTTGGTCAACGTAGGTTGATTTCAAATATACTATATAAACAATCTTGTTTTATGTTGTATTCTTCCAAATTAAATTCATCACACGGTAATGTACTTTCATTTCACATTACAAAACAATTGGTTTTAACAGGTATGCAAAGCATTTAATTCTAGTGCTTAAACATATTTAAAATGTGAAAATGATTACCAAGCTAAATTTAACAAAAATGTTACTGCATGACATTCATTAGTATAGATTAGTATAGAAATACTATATATACACTATTGATAATTGATATACAAGATCCAATCATTTAAATATGGCTTAAAAAACAAAGATATTTACCATGTTTTAATTTTGCAAGTTTGTACGAGTAAAACTGAGTAAATCTGTATTCATGGCAATCCTTTTAAAAGACTCTTGTTTTAGTTTTTACAACATTGTAATTTTTAAAGGGCTTTAAACATAACGTTATACACTCATGCAAAAGAAAACAACAAAAATGTTTCTGGTTTTTCTACATGTACAAAAACGTGCTTAACAGTTTGTTTTGTGTACAAAAATATTTTCATCCATTCATCACCTGTTCATTACTTTTTGAGTACAACTGGCTACGTTAACAGCTCTGGTTTTGGCTTAAGATGAGGGTACAGCTTCCTTGGGGGGAAAATGAGGATACGGGTCCATCATATTTTTGGTTTCATTTAGTATTTATTTATATTTGGATTTAACATGATCAAAAACCTATGATTCTTTGTTTTCCTAAATTTAGATATCAATTATTATCATGTTTTGTTGAGCTTGTTAAATTGTAAGTTTTCCTGTCTGTCCACTGAAGCATTGTTAGCTTAAAATAACAAAATGGTTTGTATTCTAAATTTAAATATGACTTGCTTCTGCTAAGAGTCAAAATAAAAAAGGGCAAACAAATGAAATTTAACAGATTCTCCTCTCTACCTCTTCTCTGTTTCTTCTTCCAATTTTTACTACTTTGTGGATGCATGTGCATAAAAGGCCTCCGTTTCAACTGGTTACCCTCTGTGCTCTGGTATATTCCAGTTGAATTAAGTTTAATAACCCTCTCATGTATTTATTCGCACACAAACTAAATCTCTGTGTGTGTGTGTGGTCAGGACTCGCTATATGCTTCTAGGGACAATAATTCTCAAACTTTCCATAAAAAAAGCTGAACCAGAGCAAATCGCTTTTTGGAGAAGTGTGAGAATGCGTTAGCACATGTGCTGGATTGTGGATGAAATATGTAAAAGCTTGACCCCAGATGGCTGGTTTGTCTGTGAAGAATACAGTGAGTTCTCAGTCACACAAGCACACCCATTCACAGTGTAACTCTATAAATTAGTTTCAATCCCTGCAGCAGGGATCTAATATAATTGTTTTGACGCCAGTTGAGACAACAGTTCTGTTTAGGAGACTGTTTTCTTTTATCTGTTCATATTATCTCATTATTAATAGTCTGCTTCAGAAAAACACTTCCTTTCATTCTGAACTCTCCAACAGTCTGCAAGAGAAAGAGACAGTAAACACACACACAAGAGTCACTGAAAGCTAAAGTGTCTGGCTTTATCAAACTAATGTGCAGAGTGTCACACTGTGATGTCAAACACGATCATATCAAGCACATATTCTTCACCCATGGGGCATTTCATGATGGCAGCTTGACAACACAGCCATGGAAACTCAAAACACTTGCATATCAAGAATATGAGTGCAGGTTTATGAGAAAAGTGATGGAAGGAAGAAGTCCTTTGATACAATGGTCTCTGTCACAAACACAGTTGTGTCTTTCATATGAAGCCATGAGAGGGGATGAGAGACACTGAGGGAATTGGTTACATCTTTCAAATTACTGGCTTGTCAATTTGCATGGGATTAGCTAAACTGTGCTCAAACTGGGAATTGTAAAACTTGCAAATCGTTGCTGAATTAATGCAAGAAAATATGATTTCATACACGCATTGAAAAAAGAAAAAATTTGTGCATACCATGCTGGATCAGTGATGGGAGTGCTGTGGGAGGAGCTTCCAGCTGATTTTTTATGAGGCAAAATGGTGGAGTCAAGAGAAAATCTGCTATTAAATGGGCGATAAATGTTTAAAAATTCATACTTTCTCAGCATGTAAGCCAATGCAACATTCTTTGTTGATGCCACACCACACTTCATGGGGCTCGGAACAGGTCGTAGATGCTGTGCCGTTGGCATACAGATCCCATACCGTGGCAGGCCTTAATACATGAATCCACGTAATTTCTGCTCTCGGCGTGAACGCCCAGTCAGACTTCCATTAAAAAGGTTGCAATATATAATCTTGAATAAAATGAAAAGCTAGATTACCTCTTGAAGGTATCTTTAAGGTATGGAAACTGGATACAATATCTGACTGAATTTTATTAGAATATTAACATGAAGTTACTTATTAGTCTACACCTAATGCAACAATGTTAAACTTTCAAAAACCAACTGATTTTGGCTCATTTAAAATGTTTCTCCACAAGAGTTTTGTACATTCTCTTAAGTGCAATAGTTTTGCTAAAATAATAAACTTTTTTGTGAGTGAAGACAAACATATTGTAGCCGTCTTGACTTAAATTAATTCAGTTAGAACCAAAAGAAAACCATTTAATTTTGTGGAATGAGAAAGAAAATGTAAATTGAATAAAGTTAATTCAATAACTTTTCAGTTTTGCCAAACACATTTGGTTCCCTTTGGTTTTCAGTTGCATGGTTTGGACAAAATGTTGTAGAAGGCTTTGATTTTTCCATATTTACACACAAACAACAGTAATATAAAAAACCAAGAAAGTAGTTTTGTGCATTCACAAAATGTAAAAAGTTCTTTTTGTTCTTCTTTCTTCCTCTTTCCCTCTCTCTCTTGAATCCCAGCCCTCAGTTTCCCAAGAAAGAAGCTTGAAGACAGATTTTAATGAAACTGTCAGAGAGAGTGTGTGTGTTTGCTTCACTGCTGAGAGTGTAATTATGCCTCTTCCTTTAAAAAGACAGCCTGACAGACATTTTCTCTCCTCCCTTCTCCTGACTTTCATCACTCTGTCCATCTCGCAGACCCTTTAAGACACAAATTAACATTGCACTTAGTTTGTCATGAACTATTTTAATAATGAAAGGGCTTAACTAGTAAACACTGAAACGAAACCAACGTAACACCAATATAATGACAAGCTGTCATTCTCAATCGGCTGATAAATCCATACTGTGACAACAGAAAAAGCTATTGAATGACCAACATCAATATGCAAAGGAGTAAGTTATAAATCAACGCAAAAGGACATGTTAGTGAAGGCACAAAAAAATGCAGAAGAAGAGCCCGCACATTCGACACAAAGCAAAACCAATCAGTAAAAAAATACAGATGGGACTTTGCTTGCGATGGTAGGGCCATAAATCCCATCGTGTCTCGCTCTCTCCCTCTCTCTCACTCTGTCATCAGGCCTGTACGTTTTTAATCACACTGAAATGATTTATTTTAACGTCAGCCGTGTGTCACCGCACTTCCTTTCATTTTTCAAATTGTTTGTGTTTTTCCTCGATGATAAATTTATCTTCAGACAACCCCAATATGACTAATTAACTCTGAAATATAGGAACCAGATGTTCGGGTGAAGGAAATTTTTTCCAGCAGCCAAAAGAACATGCCAATCTCTCTCTCTCTCTCTCTCTCTCCTCTCCTCTCTCTCTCTCTCTCCTCTCCTCTCTCTCTCTCTCTCTCTCCTCTCCTCTCTCTCTCTCTCTTTCAGACTCATTTCATGTAAAGTCAGACTCTTTGGGCTCTAATGTGTGACCTGTCATACAGAAGTTCAGAGTAAATTTCTTGGCTATGCTGTACATCCTGCAGTTCACAACCACTTTCCTCTCATTTCCACCACCTCTCTTCCTTCATCACTCAACACCATTTACCTAATAATCCTCCTCCTTCTCTCGCAGGCCACAAATTTCTCAGGAGCCTTCATTATTACTTCTAATTTGCCATGAGGATCCAAACATTTACACAGAGGAAAAACACAGCCTGCTTGGAAGACAAAGCTGACTGCTGTTGACCTTAAACTTTGGAAGAAAATCACACACATTTAGAAAGTGGTAATGAAACAAACGGGATATTTATATTTTAACATGAAGTGGTGAGATGGAAAAAAGTGTTTTAAAAGCCTTGCTTTGGTGTGTGCAAGTCAACGCTAAAGCTGAGCAGGGTGGCGTTCGGCCCTGGAGGAACACGCAGCTCTGACACTCTGACAGTTTGCCATGAGTGACGTGTGATCCGTACAAATTTCAGGACTAATAAATCTACCTGTCAGAGCAGGGGACTTGAAAGGGCTGAGGCCCTTGGGCTGAGCTTTAACACAACTCATGTTGATGAAATTCTGTAGGCTGGAGAATTATAGCTGTCAGAAAAACGCCCACGTCAAATCTTGAGCTTTTGGCTCACTTACTCTTTTTTTCCCTCTCCCTTGCTCTCTCGCTCTTTCTCTCTCTCTCTTCATTTTCACTTGGTCTCTCGACACTAGAATATGGCTAAATAACACTGCGTCAGCAAACTCACCATCTCTCTCTCTTCCTTCAGTTTGATGAACTATATAAGATGCAGACATCTTTAATCACAATTTTTACATCATTTTGACCAGGGTACACCAATCATGATTATTGATGACTTTGAAAGCCCTATGACTAAACAAAAGTCAAGTCAACTGCATTAAAAGTGCTTGTATTGAAATGATGTGGAGATTTAACAACTACTTGACCGAAACAGTTTTTGCTCACTTTTCCAAAGTTCCTCAAGTTAAAGAAAATACACCTTGAAGCTCAAGCACAAAACTGTCTAGGCAAGCACATTAACTACAGCAAAATGAGTGGGAAGTTGTGATATAAACATCAAAACCAGACCTCGCAAAATCACAAAAGGAATGTCCCAAGACAACCTTATTCTTCAAAATTAATAATACATTTTTTTTTTAATAATGAGTGATTTATCAATTTAAAGACAATGCAGTGGCACACACTCACAAAAAATAAACAGTGATAGCATGATCACGTCACAATTGTTTCTCTTCTACTGCTGCTAAAAAAAGAAAGAAAAGCGTTTGCATGGCTCGCCAATTATCAAAAGAAGAATAATGCTTAATATTGTAGCATTTTCTAGTAACTTTCAGTTTTTTCTCCCAGGGAGTGAGTGAAGTGTGGTTGATGCTAATTACCGCTATCAGTGACAGTAACGTTAGCTTGGTCAAACGTAAAAGTTGCTAACTATAAAAACATGTGTGTGGCATAATCAAGTCTTCTGTCCAAAATAGTGTTCTTTGCACCCTTTATCATACTCTACAATGCTTGAAAACTACTCACTATACAGTATGAATATCAAGGCTTTGATCAAGGGCATTAAAATTCTTCCAAAACATATTATCAGTAATTCTCATCACTTCTCATTTACTTTATTTGAATCTTCTGCTTCGCAGGCCAACTGTTTTGCATATGGATTTACATAGTCCACAATTTAAGACACCTTGACACATACTGCACTGAAATTTAGTAAATTGGAAGCCATCACATCATGATCACATGTAAGATCATGCTTAACAGTTTTAATGTTGGCCTCCATTACACACTTAATATTACTTGTGTATGTACACTTGTGTATTACACATAACACACTTCATAAAAAAACAAACAGTAACACATAATATCAGTCGGGAGTGACGTTAGTGTTATCAGCGTCTGGCAAGGCTCCGGGGGTGTGAGTGGAGGTCCTGAACTTTTTTGTTTGGAGGTGTACAGGACATGGAGGATCGGTGTCAGCAGTCAGGGTTAAATGGGGGAAATGCGCTGAAGTATCTCACTATGGTCTCTCTATAACTTCTATATCAATACGTCAATAAATCTCTCTCCCTCTTCGTTCTCTTTCCTTGAAGGCTAAAGCTCTTAGATTTATTCCTGTTTGTCTTTTATTTTTGGCCATGTTTGCTGAACGTCTCCTCTCCATGTGCTCGATGTGTCCACAGGGTGATAACTCATGTTGTTTGGACACTTCTCTACTGGCGCTGTCTTTCCCGTAAACTCTGTAGAGGGGGATATGAGGCTGCTTCTATTTACACAGTGGAGTGAAGAGTTCAGTATTGTGTGTGTGAGTGTGAACGCGTGTGTTGCTTGCTGAATGGACCGTCTGCTTAAATGTCAACAGCACCTTCCCTCCTGTGGTCATTTATAGGATTGATCCTCTTAACTCAGAATGCTCTCTCTTCCAGACATGTTCTATATACCTCGAGACACTCATGTCAGACTTGATAATGGGTCGCTTCTAAATAGCTGCTGAAAATGTGTGCATTCATTTAATGGCTTGTCAGCCTTTATCTCAATCTGATTCTAAACTTCAAACTTAATTAATCTCAAAGATCATGTTATCTAACACCAATTCATGAATAATTTAAATAGAAATGTTAATTAATGAAAAAGAAATGTATGAAAGGTTAAAAGTTGTAGAAACTGAAGCATGTTTGCAAAATCTTGCGATTGACAAGAGCATCTTTATTTATACTTCCATATGAGAATTTTAAATCCCTTCTTGACTGATTATGTTCTACAGATGTTTTTTTAAGCATAATCTTTTACCTTACAATAAGACTTAAGGAAAAATGGTCAGCAGATCATACCTCAGTGACACCATGTGAATGATTTTCAGAAATAAGTGTTTTGCCAAAAATTAGAGGTTAGAAGCTTATGGCAACAAAGTGTCATTATTAACAAGGATAAAACTGGGTTTTAATTAGTTTTCATTGTTTTTTGATGGTTACAAACAGGGGTTTGAAATTAGATTATTTATTCATAGCTACATATTCAGTAAATGATGGCCTTCTTATTCTTTTCTTGGATACAACAATGATAGATATGAAACAGGAAATCAAAAAGGAGATTGTGCAAAAGGCCAGGATTTTGACGCAAACTCCAGTTGCTGGAGGAGTATTTAACTTAGTGGAACATGGGTATTATTTATAGAGGAAAATGTTCAGATTTATTTTTTCTGTCACAACAAGAGTTCAAACTGGTTAGAGATTATGAATCAAACTGCATCAAATCAAAGGTTATTCAGTGTCACGCTAAAACACCTGAGTAGCACAGGACACTCAATATTTTAATCTAAAAAACACACAACACACAACATAAATAAGATAAACCTAAATAAAACAATCAAAAAGACTTATTGCACTCATTCCATCACACAGAGTGCCAAATGAAGACATAAAAATGCAGACCTTTAAACCAGCTTGAAACGCACACAATAAATAATTATAAGAAATCATTTTAACATTAATATAATCTACTTTACTTACATGAAAACCATATCCATCATTATGGTTGATATGGCACAACAAAAATCTAATAATAGAAAATATAAAGGAAAATGCTGAGTTTGTTGGGTCTCAAAGATATACAAATAAGTACTTTGTAACTTAGGCCACACCTAAAACTTTCCCTTTTGTATCCCTGATGTCTTTCCCCTACCTCTTACCCTTGATATTTAGTGATAAGGAGTAAAAGTACAATATATACTGAAGCAATGAGAAACTCTTGCTGCTACATTATGTAGGCATCAGTTGAGTATAGCTGTGAAGATGCATAGTGTTGTGATAGAGCTTTAAAAGTGATGTTGTTATTGAAAATACCAATTATGGTCATAAATATGCATGTGTGAGTTTGGATGTTATGCAAATTGAATGTTTAGCTAAGTATTCTAAACATTCTAAACAAAAAACATCTGTAAAGCCACAGTGATGTAAAAAGGGAAATTTTCAGGACACTCTGTTTCAAGGGCCATGTACAATTACATCTTACCTCTTCACCTTCGTTCAAAAAATAAATTAGGAACACTCAAACATGAGGGGGAATGGTGAGGGCATAGCCGTAGAAAACGAATTCAGCCTTAGTAACACATAAGAATGACTGAGAAGTGCCCTTAATGTGTAAAAATGATTACAGCTAGACCAGACAAAAATAATTTAAAAATCAAATCTGACACCGGCTTTCTGCTTTGCTCACTATATATGATGTCTTCACAAATAAGTGTACTGTAGGTACATTTTGACCCTGTCAGAAATTCTCATTTACACACCGCAGATCAGTGTTTTAACAGCATAATTAAACTTTGAGTTCAATCAAGTGTATTGAAAAAAAAGTTCTTCCACACCCCATTCAACAATTGTGTCATCAGATAAAGGAAATGAGTAACTCTGAGATTAAAAGCTGATCCCAGTCATTCATTGGCTGACCTCACCCAATCATCAACAGGTAGTATTTCAACCAACGCTGGCTCTTCATGTCTGCATCTGTCAAAGTGTCAAGCCGGGTGTGTCGGACAGTCTGAGTGTTTGACAGAGTGTGTGATCTCAGAGATTTAACAGGGCTTGGAGTGAAGACCAAACGCACCGCGCACAAAATCCAAATGATAAAGCGATCTCAGCATAGGTCTTGGTAAGTATGCAGGATCTTTGAAGACAAATTAACAACTGCCTGTGAATGCACATGACTCTCAACTGGGGCCCCTGTTAACTACAACCAGACCTGTTGCAAATGTGATTTCCAAGCCTAATAGACTGAAACGTCACTGATGGCTTTAAACAGCTGAAACCACATTCTCCTGTTGACTCCTACATGAACTGGGGAGTTTGGCCCAGGGGCAAGCATGCATTTGTGTGTCTGAGTGCATTTGTGCCTGTGTGTCCGCTTGACAGCAGGGTCTAAACTAACAAACAGGAACCAGGATCCAGAGCTCTTAGCCTATGTCTCTCTTCCCTCATGCTCTCTTTCTCTCTCTCTCTCTAAAGACCTGGTGATGACCTCTAAAGTCCTCCAGCAGTGGTCACAACTGCCCTGGACCTCAACACCTGCCCATCATTCTCACCTTTCACTTTTAATTCCTTTGAATGAGACATTTTCTCCCTCACCTGTTTTTTTCAGTTCAACAGGGAGTATTTGTTTGTTATAGAGAAGCTCTTATAACAGAAATACATCAAACCAAGGTTCAAAGTTGAGTCGCAGTCTTTTACATCATAGTTGCAACCCTGCTTCAAAACACATCCAGTGTACTTTCTATGAAACCATGTAGATCATAATATGTGTGATGAATTGTTTATCATGAGGTTTGAAGCTAAAATGTCTGCAGCTGCTGCCCTCCAGGAATGACTAAATGGTTGCCTAACACTTTGCTTTTTTTATTGATGGGAGTGAATCTAAAGATCACTTTTATAAAGAAAAATGGCAAAGTAAAATAGGAAAAAAATGATGCCTCACATTTAACGTTCATAAGTAATCATAGAAAATTATTGCAATAGAGCTATAAAACTCAACCCGTAAAAACATATTAAGCTTTCAAATTGAATACAGAAAACCTTTGTTACAGTTGTTGCAATAAATTAATAAATGGATGAATAAATAAAAAAACGAACAGACACAATTAAAAACGAAAAAGCCAATTACTGAAAATTGAAGCATATCTCCAATTTTTGCAAACCCTTGAATAAAAAGTGAAGACATAGTGAAAATTTATTTGGTCACGCATGAATTTGAAAGAATTGGTAAAAATGAATGAGAGATCAAATTCAAATGACATCATTTTTATTTTTTCACAAAAGATCAGGGAAAAAGGTGAACTTTCAGAAACTTTTAGGTTCAGGAAGTTATATTAGAAACAACGTAAATCTATAGATAGTGTATGTTGAACTCATCAACTTGGACTCATCCACTATTGTACAAATTTGACTTTTGTTAAAATGTAGCATAGAAGTTCATTCTTTCATCTTCTGTTCCTGTCTAAGTTAAGAGTTATGGAGGCCTGCTGGTGCTTATCCCAGATCACAGGCGGTGAAAGGCAGGGGCACACCTAGGTCACCAGTTCATCGTAAGGCCACATTCACTCATATGGAAAACCTTTCCCCTGTTTTATACAGCAAGTTAAATGTGACCCAATTCCATTTTTTTACCATATGTGACACAGATTATATCTGTTCTATAAGAGTAAACAGAAGAAAACTTATCCATTTGGATATTTTGAGATGGGATTTAGACACCATTTATATATGGAGATAAAACTGATATGCACCAGCCATATAATGGGGTAGTTTGGTTTTTTTGATGCATTGTAAAACTATGTCTCTAAAACTGATTTGCAACAGTTTAATGACGTCATTTGGAAAGTTAGTGTGACAGTGCAATAAAATCACAAAAACTCAGGAAATAAAGAGGAGGAGGAAAGACACTAGTCAACAGCTGAGAATAGATACACTGCCTCTGGGGAGAAGAGTCAGTTGAAAATAAATCTAAAGGCTAAAGAAGAAACAAATCTGTTTAGGGAATATTTCATCTGGAATGGAAGAGCAGGGATACAGATGTTTTTGTCTTAGAGCCACCAATCAGCCATAAAATGTTTTGCTTGAATTGAACTAGTAACCTTCTGACTGAGATCAAGCTTTAACACGAGCACGACTGCATTAAAGATTTATGATTTAGAAAATTTGAATTTAGAAATTTAATTTAAAAAGATCATAAAGCTGTCAGTCAGTGGTGAAATGATGTACAATTGAAGCCAACTATTTCACACGATTAAACAAATGCACAAATGACAAAATCCCTTGCAATTGCAAGCCATCCTTAAAAAAATGCAGCCGTCATTTTTTAAATGGTCGACTAATGCTAATTTTTCATGTAATTTAGGCCCAGTCCACACGTACACTGTCATTTTGTAACCATACTTTTTAAACACTGTTACAGGGTGCATCCACAAGTAACCAGAGCATCATTTTCACTGTATAACCGAGTTCATTTTGAAAACGAGTTTATCTGGTTCGTTTCCATGTGGACACGATAACCGTGCAAATTCTAGTTCAGACAGAGTTTGAAGCAGTTATATGAGCTCTTTAACTGATGCAGCAGCATTTTCTCAGAGCTCCATATGGTTAATGGAGACAGAGCGAGGGCTTGCACTCCAGCTCTCTGTGCTAAAGCGTATCTTCTGAGATGCACAGGACTACACAAGCACACAATGTATTTATCATCATGTTTAATCATGGAACAGACGCGTCAAACCCCAACAATGTGTGTTATTGGTATAATCGAACTCACCTCATACAAACGAAAAAAGCTCCAGTTTTAAAAAAACTAAAATTTGAGCCTCGGATAAACAAGAAAGTTTAGTGACTGAAACAGCTGTTGATAAAGACTGGCGAGGGATTTTTCATTTATAAAAGATGATGTTCTTATCTTTGTGTGAGCTGTATTTCCCAGCCATTAAAAGGAAGAGCTGAAGTCTAAAGAGCCTCAGCTTGGAAAAAGAAGCTTCTGATTGGTTGACTTAGCCTTAATGGGGAGAATATCTGCTCACACCAATGTGAATGTAATTTCATACAGGCATCACAGGGTACACAAGATTCACAGCTCTGTTAATGCAGTGACACTAATTGCCTTTGTTCAACAAAAGTCTAATAAATGAAACTCATCATTGACCTCCCCAATTCTATGGCAATGCCATGCCATACATCCTCCCTTTTGCATCCTTGTTTTTATAATCCTTTTGCCAATTATTTAACTAATTTTTATATTCTGACACTACAAAGGTGAGCTTTTTAATATCCATAGGTCTTCTTCTTCGCTATTTCCTGTCATGAGTCGATGCAAGAGTTTATATCGCTCTTTTATGCACTGTGATCAATCGTGACAACGTGGCAGAGCAAATTTCTTTTAATTTGCAAATTGCTTTATGAAATTTAAACATTCAACAAAAAGTTAATCCAAAACAATACAACCAAATCCCCTTAAGAGACAACACATTGTAAAAGCTTTGATAAAAATATACAAGATTCCTTGAGTCTTGATTTAAAAGTTGTTGATTGAGGGAGCCAGGGAAAGTTCATAGGTATGGCTACTGAGAATACTCTATCTCCCTTTGTTATTCTGTACTGCGTGATTGAATAAACTGATCCAGAGCATGCTGTCTCAAACTGACGGATTTTGGGCCTGTTGTTAAAGGCTACATTTTACATTGTTTATTCTATAACTTTTTTCAGCGAAACATTAAAGGGTCAAATATGTTATACAGAGCCAGGAGCAGAGGATTTTTTTATGTACCACTGAATCCAATAAATGGTATTTTCTCAATTTGCAACTGAAATTGAAATAAAGCTAGTGTGCTCAGAAGTATCTCCCCAAGCACCATCATGGATTAACTTTGCATATTTTCACAGGGTCAAGTAATGAATCGCATTGCTACCCACTGAAAAATATACAAAAAGATAACGGCTAGGTTTACGGAGTCTTAGAGACTGTGCAACCCGTTATGAGAGAAAATTGTATAAAAAAAAAGTGTATACTGTGTCTAAAATTTCCAGAAATACGCAGCACAAACACAGAAGCCTTTCAAGAAAGTGTGCAAGGAGCATCCTGAAGAAAAATGTATTCAACACAGTAATTAAACTTGAGCTAATGTTTGAAAGATCTGTGAGGGTTATGAACATAAGCTCTGTCTGTGTGAGGATGGGTGTGTGCTCTCAGAGTGACAACCGAACCGTGAAGCTGACCTCAGTATGACCCTTCTATCATGCCTACTCAATCATACCTGTCTCCTCACACACCTCCAACACTGCCTGCAAATGCAACAGGATCACACACACTGGAAAAGCACGAGAGGGGCCAATCATACTAAGAAAGGAGAAAGTGAACCCCCTCCCACTGAGAAGTCCACACACACTCAAAGTGCTCTCAGAGGGTTGTATGTCTGACCCGGCCTGTCAGTTGTTATTCATTATTCATCAGGCAGATCAAAGGACACCCAGCAGGAACTCTGAGGACCCTGACAAGAGGCAGTCTGTCCTCGCTATTGACAGGTCATCTCTCACTCCCTACCGACAAGCAATGGGAGTTACAGAAGCTTGCACTCACATGCAGACACTCGCATTCAAAGCGCCAAATTTAAAGAGTACATTGATTTCTTCTAGCATTCTGAACTGGTGTGTGTTCTAGACAGTTAATGTGAATTAGAATTTGTGTGTACATGCTTTCATATGGTTGTGCGGCAGGCAGCATGTTTGGCCTAAACAGTGACCCTTTCAGTGTGTGTCTCAGAATCACCCCCCCCAAAAGCCCTTGCATAGGAGGCATCAATTACAGCCTGCCGTCCCACTGTCACAGCCTTTAATTAATGAGCCCTCAGCACACTCCACCATGGTGCTGGCCTCACTGTGAACTCTACAGGAATTCAGGAACACACACAGGCCCAAATACACACACTCACACACAGATACAGATGAACAGCCAGCCATAGCCTCTCCTGAGCGAGAAACAGCGAGAGAGAATGAGAGAGAGAAAGAAAGATAGAAACAGAGAGCGAGAGAGGAAAAAGAGTGAGAGAAAGAGAGAGAGCTAACATCCCTCTCCTGCTGAGAAGCGCTCCATTCGTCTGTCAGACTGATACACAGAAGCTTGTGGTCTCTGAGGGTCAGCGAGGTCATGGGACAGTTGTGGCTGAAATACAACTTCTGCTAGCCTTAGATCTCCCCATGCACTCCTCCGCCTCCTCTACTATTTCTTCAGCTCTCCCGATGATCTCATCCTGACCTTAAACCTCAGTATAAAGCCATTGCATGCACGAACTTTGGTGCTTGTTTCGGTTAGTTTAATGCTGCTAAATAGTGTTTTCAAAACCACTGAAAACACTATCTGACAGAGCTTTGATCTGACTCTACTCCATTTTCTTCACTACTTTTTTGTTTCTTCAGAGGTTGGCACTTTGCATGACCCCTCTATTATTATTCTAGGAGGAAAGGAACTCTAGGGAGGGCAAGGGCTTTCTGTGTCACTGTTAAGCATTAAAGATAGACCAGGGGTTAACTCAAACCTAGTGCTAAAACAAAAGGGATGAAAATTATTATTAAAGTACTGTTTATTTAGTATAGTGTCATTTCAAGTGTTTTTCTTTACTGTTTTAAAATCATTTTGCATTTCAGTGTTACCATATTATTAAACAAATAACACGTATCTATAACTAAATTATTGAATTAAGTTCTGGGAACACACATTTGGTTTTAATGTATTTATGTAATTCCATGTCCTGTCTTGCAACTTCTTTCAATTTCAACTTTTCTAACAAAGTAGTTTAAATAGTCCTCCAATTGGCTTTAATTGATTGGATGTCACACAATAGTATAACACAATCATATCTCACTTATTGACGAACTTCCTCACATTAAAAATCCAACCAATAAGAAGAAATACAGCTTTTACTGAGACAGCATTAGCTTATTTTTCATACAAAGCATCCATAATTCAATTCCTCGTTCGCTGTCATAATGCAGTCAAAATGATCTTAATTGAGTCATTTAGGGAAACCGCATCCTAGAACATTAAAGGTGGTGTGTGTGATTTATAAAAATGCTTGGACGGGCTGACACAAAAACAAGCTAATATCCTAATACCAGAAAGCGCTTTCAAAATATCAAGAGTAACAACATGAAGCACCACTGGTTCTAGGAAGGTGTTTGGTATTTGGGAGTCAATGCCCCAATCCCCAAAACAAACACCCCACCTTAAATAATTTTGTTGCCAAGGCTCTTTAGCAATAACATGTAAATGACTATTTGGTTAAATTCAATGTTAATAATGAATAGAAACAACATTAAGTTTGAAAAATGGAAAAATGTTACGTCCCCAGAGCATTCACTGACTGCCGCGTTTACTGTTGAGAACATCAACCAAAATTCTAAGAATGTGGAGGTTTTTTTCTTAAAAAAGTTTTAGAATTATTCCTTTTAGAAACCACATTTATATTTGACCATTAAGTCAAGAGAGGTTTTCATGCAGGTGATTTTTTCTCAATGCTACACATGTAGTTTCATGCCTAATCTGATACAGAAAAAAAATGCATCATTAATCTATTTATTCATTTAAATATTGTTTTTTGAATGTGTGCTATTAGTAATCTGCCCATCAGTCAACTGTAAAAAAAAAAAAGAACTTTACTGAGAGTAAAGGGCATTGACAGAGGAGAAATGCCACCTTAAGCTATTAAGAACCTTGGCAACTTAAGCCTCTAAATTGCACTAAGTGACATTTGGACAACCTAACATGAGCAAACAGAAAGAAAAAAAACCTTCTAAAACCAGGTAAAAATCTAGCAAATAAAAAGAACACTTGTTAAGTTACGGTCAGAGAGAGCAAGCGTTGTTAGAGGTGACATTTCCACCATTATACTAAGCCTGCAAAATATTATCTTTATTAATGTGAGCAGGAATCAAGCTCTCCATGGCACTCTGGAGTATTTGAACAAATAGCTGTGTGAGAGCTCCAGGCAGTGAAATAAATAAAACAGTAACGCGCTGCTGCCATATTTCATTTTACAGTCACCTCAGAGAGCTGAGGGGAGGCAGAGCTAAACGGCCAAGCCAAACACTTGGAAGTTTGCACACTCATAAATTAACAGCCTGACAGTTGAAAGCGCACTAAGTAATTCATCACCAAAATCAATCCCTCTGCCACATGCAAACTTTTTTTCCCTCCTTTCATCGTTTACATTTATTACAGAAAGCTGTCTTTCTTCCTTCACCAAGGATTTGAATAGAGGTGGCCATTTTTTTCCAGGCGAAGGGGGGTGTTCTTAAAGATTTATCATGGTTTGGTCCGTACGCTGGGGATTTTTCATGCTCAATGCCATAATTTACCATAAGTGATGGGAAGGATAGAGCTATAGATTAACTTCGAATGAGTATTTAAAGTCAAGACCGATTGCAAGGAGAAAAACATTCCGTCCATTAACCAGATGAATTATGTTTGCAGTGCAAATCAAATCTCATAGACAGCGTAGCAAACTGGAGTAGATCCAAGGTGCATTTGGGTATATGCTAGAATGATGGCTTATCAATACAAAACCATAAATCCCCCTCATCCTAGTCTCAAATGGCCAATTTCTTAAAGCGGTTTGGCATGGTCACGGCACCTTAAGGTCCTATTTATCCTGACAAGAAGGGGAAGGTAGATTGAGAGTATGGAGAGATATCCTGAGGGTGACTCTTTACGTCACTACAGTGCTTAGAAGATTGACTGTAATACCAAATGGCGTCCATGTACGTGCAGGATGATGTTTAGCCCACTTGGCAGAGAGGTCTGGGGTGAAACAGAGAAGGTTTCTGTTCTCCTGCGTAGCGTGAAACAAACTCCTGTTGACATCCCTGTCACCAGCTCTCATTTCAACAGCGCAGTAAAACTCAAGGAAGCCCTTTAAAAGGAGAGTCCAAAACGCAAGTAAAAGATGCATTTATTCCAGGCCTACCGCATATTAGCACATCACGTTGATCAAAGGTGCTTCTGTACCTGGGACATTACGAGTTAAGTTTTGATTAGTTTGTTCCAGCATACCAAAAAAGCTAAATAAATAGAGGTTCTCTAACTTTCTTTCAGTTTGAACTGAAACAATACATGCATCCTTCCCTTCATATCAAGAAGAGCGTTTGTGAAGTGTATGAGAGATGACAGACAGCATATTTTCATAAATCTTTCTTGTTGGCTTGTAGCTAATTTGTACAAGGCCTGTCAGCAAACTGTCTCTTTAGTTTAAGAGCCATGGATATATATGTAACAAGCTTTCAAAACGTAAATGAGTAAAAAAATGAGTGTAGCCGAGACAGAATAAGGAAATCTGGGAGAATGATAGAGCGAGGGAGAGTTGAAGAGCATCTGAGATATTCTAATCGATGCCAAACAGCAAGTATGAGGTTTTTCGTCTCTGTTACTGGAACTGTAACTCAAGCCAAGGTGCTCAGAGCTACACACGTCACTAAGAGTTTGAATAAATGACTTTGACGAGAAGGCCTGGAGCCAACTTGGAAAGCCCACACACACACACTCATATACACCCATACACCGTGAAAAGTATGCTTCACTTCCCCTTTAGTTTGCTGCTACGAAACCCTCCTGTCCACATAACACACTTCTATTGTTCATCAATGATCTCCGACATCCAAGTATAAGTCGATGGAAAGACTCGGGTTAACATGGCAGTGCACTCATCATGGTTTATGAATAATACATGCAGCAGGCAGCGACACACACAAAGACAATGTCGTGTATGACATGTTGAGATGTTTGCAAGAGCACGAAAAATGACACAGAGCAGGGGGTGGCACCTACTAATGAAAGGCACTGGAAGAGCTCAGAGTCCTTTATGACTAAGATGGCTAAAGGCGGAACTGGCCGTACCATTCAATCTTCATCGTCCTTGACTCGAGGGCTGTCAGGGGTTTCTGCTATTTACAGGGGCAAGGGTAACAATCTCATGTCTGGACATGTTATGACAGGCTAGCGTTTACAGATTCTGATGGAAGGTTTATCTTTAATACATAGGAATACTTCAAAACAGTTAAAGCTGATTAAATCTTTGCACACAGTGCTTAACTGAGTAGAGGAAACACATATGTTACATGTTACATAGTCTCAGCCTCAGACCAGCGGAACGCTAGCTAAGCGTCTTATGAGTTTGGAACGGAAAGTTGGGAACACTTCAAGAATCCAGAACTCATGGATCGATTGGTAAAACTTATCTAGATTTCCAGTAGTAGCAAGTGTTGCATTTATTTTCGTTCTGCCCAGAAACAATGTGGAGGCATATGATCGAGAACATTGAGTATGCATCATGTGTATTGAAAATGTGTGATTTTAAAGATAATAACTCTAGTCTTCTGTGACGGTGTTCATTTTACTAACTAGTTGCATGTCGGTCGGTTGTTGTGATAACATTTAACGTCCGAAACATGATGCTATGTGAAACTTTCACCAAGTCAAAAACACTTCAACTGGTGCTATGAATTACAAAATTCAGCCTCTTTCTGGCTAAAATCAGACACTACGTTTTTCATTAGTATCGGAGTAGGCTGTTCTAGGAAATATCTGCAATAGCTAGTGCTAGTGTTTTTAACCCCAGCTTCAAGTGGTTTCTATGTTTCTATTAACAAAAATGGTATCACTTTACAGATAGGCAAAAATTGCTTTTTAATATAAAGTATCTTAAAAACTTATGCAGGCTTCTCCCCTGTAAATCTTCAGTAAAGGCCTATTCTGAAGTCAACATACAGCTGGTTATCTGTTATCATATAGCTGGTAATTCAATTATTTTAAATTTCAGCTGGACATATTTACTCTTACTGACTCTTTTTGCTATGCAGTTCAACTGAAGGGAATGTAGTCTGGAGAAAAAGTGACATCAAAGCATTCTCTCTAAAAATATGTTGGCTTGCACTAACAATATGGAGGTTATTGTAGGGCTATGTAACCACGCTCGAGAAACTTTTTTGTCTCATCAAGGATTAAAAAATTATTCAGTTCAAGTCCATGAGCAAAGTATAAATGCAAATATCAGAAGTCCAATAATGTATACCAATGTTAATGTTTAAATTTAACAAACGTCATTATTTCAATGTTTCGTCTTGAAGGCTCCCATTTTTTCTTCATTATTTCATCATCAGGTGTTTGGCAATGTTGCAGTCTTCACAGAAAGACAAAAATCTTGAAGCGCAAATCCGTCATGATATTTCTGACACATCAGACACTGACAGCTGGAAAAATGTGCCAAAGAATTCAGCTGTTTCTCAAGAGTTCAAAGAATAAGCACACAACATAAGTACTATGAATGACAAACTAGACTAGACACTGTATGATCCTCCCTGACACGTTTGACATCATTTAAGAATCTGAAAAGCAACTGTAAATAGACTTTCAGCAACAAAAACTATACTCTTGATTAACAATAGCATGATTGAAATAAATATTACAATTGAGAGTATCACCCTCATTTGTGAGTAAAATTATCAGCAGCTAAGGTAATTGATGCTAATATATACCAAATAACCTACTATTTTAACAAGCTAAGGCCTATCTAGTCTATCATCATTTAACTCCTGTCTATGGCTAACCCATTATATGCTGTCTACAGGTTCAGCCCCCTTTCAATCATAGCATGATCAAACAAAGTTTCATGCTCCTTTGTCTAACAGAGATTATTACCTGTTTATTCTTTTACAGACATGAACATTTCTGATTGTTTTTTGTTAACAGTTCCTACAAATGACAAAATGTCTTCAAGTAACTTGTACAGCCCTGTGTAATTGCTCAATGTTAAATAAACATACCCGAGTACTAAGATAGTATCCCAAAGAGGTAGTGATCAACCTGACAGTGTCTTGTCATCACCAGAAAGAGACACATCACATAATCTGTCAGAAATTTCATCACTTCTACAGAACGGGTGAAACTTCTACAAATCACTGTCAGCCTGAACAGTCTGATTTCACAACATTTCTTAAGTCATAATGTCTCAATTTTAACCTGTCCTCCACTTCTGCTGCAACATACATCCAGTGAGTGCATAACCACGTGTTTAGCACTCTGGAAATGAAAAGGGGAAAGTGATGGATGGCATTCATTTTCTTTTATTAGGGACTTTGGTTTTGTGAGCTTTGGCTGTTCTGAGAAGGAGAGAGAGAGAGGCAGGTCATGCTAGTGGAGCATTCAGCATGTTATTGGGTGAAAAATAGGGGAGTTAGAGTGTTGGCAACTACAACCCATCTCTCCAGTTGTTGACATGTTTTAAAACAGAACTGAAAAATAACCATAATTTCTTGAGACTGAAGGATTTGCCTTGTTTGGCAGAACAATGCCTTCTTTTGAACTATAAAACAAACTTGTGTTTCACAACCTGCAACACAATCGTTTCTCGAATCTCTCTTCTCAAAAGCAAGATCTCTCTGTTCTATTAGACAATGACTCAAAAGCACACACTAAAACATTTTAAATAGGAGAAATGCTTCTGTATACATCGTCTCGTGTAGCCAGACCTTCAAGGAACGAGTTAGTCATAATAAAAAATTCACAGAAGATGAGAGATACTAAACCAAAACAACAATGGCGCAGGAGTCCCAATCACCATCTGTACCAAAAACACGGAGTAAATCGGTGGATGTTCTAGATATTAGATGTTCTCTTTTGTATGCCTCCACATTGTTTCTGAGCAGAACTTATATAAACCCTCTTTACTAACAAAAATTTGCGTAAGTTTAACCAATTAAACCATGACTGCAGCATCTTTGAAGTGTTTCCTACTTTCCATACCAAACTCATCAGATGTTTAGATAGCGTTCCGCCGACATGATGTCTGATGTCATATCAACAGTTTTTATGTACATTTAAATATAATCAAAATTAATGAAGTATCAATTTAATGCCATCAAGTTCAACCTTTAAGTTTATAAAATGTATTCAGTGGCATTCAACAACAGTTTTATCGAGTCCATTTAATTAATACAACAATAAGAATACTTAGCTTCATAACCTCTTCTTTAGTAGCCAACATATAATCAAATAAACTCCCTACTCCAGGCTCCCTGAATAATGTAAAAGGCTTCTGTGGCTCTATTTTTCACAATCATGACATGAAATCAAAAACGATCTCTATCATGATATACAGAATGTCCCGAGTAAACTAATTTCAAACGTCATAGAGCAATGTTATTTCACTACCGATTGCCCTTACTGCGATACCTTACAGTAATTTGCCTTCTTTCTACCCCTTTGTATCTACTGAATCATTTCAAATTGCTGTTCTGCCAGATATAATAACCCTTCTCTTTACTTACCCTGACTTACTGTATATGTCTGCTATTTCTCAGTGTCAGCTGTGAACTTGTGAAAAATTTTCATTGGATGTCCTGCTGCACTGAACAACAAGGTCAAATCTTTGTCATGCTTTCTTCTATTTCTTTCAATGCTTACATTACTGGTCAATTGGTCTTTTCATTATCCTTTTCATCATCACATTCTGAAATAATCAGAAACAACAAGCAGCAATTTTGCTTTGAAAGTTTGCTAACTTTTATAACTCACTGGATTTCACCATGAACTTTTACATAGGTCTATGAATGAGTTTAAGCATGGTTCTCAATCTGATTGGTCAGTAAGATTTCTACTGTCCCATGTTCAACATACATGTGAAAAACAGAGGCACTTTCTCTTGTTTCTGTCTTGCTTCAGTGCTTGCATAGGAGCAGTGAAATCTGACACCAGGACCTCAAAGAAGAGAAACACTTGCTTCTACTAACCATCACTTATTGGATATTAAGATAAAGGGAAGAGCTTGTCCCACAGGAAAGTATTTCTTTCTCTTAGCAGGCTGACTGAGAACACAAAAACAAACAGCAATTTTTCGTAAGACATTTTGTGTAAATAGTTTAAAAATAGTTTAAGCCAAGAATCCGTTCAGCAAAACTGTCTACTCACACGAGGAAAAACATTAAAGGTGATGTAAAGAAAAAGCAAGCTATGAAGGCTTTGATTACTCCTGCTCATCACTGTATGAGCTAGAACAGGCTGAAGCAGGCTAATGTTACTCTATTTAAGACAAAATAGTATAAAGAATTTATAGGTGATAATTTTGGTTGTGTCATACATCTCCACGATAGCTAGATAGAAAAAATAAAGGAATAATTATTCAAACAATGTTTTTTTCACATATTAAAAGCAAAACTGCCTTGACTCAATTCATGAAAAGCCTATTTCAAAATGTTATTTTGCTTCCTGCACATGTGTTTGTGATCACACAGAAAGAGTCAAGACTCATCATAAGAATCATCGCTGGCTTCCTGAAGCAACTTCCAAATGTAAACTCTAGTGGCTAAATGGCAGTTTACTTCTTTCTTGTGGTAATTTTCTTCCAGTGACTCTAAGACATTCTCTCAGAGTGCTGCGAGTGTAGGCAGCGAGTGCCAAAGGGCCATAATCACATTATGGATGCCATATTGTGTGTCGAGCTGTCAGAGTTCATTTGAACCTCTGCCTCATGGGGTTCAGGCATTTCTTTTATTTATGTTTCTGTTCAGATGTCGGGATGATAAGAGCTCTGAGGCACATGTGTGACATTGATTATGGCAGAAGACTGTAAGTTTGTGATTAGTGTTGGTGGTTAGGGGCCAGTTTGTGTAACCTCTCTCAACTTGAGGGCATGTCTGAAGTCATTGAGCTTTGCAGGCTGAACCTCTGTCAGGAGGTTGAACCCTGTCGATCTGTCAGACTGCATCCACCTTGATCACTTCAGGAGGAAGCACTGAGGGGAGCAGAGAAAATTTCCTAGACAAAGACTAAGAGAGCAGACTAACTGTAACTGAGGCTTGAAAATGTACTTGACATACCTGCCTTTTCGTGTTTTGCTTTTTCTGTTGATCAGAAACATATGGGAATAAAGTGTGTTGAATATGTTCTTGATTATCATACAGCAGAGGTGAGATGTGAGCCCATTTCCAGGCTAAACCTGTCCATATGCAGGTAGCAAATAAATAAGATTAAAAAAGGTCCAGTTTCATTAAAAAAACTTTAAATTGTAATGTCAAACAAAGAAGCTTTTAAAAATATATATTATTTCTAGGTCACTCGAAAGAGAAAACTAAACCATGTCCATATTAGAAAAAAATCTATGAACTGTCTTTGTTCATCCAAATATAAACGCATCAACATTTCTGGTAATTAGTGCATTTTTAAAACTAGAAATTTTTGCTCTTCTGACACTTGCCAATCACCACCTGGAGGTGTCTAATTGGCCAACATGTCTTTATATTGTGTCCCCTGAGCCCCAATTGAAACAGTGTATTTCCTCCCTGCACAAAACATATGGAACAGAGGATAGCTCCATGAGTATCACAGGTTGTGTTACATAAAATGGGGTTAAGTACAAACAAGCTACAAAGCGAATCAATTAGGAGCCATAGTAAATCAAGTAAAAATAAAAACATGTTATAAAACAATAAATCCTTTTTGGTCTTGCATGGGTGTAAGACTGTGGTTGGAGACTCCCAAAACCAATTTTTAAAATCAGTATAGGGGAAATATAAATATTGCTTATCGGGCATTCTATTAAAATATAATAACACAACTGAAATGTATTATGAGAGAATTTGAATGAAAATGCACATTGATGTTGAATGAAAAAAAACAAACAAGTCTCAATTACATAATGGAAAACCCATTGTGTTTAAAACTTATGTTTTAAACACAAAAAATGCTCCCAACTAATGCAATGAACCCTAAAATCATTAGTTTTTCCTTCCTATCTGCTTACTAATCCTGGCTTGGGGATCAGCCATCCCTGCGTTTAAGGAAAACTGTTTAAAAGTCACCTATTATGCCAATTTAACAGGATGTTACATCAATCTTATGGGTCTTATAAATATGCCAAATAAAGATTATGTTCAAAATACACACCAATTACTAATAAAGTTTAATTCTGATCTCAAGTGTTCCTCAGAAGAATTTCTGCAGCTGTAAATCATGTCACATTTCTTCAGAATGCTTGCATTATGAGGATATTAAATGTAATACCAAGCCCGTGTAGAAGAATCATAGATGGTTGGATTATTTTACTGGAATCTTCTATATCATGATGCCAGTAAGCTAATTTACATTATGTTGACATTTTGAAAATTAACGAAACTATGTTGATTTAAACAGTTTTTGCAAAAGAATCAATACAAAAACATCAATAATTGCCAATTCTACTAAGAAATATAGCATTGTTAAGGTCAAGAAATACTATTTATTTCTCCTTACTATTTATTAGTACCAGACTACCTAGTACAGAACCCCGAGGTGTTCATGTGATTTAAAAGTCCTTTTGTAAATGTGGACTTCATGAGAAATTAGCTTAATGTAGCATCAAACATGCTAAAACAGTTGTTTAAATAATCTGTTTTTGAAAGTTTTCTTCTTGTTTTGAGCATGTTATTCACATTATTTGCCTATTGCCCATGCGCCTGTCAATCATAACTGTGGGCAGACCCAGCAGGGGAGAAAGATTTGTTATAAACAGCTAAGAATTTTGATTACATTTTACTTTTACAAAGTTTACAAACACAATGCAAACTTTTGTGTGTAAACTATGAAAGTTTTTATAATAGGTGACCTTTAGATTTAATCATTCCGTATATCACTGACTTTGGCACCTGACTATTCTATGACATTATATCTCATTGGACCATCTCAGTGAGTCCTTGAAAACAGACACAAATTGACCATAGCATTCTTGCAGACATGAACGTACATGTTCAGCCAGTAGTGAGGTAGGAAAATCCCGCAATTTTACAACAGGTAGAATAAAATTGTTTGCTCAAAGCTTTATGATGCAACTCAGCAGTTCTGGGCATGAGAGGAGATTAAATTTTTCACAAGCCACTTGAATTTATGAAGGCTTATAAATATGCACACATGTGCAATGTGTAGTGACTTATTGGCATTGGCAGGTCACATTAATATGTCACATTAAAGCAGCAAGACTGTTGACAGGTGCTGTTTGACCTCCTTCAGAGTCCACGCACACGCATACACACCTCAACACTTTTTTCCATTTCCTCTCCCCTTGTACTCCAGAGCACATTCTAACACATATGTACACTTCTAACACCCATGCTTCAACATAAACAAACACCTACATTTTAGACCCAAACACAAATTGTTTAAACCATCTGTGAAAAGATTAAAACCCCTGAGGTTCAACAAAATGGAAACCGGTATTGAAAAGCGGGCAAGCTCATAAGCCATTCAGCCTGAATTAACACAACAGAGAGGCAGGTCACACTTCAGCAGATACTTGTCAATATAGTGGTACACTCAAGTGGAACATTGGCCACTTGAATGGTCTTGTGTTAAGCCAGAGGGGGTTAAAGGAAAAGAAAGAACGAGAGACAGAGAGAGGGAGAAAGAAGAAAAGAGAGAGACATCAAAGGCCATGTTCCAGTTTGAGACCCCACGCAGACAGAGGCAGGTCCTCATCAGATGAGCCCCCTCTTGAGTCCCCCAGCAGCAGTGAGCTGTTCTGCTTATCAAAGTGCCACAGAGCTTTAGAGGAGCAATGAAGCAGTGCTCAACACACACATACACACAGACACACACCTTAAAATCCCTAAATTTAGGCTGATTATCTTGGACCTCACCCATCAGCGGTTTCTCTGCCCCATCTTAAACCCTTGACACAGCCCCTTTAAATGCCTCTCTAACTGCATTACATAAATTTCTTTCTTGTGGCCTTGGTCTAGCATAAAAAATAACCCTAATCAAAGCATATACTGTGCATGCAATTATATTTTTCGCTTGGGTTTACACTTTGAGGATTAAGAAATGGAACACAAATGCTAGTATGAACTCAATAAGTAAAACATATGACTTTAAAGCTTAATTAAAAAAACAACATCAACTAAGTGTTGTAGCTTGTCAACTAATAAGAACAAGCTGTGTTATATTTGCATATTAACTTCCCCTGCAAACATAACAGTGAGAGCATTTACATTTATAAGTAGGTTATGCTCGGTAATCAGACTTTATACTGTCATATAAACGTGTAAAGTGATTTACTATTACTGGTTTACTTCCAAAACCGATTGGCACAGATATTTTTTCCTTTCTTCTTTTCATTTACCCAATCTTGCTTTCCATGTGAACAGCTTACCAATGATCTTGTCAAGTGAGTATGTTTGATTGTATGAGGTAATGCTGATAAAACATTTGAGACATGTGAAAGTTTATATTTGCTTATGGAACGCCTTCAAATACTTCAAGAGATTATAAAAAGGGCAAGTAGAATTCAATACATTCTATTGATATGCAAAGGTTGGCACTAGTACTCTTGAAAGAAATTAGGCAAAACTCAGGCCATGACATTTATTTTACTCTGTTTAAAAAATATATTGTCTTCATGAGAACAGGTTTGAAAAGTGTTGTCCACATGAAAACGGCTCTTAAAACAATGTAAAGATAAGGCCAATTCCATAGGAAGCATTCATTGTAAACCCAAAGTTGAGTGAAGCAGCCTACACAAAAATATTAACTATCTCTGCCCATTCTTCACTAACAACTATTTTGCTGTCAAAATTGTACCATTTATTTTAGGTCCCACCTAGTCTTGTTCAGAACCTGTGTTGCAAATTATTGTCCTTTAAAATGTTATAAACATGCAGTCCTTGGTATGTTCACTATAGCCTTGGGAATCTGCTAATGCGGAAAAAAACTACCTCTAATTCTTCAAAAACTCTGGTTACACTATTCACATGACAATGATGTACACTTTGTTTGCACATGATATACTCTAGGCCAGCATTTTCAAAAATACCCGGTATGCTGAAATTTTGTGTTGTTTCTGGGTGGATGAACATTAACAAAAACTTTTTTCTATTTCGTTCAACAAAAATTGCTGTTTGAATGTGGTTTTCTGTTTAACTGGTTTACTGATTTGCAGACAAATTTTGGAAAAATCAGCAATGGGTTTTTGAAAGAATTAATTTGGGTATAATCAGGTTTTAAGAGTTATCTATTAATTATGTGTGCAAAAAACCCACAAAAGTTAAAGCCATCATTCTCTAACTTTGGGAATTCATGACATGCCTTTTGAATCGATTTGAAGTGAAATTGCAATTTGAGTGGCAGTGAGAGGAAGTGGAAGTTTCTGAACTGTAATTTTAAGCTATTCAAACAGTCTTTGATTTCTGAGAAACGAAAAGGGTTCTTTGCCAATCCACTCACACGAATTTGGGTTTCAAATGTGTCTCAGCAATGCAAATTCATTTCTATTTGAAGACCTAGAGAAATCCTTAGTCTGTTGAAAGATTGAGTAAACAGCTTGACTCTGTTGTCTGTTTCCTGCACACAGTATTTAACAGGCGGTCTCCAATAAAACGGTTGTAGAAAGCACACCAGCAAGCTCAACATCAGACCCTCCTGTCACTGACCCTCCCAGCATCCATTTTGTAGTGTCATTAGCACGAGTGTTGTTTCCCCTGGTTGTAATTGCAGGTCTAGTTATTTTCCTGGAGTCTTTCAGCCATCAGAAGACTCCCATTTTACAAGCCCCCCCTTTTTGTGTCCTCTGGTGATCAAAGGCTCTCTTTCACAGATACATTTCCCCATCAGACAATACCTCTCTCACAAGCTGCTGTCAGCTCATCTTCTTTTCTTTAATTTCATCTCTTTAAGTTTTTTATCTCTCTTTCTTTTTAATCCTCATTCCCCTGCCTCTCCTCCTTTGTATGTGCTGTCAAGCCTGACAGGTTGTAGCTGGGAGGAACCTGCGTTGAGAGAAAGGTAGGAGCAAATTTACAACAGGACGCCACCTGGCCTTGCCTCAGTAGGACTGTCAATCATAAACCACACGCACACGTATCGTTTCGCACACATATGCTGCGCAAATCTGTTGTAGGGCTCAACAAATAGGCCTGAGATTTGTATCTGATCTCTTTTTGCTCTCATATTGTGTTTTTCAGGATCTCCATGGTAATAGGTGGAGAGGAAATCTGAGTGTCAGTGTTTGTGCTTGGAGCGGCGACATTAACCGAGGTAAGTCAAAGTGACGAATGGCTGTCATGGCACATCTAACGGCTCGGGATGATAGACAGTCCCTGACACAAGCGCTCAGGACAGTGTTGCTGACATCATGCTGTCGCTTGAGGGAGACCGGCTTGCTTCCGTGAAACTTGAGGACCTCTGTTGACCGCATCACAACACACAGACACACACGAGACCTAATCCAGCTCAAACAGATATGTTTTCCACTGAAGATAAATGGGAGTAAAAGAATAGCAGGAACATATCATTTCAGTCAGGGGAGAAGAGTGAATGATAAATAAAAGGCTGAAAGAATAGAGAAGATTTGTGCCCTAAGGGTAAGGATTGGACAGGAGGAACATTAACGTTCTTTACTTCATCCTCATTGTCTTTTGTTCTTTTTTTCTGTCAACTGAGAGTTGACACCTAAAATATAAAACAGTGGAAAAGCAGAATTGACTTTGAGAGAATCAAACCTCTTTGTTCATGTGCTATGTTAAGTGGGACAAAGGTGATATTTCATGTGTTGAATCATTTGATGTCATCTAAGGCAAAAACAAAAAAAGGTGAATGTTTCATCAAGTCAGCAATAAGTCTAACCTCTGAAGAAGAAAAACATAAACTCCACATTTGATAGCAAATTGTTTTACAAATATAAAAAAAAACTTAACCCATGGTGAGTAGAGTGAAGCCATAACAGGCGTGTCGTTAATAACATCTGATGGGAAAGTGGCATCAGACAAATTGTTTCATAAACATGTTTAAAAATCTTCTTTGTTTTTTTGGCTTTAGCAGCATAAGCAGCAACATATAATTTTGTTGTCACACACCCAGCACTTCAACATGCTCAACTCCCAATTAGACATAACAGAAAGAAGAGAGAACATAAATAAAAGTATGCAAGTTCAGAACACACTAGTTCTTCTGATTTCAGGATTGAATACAAACTTTTGGTTTCAATAGCAAAACAAATTTTCTACTTAAACTCAATGAAAAACATGTAATTAAAGCGTCAAGTACAGTATTAGACAAAGAGGAGGCATTCTTACAAAGCATTTTATACGAAGTTTTAACAACCAGAGAACCAATCGGAAAATGGAAACATCAAATACAATTTCCTGTCACTCAAGAATAAAGGCTAGGACAAGCCCAGTTCAGTTCACTCAGAAAACACCTTGATGCTGTGATTTATATTCAAAGCCATTGGACAGACATATTCCATTTAGTTCTTCTCATTGAACTGTGCCCGATCACACACAATAGAGAAAAACCCACAATGACTCATGGCACCCATGGCATAAGATCCCTTGACTTCACACAAAAGTCCAACATGTCAGGGATAGGCCTTGCTCAACACCAAACACGTGACCCTGCAACCAGCTTCTAGCTCACCTCCCTGCAGTGCCAGCTCACCCTCTCTTTAGAGAAACAGCTGCCCGCTATAAACCCACACCTTCTCATCAAAGCTCCTGACTGCTGGGATTCACAGCTTTATAAATGTGTGTGCTGACTTTGATGAGCCAAGGCGTCCCATTTAGCAGCTCTCTTTAAAATGCCCATAGACGGCCGCCCACTGTGTCAGGATGAGGATATTAGCCTGTCAATGAGGTGTAAACTTTGTCACAATGCTACAGTTGGCTTCAAGAGAACATTAAAGGGGAGGATGGTGTTACTCAAGGTGGCTTCACACATAACATCCCACCTCTGTGAGGAAACGGATATTAAGCTGTTATGGCTCTGTAAAATTCTATACCACCTAGTAAGCTGTGGTCATTGCATTTGGCTTAAAGTCAGAGCTGACGAGAACATTTGTTCTGTTGTTTTCATAATATTAATCTTTTCTTGAGAGCACTTTAAGCTGTCTATCATAAACCCCATATGAATGGCACATTTCCAGTGAACGCATATAATCCAATCCACATTATCGAGAGCAGAAAAAGCTCCAAGCAGTACACTGAACCACTTGGACGAAAAACAAACGATGAGGTTTTATTCACTGGAAAAGATTTCATTGATGCCAAGTTCCAGTTTCTGGGCGAAGATATGATCTGTGCTTCCTCAAAGACATTATCTTTTCTTCCACATACTATATCCTTCATCCAGATCTAAAGCATTCATTCAAAAACTCAGAGTTTCTCATGACCGAAGTAACTTAAATCTCTCTAAATCCACAAAAACCACACACTAGTCATCCTGACAGCTGCAGTCACTCCAGAATGTTTACTTTCTAACTTCTAAGCACACCACACTTTTGACAAAGTGTCTGAGAGCATATATGAATCTCAAAACAGGACAAAAAAGTATTCCTTCCACCATCAACTCTTCATCCCTGACATACCCCAATCCCGCTCTCTTCGTCACTCTTTTCTCTGTCAAATCACTGCCACCAAATCTGTTTTCCTGGCACGTCACAAAGCACACAGTGCATAATCCCTGGCAGTTTAATGACAAACCCCTTTTTTCATTTAGTCTTCCCACATGCTGGCTATGTTTGTAGATGAAATCTGAATGCATACTGAGAGATCAACACATTTCAGAGTGCTGCCACCAACTGAAATGCATGCATCTCAGAGATGTCAAAGAGGAAATGTCAAAATAATGGCTCTGTGAGTGAAATGAGTTCATTTTACAAGTTACCCCAGATCCTCCTATAAAAACTTCAAACATTTTACCATCAAAAATGAGCAATGAGTAGGAGGAATAACACTCTCACAGCAATTTATGATTGATTAAAAAGTATTTATAATGGCAGTAAACCTTTTGAATAAGGTCATGTCCATATGGAAACTGTTATTTTTTTTAGATGGTCCTATAAATATATATTTAATGCAAACAAGTACAGTTTCACTCCTTTAAAAACAACATGGCAGGTCGGAGTGTGGGATATATTTCTAATCCAAAAGCAATGTTGGCTGTTCACAAACCTCTCAAAGGTTATTTAATCAACCAAACAACTAATCAATCAATCCAAGTGTACAGTACTTCTTTGTCAAATCCTTCAAATGAGCTTCACAAACACAAGGCTTAAAGTGGATATAAATCATATGAAATTGTTTCATGAGGAGAGTAGAATTTCAAGAATATAGTTAATTTACCTAGAGTTCCTTTTGAAATAGGATAAAAAGAATGATTTGTAATCAAAAATGTATTATAAAAGCCCAATTTGTGTGCAGTTTAGGGTAACCTATTCAGTTGTTCATGTTTTATGTTATAGAGAAAAAAAGAAAAAACCAAAGCACACAAGGAAAACATGAACGCTCCCCAAAAAAAGTTCCCTCTGTGAGATGGATGCTAGCTGTGCATGTGACCTCACAAAACAGTTAGGCTGAGCAGGTCTGGTACTAATCATCTCACCATCATGTGGTCTGAACAGCACCTGGAAACAGATTAGAAGCAGCAAGAGAGCGGTTCTGACAGATATTCTAGATGTTCCCAGTGTGTTTTTTTACACTTTAAATTTGCCTGACTTTTCAGAAATGCTAAGTTGCAATGAACCAGTGATGTGTTAAATGTTGACAAGTGGTGAAATTATATTAACATAACTGTGCTAGTGTATGGATTTTTGTGATTAAATGATGCAACTACCGCTAAACTAATTGATATTTAATCAAATTTTCAATGACTGTTCAATAGTACAAGACAGTCTGTTTAAGTGAATATGTTCTTAATAAACTGGTAAAAACTTTCAATTAATTATTTTCATTAATTTTAAGACGTCATGTGAGAAAGCATATAATAAATTTTTCATTCACCAAATATTTATTTTTTGCTGATCATCAAAGAGGGAGATCAGCATCTTGGGTTTTTTTAGCGCAGAAGTGACACAAAACACTTCATTCTTGATTAACATAATTCTAAACATAATTAAGCCAATGGCAATAAAGTCAAACTAAATGCCAATGGCAAATTATTCTCTGCAGGGCAAACACAATGAAAAAAATAGAATTCCCATAATGCCTCTGTATCTTTACAAATCTTCTGCAAATCCACAACACAACCCCTAGCAGTGAATTTTGCGCATGCACATGTGAGTGCATGTGTTTGTGTGTGCGTGTGTGTGCATGTGATCAAAATTTAGATTTGACAAAATTTCATTCACTATTTTATAAATATCCTTCTATTACTAAAACAAAGCATGAACTGACAAAATGTCATCTCAAATGGCATTTTACAGTAAAAATCTAATATTACAGCAGGAGAAAACATAGGAAAACTTGAGATTACAATTATGTCACTTGAGATCAACAATTCAATTGTACAAAAAGCAAAACAATATTAAGTTTAAATTTAAATTTGGTTAAAAGTTTTCCACCTGAGAAAAAAACAAGGAAGGGGGTGTAGCTGTAGGTGAAAATATGTATCAAGGTTTCAAACGAAGAAGAAAAAAAACTAAAGTTAAAAAAGATAAAGGGATTACATGCACCCTCTGTGGAGGAAAAAAGAGAGAAATTTTGGTGGAGGAGTGGCGCAGAGAGAAGAAGGCGAGATAATCAAGAGGATAGGCTTTCGTCTTCGCTTTGTCTTGTGGGAAGAGATCTTCCCTTCCGTCCAGACATGGAGAACAGTGCATGTGCTTCTCCTACCCACTGATATGTGTGTGACTGAAAGTGTGTTTTAAATCTACAGAGAGACGTGATTTATATTTTGGAACTTTGATCTCCTAAAAGGCTTGGAGATTTACACAACAATAATTCTTCTTGGCCGGCTCGGAGATAAATGATGTGCCTATGGCAGGAGTCCAGAGCAGATTTTAATAGACCGTAGGGAGAGCGGCTGGAAACAGAAGACATTCACCCTACATGTATCTGACAGGCACGCACAGACTAAAGCACACACTGCAGAGAGTCAGAGGTTAAAACAGTGTATAAATATCATAGGTAATAAAAGCAAGGGTAAGGAGGCCGCTGAATAACATTACAACCATCCTGTCTTTCTCATCACGGCTTTAATATGAAGCAGTTAAGTGCCACATGTTCCTCGTGTTTAACAAATGTTAATGGACATAAATGATAGCTTTAGCTATGTTTGTGGAAGGAAGAGGGGTCATACATGTAAACCTCAAGCTTTTTTAAGCTTGCTCATAGGTCAAACGCCCTTTAAAAGTTTTAAAATATAGATGGGAAGGGATGCCATAGAGAAGATCGGAACAAAATGGCTCCCAGCATCTGGTTAAAACATTTCAGCCAGCATTCCTGCAGCTCGCAGCAGAGAGCAGCTGTAGTAGCAACAAAACGTTGATTGCTAGGGAACTCAAGGGCAAAGATTTATTGTTTCGTTTAGTAAAACCCATGGAAACATGTTAGTTATAAACATATACGAACCCTATCAAAGCAGGTGATGAAATCAGTAGATGTATTTAATAAATGAAGAATGGTCTCATTCCCTAATGGCTCAGTTGAATGGTATATGACAGATAATAAGCCACTGAAATGAATGATCACATATGAAGCAGCCTTTAAATACATTACATGACCTCATATATATTTTTAATGTGTTCTGTTACTGTTTTTACCGCAAAACACTGAAAGGAATGATGACTATAAATAAATAGGTTATTATATGATAACTATCTATTGCAGATGACAAAATGTCCAGAAATCTGATCTCAGACTACTGGTTTCTTTCTTCTTATTCATTTTTATGATTATATTTGTAACATTTTTACTATAAAATCATCTTATGTTAGATACAGAAATAAAGACCTTTATATTTATTTTAGGATGCGTACCTGGCTGCTGCTTTTGTACCGATGAGGCTAAAGTCATAGACATTCCATTTTGACAGATACACTCAATGTTCTCAGACAGGCTAGTGTGAAGACAGAAAAAGAAAGAAAGGGCAGAAGGGAGAAATAAACGAAGACAGAGAGCACACAAGCACCAGGCTTTTGTCGTTTCATGTGTAATTTGTGCTCTCTTTCACCTTTCACTGAGGGACTGTTTCTGTCAAGAGAGGAATGCTCAGAGAATAGATGACTGACAGGCAGCTTTGGGTTTGGTTTCAATAACGCCGAGGACAAACACTGTAAATTTACAGCTATGGATGACTCTGAAAAGATCACCCAAATCTCAGCAGTCATAACTCATTCTCCCTCTCTTTCCCCACCTCTCGTTCTCTCAGCGCAGCAGCTGGTTGTACTCAGTATTGGGCCTGACACGGCACTTTGAAATAGCAATCAATGCCTTTATACTGCAGGGAGGACTCGTAAAAGTGTCATGGCCGGAATATACGGCACCGTATTTCATTGCTTTTCTCTATTTTTAAACGCTGAGTTATGGTGGTGGAAATGTGTACCTATTAAAGGTGATATGATGTATTCTCTGCCTTGTTCTGAGGATCATTCATCAAGCGGAGGCCGAAAAGAAAACTGCGCCCACTTTTTCAACCTCTTCCCTCCCCTCTCCCTCTCCTCCACTTCTAGTGGCCTGTCGAGGGTAATTTATAGCAGGCAGCCAGTGTAACCTTCTGGCAGGCGTTGTGGAAGAAGCTTGTGCTCTCTCTCCTTCTCTCTCTCTCTTGGCAACTAATAACCTTTTATAAGACCAAACTTGGCCAGGTCATTGGGCACAAGAGACAAAATCAGAAGGGAGTGGAGAAGTAAAAAGAGACTGTTTGCTCACAACTGAAAAATAAATCTTAAAGAGTTTCATCGAAAAGCAACACAATTGAGTCTAGGCTAAAAAGAAATCAGCAAGGAAATATTGGTGATTGATTGTTAGGTACTTTAATCTTTTTCTTGATTAGAAAAACAAGGTCATGAACTGAAAAAGGGGTATTGATCTTTAGACATTTAAAAACTCTTGGAATTATAAAAAAAACTGGTCCATGGACTCATAATGTTTTAAACTACTTCTATTAAACCCCATTTACACAATGACATCACAGGACTTCCTCTGTAGTGAATTTCTATCCACATACAGCCATATCTTTTCCTATGCGACAAACAATCGCTCCCTCACCAAACTAGCTCCAAAATCAATGCTTCCAGGTTAAAGTTGATTGTAATCATCGATAATATATTCAAAATATAAATAATACAGTTTGTGCATTTAGTAATCATATGCATGCAAACATCAGACTGGATGGCTAGGGAGTTGTAGATTCATAAATAGTTGAAATGGTTGGCCAATAAAAGAACAGCGAGGTTCCCAAAATGAAAAATGACATACCCTTCCAATAATGCACTTCTAGATAATGGCACGATATAATGTAATTTTGTTTAAATCTACACTATTTCTTGATTGTGAAATTATTTTTATGACAATTGACAATTTAGCCCACCTGGAACAGTAAAAAAATAACCCTTTTACATTAGCCAAATAATTATTCTTTTGTTAGCCTGCCCTTAAAAAGGCAACTACAATGAGTATCCATGTCATAAATCTATATTTTAAACAGTGAAGCTATTCACTTTTCCCTCCTCTTGATAGTTTTTTTTTAACCAGTTGAGCAGAAACAACGCACCAGAAAGAAATTCAATCAGACAAAGTGAGTGAAAAAGAAACAAAAGCTCTACTATAATTAAACAAAAGCTCTACTGATCTTAAAACAGCATGAATAAATTTAAATGTGAAATGTAGGTTAAAAGTCACACTAAAATAATCATAATGGGATCTCTGGAGTGATGAACACACGTTGAAGAATTTCCAGTTAGACCAAATGTTTTGAGATCCGTTTCCTTATCCACTCTGTCTCATGCGTTCCTCGGCTGTGACCTCGTCTTGACAGGCGAACAGTACAAGATTAATGAGGTGGGCGGAGCAGGATAATAAACGTTTGTTTGAAGTGACAAGGCTGATAGGTGTTGATTTACTTACACACTGATAGGCTTTTAATTGAGCGCCTCCATCTTTCATCACATCAAAGTCAGCATGAGCGACAGCAAGCTTATCCATACAGCCGACTGTGATGACTGACAGCTGACACTCTGCCAGCTTTCACTCAGCCCTGGAGAACTCGCATCAACACTTCCACTTCTACATCAATTGAATGATACAAATACTTTCTATTTCATACCGCTAACTTAAAACATCTATTTAGATTTAAAACCATGCTGAACATGTGAACGTGGCATTAAATTTTCATCTTTTCTTGCATCGGTAATGACTCTACTTCTTATTGTAAACTAAATCTTTGTCAAAATGTATAAATCAATTCATGTTATTTAAATGAATGAATTTATTAATTTGTAAATCACGTTGGATAAGTGTTTGTTAAATCAATTTATGACAATAAAAATATATACAACTTTTAACATTTGGATGTCATGAGAACATAAAAAAATACTCGAATCTTAAATTATGATGTTGTTAGCACAATTCCACTCCCCAGGAAGTCTGTAGTTAGGACCCTGGGGGTTTTTTTTTTATTTGATAGTGACCTTAAAATTGAAGGACATGTTGGCAGAGGGATGCAAGCATCCTTATGATGAACATGTTTCTAGATAGCCATGCGATGGAAAGTTTAATCCATGCTCTACCCAGTTCTCGCATTGAATGTGGCAATGCACTTTAATTAGGCATTAATAAATCTTTTCTTCAGAGTACAGTTCAGCTTGGGTTTTTCATTTGGCAGCAAGAAAAACTGCCAAATCACTTTCCCATTCTTTGCACTGGTTACCCATCAAGTTTCGGATTCAGTACAAACTCCTGGTTTTTGTTCTAAAGACCCTACAGCGAGAGCCATTATACATCGATGATCATTTACTCGCCGCCCTTTTTACTTGCTAGTGCCTCCTTTTTGTGCTGCGAATGCTAGAATAATTGGGCTTTTAGCATTTTTACTCCAAGGCTTTAGAACTCACTGCCACATGAAGCATCATTTTTAAGTGAAGTCTGAAAATGCACATTTTTAAGATTTCGTATAGAGAAATAAGTTGTCAGGTGGTCTTAGGTGGTACTTAAACTTACTTGAATTTGAATGTCTCCTACTGACTCCTGTTTTGTGCTGTAAAGTCTAGTCAAAGGTAGAAAAAGTTGGTTGTGGTGTCTTATAAAAACAATTTGATCAAATTGACGAAAATCAGAGTCTGAAAGAGCAAAGCAATTGACCAGGATTATTTTAAAAATGAGGCACGAGCCAATGAGGCCAATCAGACAGCATTGCATAATTGATTCAAAGCCAAATGAAATATGAAGATGAGTGCCATTATGAAAAGTTAAAATAAATAATACGAAGTCTTTAAGCATTTACATTCTGTTGATTATTGTAAATAAATTGCTAGCTTAAAAAACATTCAAACAAATGAACATTTCTGTAAGTTTGGTTGGGTCATATTGTTTGGTAATCTGAAAGCTCCTTATTGGGTAACTTGACTTCAAAGGTGTTATGTTCCACCCTCAATTTTTATGTTTTATTTTTTACTTTATTTTACATCTGTGTCTATGTGGACATGGCCTAAGGTTTTTTTTTATCTTCAAGGCGTTAAAGGGTGAGTAATTGACTCTTGACCCTTTCATTCTTGAGCGCACGCTCATCTGGGTGTTGCACTGTCCTTTTTCATTTAAAAAAAATAAATTACAATAAATATGATGATTTTGAAAGGTTCATGCATTCGTTTTGGGAATTTCCAGCAAAACGTTGTCACACATGCAACTTCACAAACACATTCATTCTGTTATAATATGAAGATATTTTACCTGTTTTACTTAGCAACTTATTTGTAAGGCAAAACAAACCTTTGTAAGACACAAAGAAAAGGAATAAGGAAATCAATGTGACGCGCTACAAGACAGCACCATTTTTTGTGTGTCTTGCTTCATGTCCCTGAATGTCATTATCTTTGTGACAAGATACGACTAGAATCTATATAAGCTTTTACAGGTGTACTTACTTGTGGTTCTGGATGTACTTGTGGTTCTGGATGTTCATCTTAAACTAAAAATTACTTAGGGCCATGTTGCACAATACATGAAAGATGCATTCAAATATCCATTAATGGGGATCTTCCAAGTCCTTAATCAATGACTTAGCAAAAGAAAAATCAACAACGATTCGATGATTTTTTCAAAGACACAAGTTTTAAAAAACACAAAACACAATCCAATTCTCTTTCATGAAATACTAGAGATCTTTTAGCAAAGCAAACAAATAAAAGATCTATAATTCCAGTGCAGGCAAGCATTTCATGAGTGACACATTGACATTACCTGCTTAAAGATCAACTGACGTGCGTTTAGGCCTTGTCAGTCTACTGTGACCTGATTGACAAGTCAAATGTGAGGTTAGTCATTATCAGCTTTGCCTTTGAAGTCTCCTTTGTGTGACAAAATGAACTATTCCAATGTGTGTCTGACAGTGATGATGACTCGGAATGAATGCAGAACTTGTGAGCGTAAATCAGACTAGCCTAGGGAATGGAGAGATTTCATTAGTCCCATGCAGTACTAAATCGGAACACATCATGAGCCGTGTGAATGAAAGGACTGTTGCTGCACGCAATAGTTTTCAGGGCAAGCAACAGATTAACAAAAAATCCTTTTGATGTCTGCTTAGATTTCACACAACAATACGGAGCAATCTGATTTGTAGCCCTGCCGTGTATAGTCGAGTAGTTCTCCCACCCCTCCTGATAACTTCACCATAAGGAGGACAAAGGGACCTTTTGTTTGAGCGAGAAGGGTGCGTTTAAGTTCATTGTGTGTGTGTGTTTTGGTGCGCATGACATGTTTGAAAGCTAAATAAAGATCTGTCATTAACTGTAGGGCATGTACATAATCAGTCAGAGATAATCAGCAGGACAGGGAGATGAGTCGACGTGCTGGGCCCTTGATCAGACAGACAACAAGAGAGAGAAGAGCCATTAAGCCTCAGAAAGCAGTCAGTGTCACTGATATCGGAAAAACTATGGATGTTCCTTTTTTCTGGGAATAGAACTATATCTCAAGTCATCTTCATCCATCTTACCGTATGATATTCCGTTCTGTCACATGCTCATGTGGTTTCACACAAATATTTATCCTGTCATCACACCATCACTCATGTCTCCGGATCAGAGACAGTCAAGATGTTCAACTCTGATTACACCAAAACACAGAGATGAGTCATTAAATCAACCTGAGAAGCTCGTATTCGTTTAGGATTCTGAGAAGAGCCTTTTCTCCTACCCTTTGTGTGCAAGTTATGCCTGTTACTTAGTAGAAGAAAAATGAATCCTCATTTTGGTCTAGTTTTGTGATTGTGCTTAATCACATAGCACACTCATGATAGACAGACATGGATTAATGTTAAGCCCTATTCAGATGAGACTAGTTTTCAAAACGATGTTTGAGTTAGATTTCTTATCAGCAGATGTATTTCTTTTCAAGTGTGGATTCGTATGGACGAATGTTTCCATTTTTGTCACATAGATAGGAGTGTTTGTGTTTTACTGTAAGTGTCCTTGTACTGTCAAGTGCTCTTGGAATGCTTATGGAAATTAAGTATATATTTTACATTTAAGCACCTCATTTTTGTTTAAACATTTTTAGGAGTCCTAATAACAATTATTAATAGAAAATAAATATTATAATAATATAATATTTGTAGTCTTTTTTTTTTAAACCTATTGAGACAGATATGTGTAAACTTATATAATTTTCATGTTATGTAATTGACAGCAGAAAGGAACGTGCTTATACCTAAGACAGACACTACTTCTGTCTATCTTTCATTTCTATTTTCTTTTTTATTTCTTCGCATACACGTACCTCAATATTCCACAAATTGATGTGCAGAACATGGAAACAACAGAGAACATTTTGTGGTTCACACCGAGAGGTAAACTCTGACTTTTTCTCAGTAAGTGCCGTGCCATGTCCCAATCTAAATAAGTTTACTGGCCTCTTATACTCTTTTTAGAAGAAAATGTACAATCTTTTTAGCATGTAAGATGCGAGTATGCACAGTCTGGGATGCACTAAAACGTCATGTGATAGAAGTAGTTTAGATTCTCATTTCGCACCCTTAAAACTATGGACAGTGTGCCGATTGGGATGCACGACTGGAATTTTGTTGTTGTTTTCTGTTAACCTATGGATGACATCACACTAACTACATCCAAATTAAATAAAGCCAATGGTTCACACTGGCAAAAGCATACATAAACAGCGCTTTTGAACCAGAAATGTCTATGTCTCCCTGTAAAACTAGTCCCATCTCAACAGGGGTTTTGAAGCACTGCATGGTTAAAAGAGGAACAGTGCACTTTTAAATATTTGATCCAAAAAAAATCTCACAATCACTCTGTAGACATAGAGTGAAAGAAATAGAGTGTTGCGTTTTACAGTTCTCCAGGGTTGGTCTCACATGTCAGCTACACTCCATAAAGCTGTCCTGTCCCTCTTTTTTCACAGGATTATTATTTCTGGAGAACAGACCAGGCATAAGGAGCAGACTCCCTGCCTCTGGGCTCCCTTTTCATACCACTCACCTCATAAATCAGTCACAGGTAATTAAATGCAAGTGATTTGCATCCTTTTTGTTTGCTTGCCTTTGCCGTCTTTCAGGCTGCACTAAAGAGTGACAAACTGCTTGGTGCCAGTCAAGTATATAAAGATATAAAATGTAAATCAAGAACTGTAAGCACACAGCTAGCTTAGTTTTAATTATTTGTACTTCAGCACTGCCTCAGATTAAAATGAATGATGGTCTGTTATAACCCTGTGTTGAGTTTTCCGAGCTTAAGTGATCTGCTCTGAGAGATTTCTGACAGACAGCAATGAAAGGTATGAGTGGGCCCTGCTCAAGCAGGATGTCTAGCCTTTGCTTTCAGCCCTTTGTTTAGTCAAAGTTATGGTAAAGCCCTGTGCTTTGATACAGTCATGCATAGGCGAACGCCTTCAGGCTGAACAGGGATTGGCCAGGCAGACCTCTTAAAAGGAGGCCTGCCCCTTAAAATCCACAACAGGAAATGACCATCCGTCATTTATACGTCAAAACAGCTGTTAGCAGCCCACTTCAAGGCCAGACTTGAAAGGAGCAGTTCCCTGTTGTTCCAGCCCGCCCTCGGTTCCTTCTCTCACTCTCTTTCACTCCTTTTTTATTTTCCCTTCCTCCTCCTCTAGGGTGCCTTTAAACTCCCTCCATTCCACCCACACCTTTGCCCCCTGCCAAACTCACTTATCCTGAAAATGTTTTTGTGAGCCAATCCATCTTAATTCCAAATCATTGGAATTCTAAGATTTGCGGTCTTATGCTTGTGTTTTCTCATAAAAATGGAAGTTATACGTCCTTTGCCATCATTTTGCACGAGTCCCAGGAATATAAAAATGGCTACACCCAGTGATTCTTGGTTTAAACTACTTTTGTAAAGAAACAGAAACATTCCAAACATCTCCACCAACTTTAGAGAGTGGCAACTAAAAGAGATCAACAGTAAAAGCATAATTGAAGTGTCTTAAGTTGCTGACAGGTTACACCACACCACACCTGTCAAAACTTGAAGTGTTTACTTGCTTTATGAAAAGAAAACTAATGTGTTCAAAGGAAGATCGCACCATATCACTTAACACAGGGCCCATCAGAGTTTGAATGTTCATGTAGTTTTATAGTTTCACAAGCATTACGGACTCCTATACAGGTGACAAATGATGGATGACAGTAATAATGACAGGGCAAACAGCCGCGCTGTTGACAGAAGGAGAGGTGACTTCAGAGAACCACTGCAACCATCACTCAACATGCACACAAATTCAGAAGGTTTAATGGCAGTAGACGGCACAGTTAAAAAGATCTTTGTTTAACAATGGCAGATGCGTCTGTATGTGGACTAAACGATGTGTGGTTTCTGAATAAATACAACAATTTGCATGTTTCTGTGTGTCGAGTGACACTTTAATTAACCGAACAGTTTGGGTTAGCTAGATAGAAATAACAATTTTTTATGATTGAGAGCCATTAAACAATTTTCCTCTCCAGTTAACTTTGATCGAGGTACTTGTGAATGTGTGGGAAGCTGTTTGTGTGCGAGCTGTATGTGTTATCTAAAACGACAGCTTGCTGACAAGTTTCAAACTTTCTGCCTCTGGAACGTAGAGTCCCGAGGCCATCATTCCTACTCGCGCACCATTATTCAATGAATAAGCACTTCTACCACCCAGATACATGAGACAAAGCCCTGCAAACACATGTTTGCCTGTGGCTCCTCCTCTCCCTAGGTCAACAGTTCAGGCATTCTGTCTTTTTGTCATTTTTATTACAGCAAGGCAGGCAACATCACCTTTCAAGAAGCTTCCCAGGTGCTCTTTGTTTTTAACCCCGAGAACAGTTCCAGAGATGAGCTTTCTCATTTTTCTGACTCACCTGACAGGTATTGCCATTCAGAGGAACATAAATTTTATCTCCTGTCCATGCCTTTACAGCATTGGTTCGAATTGTATGTTTCAGGGGCACGTCTTACTCTGTCAAGTTGACATTGAAGCTAGAAATTAACAAGCATAGGCAAACACAATTGCAGCATACATTTAATTGTTTGAGTTCAAATGGGGGATAACTCAGCTTTGAGGTAGGGAATCTATTTTGGAACATGCTTGCCAAATATAATGGGATACAAACTGGTTCAATTTAATAATGTCGGGTTTAAGCACTTACACGCAATCAGAAATATTAAATAGACTAAACATCAAAGATACTTCGACACGAATTAGCACCGTCTCCTTGTAATAGCCTCTGTCAGGCTTCATTTTTCAATGATTAAACCAATTTATTGCATAATTAAGTTAGCTAAATTACTTCAGTGGTAAAGTAACATGGGATAATGCAATAATGTTATTAACATTCCAGAACTGGAGGCACACACACTCAGTCATGCTGTTACAATGTATGAACACGTTGCTTTACTTGACCTAAAAAAGTAGATCCTATGCCTGAGATAGATTAAATAGATTTTTATACGTGTGTGTGTTTTTCACATATGTCAACAATCCAAATCTCCAATTCAATTAATTGTTAAATAGACTGTAATCCAGTTCCTAAATAATGTTAAAATGTGTTTGGTTAGGTAGATAACCAGTGCTGTTTACAAAGATTTTGTTTTCCACTTAGTTCCACTGTTGATTATTTTGCACTGCATAGGTTGTATAGACCATGTAAAAAACATTTATTACACTATTTGGACTAATGTTGCTTTAAAGAACTGTTTTTCAATTTATTCAGAAACCCACTTAATAACACTAGTTGTCAACTCATTTGCTGTTTATACACAGATCCACATGATGGAAAAGGATGTCTGTGGAGAAGCAAAGAAAATCCAATGTTTGATCAAAATTTGGGCAGACGAGAGCATCCAGTCTCTCAGCTCGACATGATGCACAAAAACTCTGAGATAACCAGTGTTATTATGTACATACAACTGTATATTTAGGTATAAATCAGTCGTAGACTGATGACGCAAGAGCTGTCTTCTTTTCTTCTTCCACTGTCCATGCTATGTGTTTCCGGTGACGTATGTATGTAAGCGTCTCCGAAACCGATCGGAAAAATAGTGTGTATATATAAATGGGTAATTGAGGAGGGGGTGCGAATGTTGTCGGTAACAGAACATTCAAGATGTTCCCAATCTGAAAGACCCCTGATGGTGCCAGGGGATCTCAATAAAATCTCCAATAACATGGTGGAGCTACAGAGCATTACGCCCACTTTTTACTACATAAGAAGAAAGTGTTTGTTGGTATATTCATGCATAGGCCAAATAAACTGTGGGTGGCAGTAGTAGCTCAAGCTCAGTATCCGGATCCAGTTCAAGCAGTTACTCCAGCTTGTCTTTTTTGATACTCATGCTTTTCTTCTTGTCCTCCTTCTACGCTATCGAGTCAAGGACGATTTAAGTAACATCATCACCCCCTCAAAAATCAACGAAAGATCCAGTTTCATTAGTCGTGTGTGGATATTCGCCTTGCAAAAGACCAGCACGACATGGCAGAAGCCAACTTCTTTTTATTTTCGTCCAGATCTGGGTGGCTGTGTCTGCTCCCATTATTTGGAAACTAGGAACATATCATTGCTTGTCCTTGGTGACAATTCACACTGAAATTCGCCCCAATGTAGCCTTACCTTAACAGTGCCTACTGTACAGGCAGGTTATAGGTTACCACTCCCTAGCAGAGCCTCAGACCCAACATTCACATTAACTGTTCATTGTTCGTGCAATTAAAAAATGTTTATTTCTCACTACCTTCATCTGCCTCACAGGGGGAACTCTTACTATGCTCAACTCTTGTATATAAGGGGATTTTAGTTTTTTCTGTGCGCCCTCCTTTTGAGGCTTATAATAACATGTTAATAAATAATAGAATGTTAATGATTAAAGCGCATTAATAATTAATTTCAGTAAATAAGAAAGATACATTTCCTGGTTACAAAATAAATGGCTTTTGAATTAACTAGATGTTGAAATTATGTTTTCAAAATATTCCTAAAAACACTTTGTCGTCGACTATAGTAAAACTATGCTTCGTGTTTTGAAAATTTCAGTGAAGTCTTAGTCTTGTATGTGAAAATAATAATAGTTTGGCAAAAAAACTCAGAACACTTTAAAAAGGTTTAAACTGGCTGGTTGGCCCCTTTCTTATAATAATTAGTAAAGCTTAATTATTAATTATTTAAAAATAAAAAACAACAATAAAATACAACACATTTATTACTAAATGTTATTAATGGTTTTGTAATATTGAAAAGTCATTGGATGAAAAAGAAATCATTCAAAGAAATTTAAATGCCTCAGTCATTTTTAGGGATTTTTGACATGTACCGATCAAACACTTGGTCGAAGCGAGTCAGAGGAGAGAGGAGGACAAACCCCGCCTCCCTTGAGCCTTCCCACTCATTATTCAGGCAGTGGCTTGTGATTGGACAGCGGCAGAGGGCTTTGAAGTTCTTCCTCAGATCTCCAGAACGCGCAGAGAGTAGTGCGTACGGAGGTTACAGAGCTCACACCAGAGCGCACACGGAACCGCGGAGAAGCGCTATCTGACAGTCTTCTGCTGTCTAGTTCCTTTCGTTTGGTTCGAAGACCACTTCACAAGACTTCTATTCTGAACACAGTCGCATTTAGCGCGTAAATGACTCGCTATCTTTTTGGGGTTTCAACGCAACGCTAATTCGGTCACGGAACGATGTGGAGACGGAGTGTACGTTCTTCATAGACTATCAGCTCTCTTGACCCGGACTACAAACGAGGGGATATTTAACTGGATAAGAGGAGGATTTAATGTGTTTTGCCTCTTTACTGGAAACACTGGATATCTCTAAATGAAAACTGAAGGACACCCGCCCCGTCGCTGCCCTCGACAGGTCCCTGTTCCGCCCCGATCCAGATGAGCGGTCAGCTTCTCGGATTTGCAATCTGTCCACGGAACCAGCAGACCCTTGAAATTTGCTCAGTTCACCCCGACAGTTACCCCATCGCTTTAAACCCCCAATCGAACTCGATTGCTTCACTATCGTACCGTGATCCCGCGCGTCAGGAAAAAAGGCTGCCCATACGGATTCTCAAAATGTTGACCGCTCACACAAGTCACATACTTCACCCGGAGTATCTGCAGCCGCTCAGCTCCGCGCCAGTCAGCATTGAGGTACGAGCATTTGCTTTTATCAGCACTATACTACACTTCATTAATTTAATGCTCCGAGTTCCGTGTTTCTTAAGAGGGAAAGGTTCCGTTGCTCAACATGTCCCGTGTCCATGTTACTTTATTTCAGATGTATTAGCGTTATTTTAATGCGTACAACGATTCATTTTTCATTTCCAACTCTTCGTTTGAACCAAAATGTATTAAAAGCGACCCAGCCCCTATTGTCCGACAAGGATACGCGCGTGCTCTGGTAACATTTTATGCTTTATTATTTCTTAATGGTCCCTGACGAGCGCTTGTAACGTACTTTTTAAGGCGTAACAATGCACCATTTTGTTTGTCAACATGTTTTTTGAATGCGTAAAATTTTTTGATACTTGATGTAAACATTAAAATATCTATTTCATGTAAACATTATTCAGAAAAGTTTTTTTTATTATAATACAGCTTAATCGTTTTTTAAGGGTTTTAGAAGAATTAATCTTTGATTTTTGTGAATCTGACAATCTTGATTAAAAAGTTTTTTTTTTGTCCCCCTAGCTGGATGCTAAAAAGAGCCCACTTGCATTGCTGGCCCAGACGTGCTCCCAGATCGGCAAGCCAGACCCTCCTTCATCAAAGCTGGGATCCCTCTCCTCAAGCAGCCACGGAGACAAGGACAGTCGCTCTAACAGCTCTAGCCTGAAGTCTGGAGAGCATCAGAACCTTGATGACAAATCTAGCTTCAAGCCTTACTCTAAAACTGGATCAGAATGCCGGAAGGATGGGACTGGGATCAGCAGCTCGGATAAAGTGGGGTTCAGAGTGCCAAATAGCGGCTCCGCAGCTGTGACATGTCCCTCTTTACCCCCACATGCCCCCTCTCCAGGAGCCAGCTCTCCTTCTCAGCAGACATCAGGACAGTCACACGCACACAGGCAGACTCAGTCACCCCTGTCACAGAAAGCAGGGCATCTACAAACGCCCCACATGGACTCCAAAGCCGCGGGTTCAGATGCAGGGAATGACAGTAGCGGAAGTTCTAGTGATCGCAATGGAAAAAAAGATTTGGACCATAGTAAATCAAGTCTTGATGTAGCACATATTGCCAACTCCAGTCATGCACGTGCAAGTGTGAACTCCAGCAGTGCCAGTTCTTCTAGCAGCCCTCAGCCAGACAATAAGACTGACCCACAGCCCCCTCCGCCGAGTCTGGGTACAGGCCATATTGCCCCCGTGTCACCCTTCAAACCAGGCCACTCAGTGTTCCCCCTGCCATCCTCCACCATGGGTTACCACGGCTCCATTGTCGGAGCCTACGCTGGCTATCCTTCTCAGTTTGTGCCTGGGTTGGATCCATCTAAATCTAGTTTAGTTAGTGCTGGGATGGGTGTACCAGGAAAGCACCCCAGTTCCAGTCCTCTGACAGGAGCCTCACCTCCCTCCTTCATGCAGGGTTTGTGTAGGGACCCGTACTGCCTGACCTACCCCAATGCACCTCATCTCGGCGGCAGCAACTGCTCCTCCTGTGTTCATGATCCATCATCAGCTCTCAAGTCTGGTTTTCCTCTCATGTACCCCGCCCATCACCTTCACTCGCTCCACCCCAGTTCACTGTCCTCCAGTGCCACCTCTTCTCTGTCCCATCCTCTCTATACTTACGGTTTCATGCTGCCCAATGAAACGCTCCCTCATGCCTGTAACTGGGTCTCAGTGGGTGGCCCATGTGACAAACGCTTTGCCACCTCAGAGGAACTACTGGCCCATTTGCGTACACACACGGCTCTGCCAGGTGTGGATGGGAAGCTGCTCTCTGGTTACCCTTCATCAGTCTCGTCTGCTGCTTCCTGTCACCTCCACTTGCCTCCTCCCAACAGCCCAGGAGCTCTACCCAGTTCCCTCTCACTGCGCGGATCACCCGGCCTAGGTTTGGCAAGGTATCACCCCTATGGAAAAACACACCTACCAGGAGCTCCAACCCTACCAATGCACTCTCTTCCTGCCACAGCACCGTACTATTCCCCCTATGCGCTATATGGCCAGAGACTGGGCTCAGCTTCGGCTCTTGGTTACCAGTGATCCAAATAGAAAAGACAGAGTTAAGATTGAAACAAGCTGGCTGAAAAGCACAGAAGAAGCAAGAATGAAGCATATAACAGAGTTTTATTTGCAAAAAGGAATCAAATCTGCATTGGATAACGTTTCGCATGTCCTCTAGGACAATGGGAAACCTTTTTGAACTTTAGAAGAGAGCTAATGAGAGTTCCAGAACTCCATTTATATTGAAAGTTTTTTCAATTACCAAAAGTGTGTATTTATTTTTCACTTGAGCGCTTGACTATTCGTTTCTAAGGGACAACTGCAACCAAAATGTGTTCATTTTCATTTGAACAAAATAGCTTCTCTCATCTGACACATTGTACTGAAGCAATGGTTTCACTTCGTTTCATGCCTTAATTCTCTACAACTTCTTTGTCGAACAGATGAGCATGACTTGGTCAACAGCTACTATGTTTCTTATGATTTGCTGTTTTTATTTGTACAGTTCAAAGAATAAAACAGACAAAATGTGATATATTTTCTATTGTAGCTAACTCTGCAAGTTGGGAATGGAGGCAAAGAGCGGAAAAGAATCAAGATAAGAGTAATATGTTGTGATGGCAGCGCTATCCATTTAACAAAGTCTTATTTTGTGTAATAAATGAAACTTGATTACATTTATACAGGTGTTGATGCTCCTCGCTTCTTTCATATCCACTTTTATGCTCTTTAAAACATGCACTTTTGAAAATGTAATCATGAGCAAATGTAATGCATTAGATTTGTACATACATTGAATTTTACCAATTATGTTAACTTGATTAGCATTTAATAAAAAAGACCAAATATTTACTCGAGCAACTAATGCACTTTCTGCATGATGGTTTATTCTCTATTAATTCGGGATGTTAACACAATATAAGGCCCTCCTCCTGATTGCTGTTGTGCTCATAAAGAGAAAGTGCAGTGTTCGTCACTGTTGGTTGTTTGTGCCACTGCAGCATTGTGTAAAGAGCTTGCTCAGCACAAGGGAGTATTGGGTCTTAAATACAGCTCAATGATAGCCTGGTAATAACCCATGGGAGCCATGCAGTCACTCCCAGTGCACTCTGATGGATTGCCTTGCAACACAAAGGGCAAAAGATGACAATGGGAGGCTGTTAATAGAGAAATATTTATCAAATGCCTGACATGACCCCCGGAGTGCAGTCACCATTGTTTGGCCAGGGCATGTTGTGTCTTATGTTTTAGAGAGTCTAGCTTAATGCTGTTCTACAAAGGGTCAAGATTCAATATTGTTGAAGTGATTGTGTGAATTAGGTAAAATTAATGCTATAAGAAGCAGCCAGTGCGTGCTCTTTAGGAGTGGAACCAATCTAAAACTGTGAATGGGGCAAACACACATGCACACAAAGATTCTCAGTTCATTAGCACTTCAGACAGGAGAGGACGCAGCACAGGTGTCACTTGACAGGATCATTAAAAGAATAAATCACTCTGCTGACTCTGTTAACTCCAACAAGGACACAGCATAAGCTTCTTCTTATGGGTAACCAAGAGGTCAGGACAAGGAGGGAATAATGAAAGAAGTTACTAGGAGGGAATAATGAAAGGAAAAACTACCAATCCACCAATACATCATAAAACACAATTATTAAGAACATTTCATAGCAAAGCAACTGCATGAACTGAAGTGGAGTCATCCAGTTCATTCATTTTGTAGACATGAAAACTATCCAACAATGTTAATTCCAAGGGTCTATTCTAAAAATCATACTGAATGATTTCCTGTAAGACTGGGAGAGGAAGTTATTTATTGAAGTTAAAGAAAATCTGGGCTCAGCCCAAGAGAGCTAAAACCTAAAAAGCATGGTTTATGCCCCCCCTAGTGGCCAGCATTGATGCTACAAAGACTAATGTGAAATTGTCTATTCAAAGAATTCATATCCGGAAAACACCAGAATGCATCATGTTCACAGCACTTTAATGAAGAAGCATGAAGTTTTATTTAAAGTCACTACAGAAAGGTTAAACTGACAGAGCGATGTTTTACATTTTATCCAAAGGCAAGGGATTAATCCCGTTCCCACTCGTTCATCACATTCCTGCTCTATACTTCTCTCAGTCTTTCTCCTCATCAATCTCTCCCTGCCATTTATCTTTCTCTCCCTCGTCTCCAGGGCTCCAGCTGAGTCAATATGCAGTCACTCTGTTTCTGTCGCCTGCTTGTGGAGGGAAGGGGGAGGTGGATAGATGAGTGGGTGGGGGTTTGGAGTTAATTTAGTCCCTGACCAGTGTCTTCCCAGCAGGGCTACACCTGTTTGATTGATCTCTTCCCCCTTTCTCTGCTGTCCCACTGGGTTTAGAATGGTAGTGGAGGGCAAGACCCCCCTTCCCAAAGTGTCCAGTCAACTACAGAGTAGAGAAAGAGTATGTGTTTGTGTGAGAGGCAGAGAGAGAGCGGCAGCCCATCACAGCAGTGTCCTGGGCAGGCAGCCCGGCAGCCCCAGTGATTAATGACGACAGGGTGTGGAGCAGCTCCTCAATTAGTCGCCAAGTCCACAGCAACTCATGAGTCTGACAGCCCCAACCTGAAAAAGAATGAGAGGGAGAGTGTTAGATCTCTCCCCCCTCACCAACTCTTTTTCTTGGCCTGTCTCTTTCTGTTTAGATCTTGTCTCATGTCTCTCTTCACCTACACTCTCATTCTCCCCTGGCTTCACTCCCGTTACTTTCTCGTTGTCTCTTTGATTACTTTAGCCTAATGTAGACTCCTCAAACTTCCATATACATTACACTGTGTTAATTACAGCAGGAATACTCCGATGCCTGTTTGTCAGGGTGATGTAGAACAGACTACTCTTTTTCTCACACAATCTTCTTGAGCTCACAAAGCAATCAATCACCTAACTGCTTCTGCCTCACGACCTTAAAAAAATCCACGAAAGACTTTTCGGAGGACCCTTAATCACATCAACCACATCACAAATCCATGCCAGCAACAACAACAAAATCGTAACAGAGCGCACCTCTGCCCAATGGTCTCTAAACCATTCCATTTGTCAAGCAAAACTGTGTGCATGCGTGACGACAGACTGACAATGCAGGCAAACGAGTGTGTTGCAATTATGGCTAGCCACTAATAATGCATTCCACCGCTACAGCTGGATTCCATTTGTTAGCGTGCTGGGGGAGCACAGCACTGATGTCACGAGTGTTGTGTGCATGAAAAATCATGCTTTGGCACCAGAACACTGGAGCGAAGATTGATCCCAAGTCATGCCCGGAGTGACAGCAGCTTTCCGGCTCTGCTTAGGAAAGTGATTCGGTTACCTCATGCTTCCTCTACAAAATGCTACTCTGAGTTCAGCAGCAAAGAAAAAACATTTGGAGCAGATTTCTTATTTTGCATTCATTTGTTTATTTATGTATTGGTTATAACACTTTTACATCAAGATGTTTGTATTTGTTGCTTTATATCACTTTAAAAGACTAATTTAGAGAGGATATCAAACATTTCTGAACTTTGACAAATGTTATCGTCAATACAAAATAATTTGGTTGCTTTTTACAAACTATTAAGTTCTGCTGATTCTGAATGCACATTTTTAACAAACCTAACAGTAAAGCAACAAAAGGAAGAAGCAAGTCATGCTTGAACTAAAGCCTAATCCATTCAAGTCCCAACAAGTAAACTTCCTGTTTAAAAACTAATGGAATACACTGCACAAGTCATTTAATTTAGACTAGTGTGATCTTTAATAACTATGTTCATCCTGTGACAAATAGAAATTTAGTGTTAGAGGAATATTGTATGGTTTAAATGAATCCCAGATAACTGAACAAATGGCAAAATTATAAACAATATTAATCAACAAGTTACAATGACAATATTCAATTATTATATTTATGATGCTGTTATAATACAATTGATCATTCACTGAACCCACTTGTGAATCCTAATTAGTCACCAGGTCCTCATGGTGTTATATTTCCAAGAATATAATTGAAGGAATGCACAGATACACCCTGGAGGGGTCACTAGTTCAACATTACAGTTTGCAAGCAGGTGTGGTCTCGCTGTAAAAATGTGCCACAAAATTCAATCAATAAATGTGGTTCCAATCACACTAACTGAACTAACTGAGAAAAATGATCCTATTGTACTTAAGTAAATTAGTAAGTAGTTGTAGGAAGATAAATGGTTATTAGTAAATGTAAAATATTTTTGTCACATAACAAATTTGCAAATATTGCCTATTTGCTTTGTAGTGCAGCACAGAAGGCTTATGTATCACAGTTACTTTTTTAACCCTTCTAACTTATTCAAATATAGTTATTCCAATTGAGTTTGAGTTTTTGCCGTTTATTTAGTTAATAGTTAATGTTTGAAATGACTGTACAAGGAGGTACAATAATATTAATTAAAGAGTTAAACAGTCCAAATCTGTTATTTGAACTCTGTAACTCATTCTATTATTTGATATCTCTCATTCAAATTACGCAATTTTATCCATGGTGGCTGAAGAACACGTACTGTTATACACAGATGCACTGAAAATGCTGTATTGAACTCGTATAACCTGCATGTGATCTGCTTTTATGTATATAAATCATATCTTGTGATTACATTTAAAATCTAACTTGTGACATATATGTATACACACATAAAGTGTAACCACATTTTTATAAAGTTAGTGCTTGCAATTCCACAAAACCATTCACATAAATGTAGTCTAAACTGCTTACTGGTGTGCACATTGTGTTTTATATATCAATTTAGTTTTTTTGGGTCCATTTTTCTTCGTGCTCACTGTTTGAAAAATATAAATAAATACATTTGACACCAGTGGTATGTCAAACATGCAGTCCTGTTGATTGTGAGAGGAAACTGGAGTGTCTGAAATTAAACAATGCAAGAATAATCCAAAAAGTATGCCTCTAAAAAAATTCAGGTGGAACCTCTTCTGTTAAAAGTTGCCTAAAGACAATTGTATTGTCATCTGTAGGCCTCACATTCCAAAAAGTTATGGAGAGCTTTGTTTATTTTACTTCCTTCCCTCAACCCAAGGTTTGACTAAACATGTTTAAATACTGCTGTCATGTGCAGTGCGGGTTTTAGTAGACTGAATGACATCCTTTCTAAACTCTCATCAAGCAATGTTAGGTTCAACACATTGAGGTGTGAAATTGAGGAATTCATTGAACACTGTGTAAGCTGCAATCTGACCATAGCATGTAATAAACCATACAGTGTAATAAACAGCTGATGTATTAATTTGTAACAGAGCTAACTCAGAGATTTTATTCCTGTTTAACGAGCAGTGAGCGCAAAAACCTAAGAGCTGCTTGTGTTTGTGAGCTTTAGCCTGCCAAAAAGTCAAAGTTTGGGTTGAGATATGATTTCCAGTGTTATATATTGTTACGTTAGCAGAGCAAAGATATTGACTTATGGTTTCTGAGTTTAACACTGTTGACAGCAAAAGAGTACCATGTTGGTAGTTAGCTAGCTTTAGCCCCCATGGTCTACACATTTTCATCGGCACCTGGAGTTGTGTGAAGTCAATGCATTTAGTGTGTTAAGGAATAGTCTAGAATTTTCCCGTTTTAGCTTAATTAGGAAATCGTTTTAGATGAAGTAGACTTTTGCTTCAGCTTTCTGGTAACGTTGGTACACTAGCACTGTAGAGCAGTGACCTAACCCTAACCCAATTCACAATGTTAATTCTGAATAATAGTGTAGTCTAAATATTCCCCGACATAAATGCAGCTAAACAAATGATTTTAAAAATGTGGTTCCAGGCTGTAAATACTTTTTCCTGCAGTAGAGATCTCTATTTTTTCATGAAGTGGTCAGGTTTTTGATGGCAAACATTAAGAGCAAACGCAAAAGAATCAATAGTGTTACAAACCCCAGCTAAAAATGCTCTCATTTTTCTATCCTGCAACAGAACTACTGTTAAAGATTAATTTGAACTCTCACACCTAAAGCTAAAGGACACATAAAGGTAAAGAAATCTGTCAGGTCTTGTTTAATGAAATACGCAGAGATAAAAGTACTCTTGTCAACACCCTGTCATTTTTCTTCATTAAGTGACAACCCTTTACATACCGCACAGCTCTGAAACTTTTTCCTCAAGGCCTCCACTCACCAGATTTTCCTTCCTCCTCTGTCAGAATATTTTATAGAGCATTGGTGTATGAGTGTACACCACGGAACAGCCAAGTTAATGTTATGAGAAGCAGCAGGGGTTTCTTAAGTAAGAGCAAAAGTTTTCCAGAGAAATGTGATTATTTTTACTGACTCAACGCCCCCCTCCGTTTTAGCAGCGGTGATGGTAACCACTCGTTCTCCTTGCCCTCTCTGTCTTGGCGGTAAGCTAACCCAGCTGTTCTCAATGCCATTTTGGGGAGAAGGAAAACTGAATACAGGAGAGGGACAGAGGAGCTAGCAGGGAGGGGAACAGACCTGATTATCCAAATACAGTCATTAAAGGGGAAATGTGTTTTTCAGACTGTCAAGATGATTAATGAGGGGGAGCAAATCCGCACAAATGCTCTTGTTTAGTCTAACTGGCAGACATGATCCTGGCCACTGATTAATGGCAGTGCTGGTGCGTGAGGCCACCTCGAGGTGAGATGTGTGGGTGGGTGGATGGGGTTGGGGCAAAGGGGTATTGGGTGGTCATCAGGGTAATAGAAACGTCACAGGGAGTTTCAGAGTGACAGGAAAAGGCACAAGACAAACCAAAATCGAAGTTAACAAAACCATAAATTTCATGACACTTTTTAGAAACGTAATGAGATTAAACAACAAGCCTGCATAGTTTCACCTCACAAACGTGCTCATTAGATGTTTTTGGCTTAACTTGCGGAGGTAGAACAAATACTGCGGATGTGATTTATGGCTTAAATAACCATGGTTATAATTATAGCAAACAACAGACATGCAGTAAAGTACTAGTCATTAGCCTGAGAAGAAAACCAGACCCTGTCAGCCCTAAAGGGATCTCGGCATTGGTTTGATGTAGTCAAATCATATGGAATATCTTAAATTTGTGTGTAAGTGGCTGCGAGGATGTGTCAGACAGCTGACCTTAAGAAAAGACAGATTTTCCTCATGGCAGGAGCTAAAGTGCTGATACCTGACTATTTCACTTTGCTGACCTTAAAGAGTGGTGGTAACAACATGGAAGAGAGAGAGAGGGGGGGGGTTACGAGTTAAGATTTCTGTGGCATAATGTCACAGAGGACACATTCATTAGCCATTGTCTCATTGGCGATATTGGAAAGCAATTGGTCTGCAAGCTATTCATCAGGAGAGCAGACAGGCAACAATTCCTGTAATGACCGCAGATCTATTGGCCTGTGCAGAAGAGGCACCTTTAAACTTGGGTTACATTTTCATTATTTTAAACTACAGTTTGAAAGAAACATTTTTTTGCCACCTTTCTTTAATCTCAAAAGAACAAAGTATAATCGCTCAGTGCTATTCAGGGAAATATGTGACAATTAAAATTTAATGAAGTGAAAATAGTTTACTGTCAGAATATTTTTAAAAGCAAACCATTTTTTGGTAAAGATTTGAAATGAATGTATTTAAATTTAAATTATACAACATACCTCGAGATGACAACAATCCACTACAGCCAAAGTGGCATTACATTATTTAAAGAATTTAAAAATAGCCATTTTATACAAAAATCCTACCAAAAGCAAGACACTTTCCTTTTTCGTTTGCATAACGTTTGAACTTTTTTGTAATTTTGTAGTCTGTGTGGTCCCTGAAAACAGTCACATGTCATCCCCAGCAGTCATGTTTACTCTTGTCACTGAAGTCACCACTCTAAATTGAAAATGCATGGCACTTTAAGAATGAGAATGACTTCTTAATGCAAGAGGAATCAACTTTTGTCAAATTCATTTCAAGCCTTTTGTGGAGATGCTTAGAAAAAGCATTGCAAAGTCAAGTTACATGATAGGAAGCGTAAAAACTAAATGAATAAACAAAAAAATTTAACCAAAGTATATTTAAATAGTCAATTAAATTGCAGTATTTTCATACATTGGAGTTAACTTCAGGATAAAAAAAATAATTTTTTTTTTCACATTTCCAATTTGGTTCAAATACAAAAGATAAATAAAAATGTGACACTACTGTCTCTACATCTCACTAATGCCATTTTTTTGTTATGCTAATTTTGACTAAATGTTTGACACTCTATGCACTCCTGATGTTTTCAACCAATTTGGTCTGTTTTCTATTAGTCAGATTCTCATGTAGATGGAGTAATGGGAAGCTGTATGTATGTTAAAAACCCAGCTATCAGTACAAATGCTGAAACATTACAAAAGGAGAGAAGATTTTACCAGAGGCCTCAAAATCTACTGGATCTGGCTGAACATATCCCCTGATATGTCTGTTAGAAGATAAACCAAGTCAGAGAGGGCAAACGATGAGGAACTAAAGCTGATAAAGAGAAAACAGAGGGGATGAGGGGGAGATAATGGAGGGGCAGCCTGGGTGAAAAAGTCAATGCCTCTCAAGAACTAAGAGCAGGACAGCTGTGTGTGCGTGCGTTGGTGTGCAAGGCCCTAGAAGCAAGCCCTGTTTGTGAGTGTCAAAGGGAGTAGTGATTAATGACCCACAGGCCTCGTTTCTCTTGCTTCCTTCCTCACACACACCGTCACATGTCAGCCTAATGGACGCAGGCAGACAGTTGCGAGAGCTGCCTATAGCTTCGGTCTCACACGCACATTAAGATCAAAAAATACTTTTTACTACTGGTCAACAAACGAGAACAAGCACATGATTCCAGTCTGTCTGCTGATTATTCGCACAAAAGGAAGAAAGCGGCGGCAGAAAAAGATGTCGTTGTCAGAGGAAAAAAAGAAGATTGTGCGGCTAGGAGAGGGAGAGAGAAAGAGAAGTCAGTGTTTGCATGTGTGCTGTTTCCCAGCCCTGTCAGTGAGCTGTCAGAATGTGATTTATGGTTGTGAGACTCGCAGCAGTCCTTGCTGCCAGTTCAGTATTGTTACAACTGACATCTAATGAGGCCAGACGTGCTTTCAAGCACAGCACTTAACACAGGCCTCCATCTCCACCAGTCACAAGCCCACTCTTCTCCTCCTCTCTTCCATTTATTTTCTGCATCTAGGGTGACAGACCAAGGAAAGGAGAAAAGACATGGAGCTTATAAAATGGAGAACACGATGAAGCTCCAGTCAGCAGGCTTCCCATCTCTTCAGCCACACAATAGAAAATAAAAGTATAGTGAACCCTTATATACAGATGACTTTTGAGTTTGACAAGCAATATCCTGCAGTTTTTATGCCAGTCAATTTCTGCTCTGCTTTGGAGGACAGTCCACTCTCAGGCCTAATTACGCTAGTGGTTGAATTGTTTTGAACGGAAAGAGGAGTAATACTGGGTGAGAGCTCCTTTGCTTTGACTTTTTCCTGATCACGGCTTTCTGCTCGGCTCCTCTTCAGGCAGCTATATGTAGCTTAGTCAGGACCCCTTGCAGTAATCATAAACAGAGCCGCTGGCAGCAGCACCCGTGTACTGCTCTCCCTCCCTGCACCCCCTGCTCGGCTTCCTTGTCAGCCATGATTAATGGCACACGGGCCCAGTGCGCTTTGCGTTGCCAGTTCCAGCAATGTTCCCTTGATACTTAATGAAGTCTGACAAACTTCTTTTCCCTCATTGTGTTCCAGTTATTTTCGCCGTTCCATTTAGGGGAAGCGCAATGTAGCTAAATTTGCCACCGGCGCATAAAAGCACAGGTCAGAGTTTTTATATTTACTACGCATTCGAGAAGCACAGGCCTATAATGTCGCTGACAACATGGGCTGTTTTTCAGGTGCCTTGTGTTCTGCATACTTCGGGTTTTAGCATGTTTGACCTCAGGCATTGGTGCTCTCAAACTTTTCTTCAGAGCCTTTGAGCTCACAGAGACCTGCTTCAAACATTCACCATTTGTTGTGGTAGAATAAGTCTTGAAAAAGATTCTTACAAAGACAATTGTTTACAGTGTAGGACTCCATAATCACAAAATACTTCCAGTGACTGTTTAACTGTACTTTACTTACTTTTAAATTTCTGAATGTTATTTAGCTATAATTGTATGCAAATCTGACCTGACCTGTTGTTCTAGTACTCTGACAAAGCAGTAATGCAAAATAACAAAAATCTGCAAAAATCTGTTCAATTATTTACCTTAAAGATTATTTTTCATATTTTTAGAAGTAGGTCACTGTTTTTCATTTTTTATTTTATAGCAATACATTTCTATGAAGAATAGAGCTAGAAATTCTCAAAAGTTCACCAAGCAGCATTTCAGCAGCCAAACTCGAACATAGCTTAACTACTGTAACTTACTGTAACAAACACCAGTTTCAATCAATTCTGGTTACTTATATACTGCTAAATATTATGGAAGCCTGTTGTATCAGGAATTAAAAAGTCAGGTTAAAAATAAATAAGTAATGGCTTTAGAAGTCACAATTTTGACTTAAGAAGTCGAAATTTTAAGATAAAAAAGTCTAAATTTCCACCTGCTTACCTGCAGACACCCAATCTAGTGCTAACTTTTTAATATCAAAAAAGAACACACTTTTCTTAAAAGAACACACTTTTTATCTTACAATTTTGCCTTTTAAACTGAAATTGTTGACTCTTTTAAGCCATTATACATTATTAACCTGGCAGAAATGGGCTTCCACAAAATATAAACAACAGGAATATAAATACTTTTAAATACTTTATTTAACACTTGTAAGGTGATCCCGCTAGAGGGCAGTGTTAAAACAACATTTCTTCCTTTTGTCACTGCAGAACTTTTAAAGTAAAATTCATTTGTGAGCAGTTTAGAGAACACCAGTTACCACAGAGCTTTTAATATATTTTGTTGATAAAATCTACCAGTTTGTATTGAACAAATGTTTTGTACAAAACATAAAGATAAAAGGGTTTGAAAACTACCAAACACCAAAGAAAAAAAATTGCATTTATAATTGACGTGTAATATTTTCAATACACGTTTTCAGAAACTGAACTAGTTTTCAAGTTCATCAAATGCATGTAATCATTTCAGCAAAGACTGGGTCGTGCCAGCAGATGAAGCTGTTGTTTCATATTGGTTTCAACCTTCCATACAAAGGAGATTTTTCTTTTTTAAAGCTGTATAAAGGTGAGCAGAAGGATATATACATATATATATATATATATATATATATATATATATATATATATATATATATATATATATATATATATATATATATATATATATATATATATATATATATATATATGTGTGTGTGTGTGTGTGTGTGTGTGCGTGCGTGTAACAATTTTGCTAAAAAAAAATTCTAAGGCTGTTCAACAACTAACTACCAAATTATACTTATCATTACCAGCAGAGGGCAACCTTATCTCACATACAAAACCTTTGAATAAGATTTCCCACTGTTAATTGAGAGCTGTGATATGGTCAATAGTTGAGAAGTACACAAATTTGAAGTTCGGTTGCGTAGTATCAGCATAAGAATAATTACATACAAAGTTTAAAAATGCTTAAACATAAAATTTCCCTTTGCTTTACTGGTCAATAAACAGACCCAAATTGTACATGCTTAAAAATCCAAAAGAACTTTAATTTAAATACTATAATTCTAAATGTATAAGTGGTAATAGACTATCTTATTTTACCTGAAGATTTGGCCTCCTCTTAAATGGTTAAATTCATCTTCTCCATCTGAGGGAACTTTTTGAGTTTTTGTTGCTTTGGTAAAGCTATAAAAATGGCATGATTAAAATTGATACAGCCATGAAACTGAAAAGCTGAATTGATATTTCAGATATAAGATGACCAAACACACAGAAACTCCTCACATTTAACGCTGTAGCTTAAGTTTCAAAGCAAGCAAAACATTTCACGATCTGTCTTTCGCCTAACGTTAACGTTACACGTCAGAACATGAATTATGATATACACATGCCTTACTACACGCTCTATTTTCTTAAACGTATTTTCAGTTAAAATTATTTAAGGGTCAATAATCCTGTTTATAACGTTACGTGGCTTAACGTTAAATTACATGTTGATGGGTTAATTTTAACTTACCATGACTTCTTCATGATCTCATGCTCCTGACTTTGAACATTAGTTTCTCAGAAAGTCTTAGGATTGAAAACGTACCTGAACACAATAAAAACAATACTTTAAAACGTTGTTTTACGTGTTCGTATGATTCACATATTTAAACAGAACGGGTTTCGTTTTTTAAACGTTAGTTAGCTCGTAATCATGTGCTGCCACAAAGGCGTTTAGGACGAGGCCTAGATTTTTCTGTAAATTTGAGATTGAGAAAAAATGACTAACCTGCTCCATGAAGGTTTTGTCGTGTATATGTTCACGAACAATAAAATCATTGTATTTCAGTCTGAAAGCAGACGTTCAAGGAAACAAGCGGAGAGCGAGCATTCGCGGCCTGCGCTATTTCGCGCCAATCATGATATGGCCAATCAAATGTGCGCATTTGTAACTATTATAACACCGTGGATTACGTCGGGTTTATTTTTGTTACCACTTCTTGTAGTAAGCAGTGTAAATGTAAAAGGTACCATAAAGTTTAAGATATTGATTCATATTACTTACACTAATATTTGTCCCTTTATCTTTACATCAAAATACATATTGCAATTGTGTGCTGTGACGCTAGAGAGCGTACACGTGTGCTAAGAAAATAAACTAATACATTTTGAACTATATTTTTTAACATGTAATATTGAATAAACAAGAAATTATATGTAATTAATAGCATATGAAGAGAGAGGAAAAAAAAAAAGTCAAGAAAAACAGCCTACATTGTTATAATCCTCTAGGAATGCAGAAAACCCCAGATCAACAGATTTCCATACCAGCGTGTTTAATATGCTCAACTTCAAGTACAAAAAGTACATTCTAGTAAAACCACTCACATGGTTGTAAGGTTCTCATCTGTCACACCGCAAATTTACAGAAACAGTAAAATTACAAATACCACATTTCTCAGCACGGACAAAAAAAAAGTGAGGGTCCAACCAAACTGCTACATTTGGAAATTCTAATTGAACTCACCATAAATACAATACCAGGGTCCTAACCTAATAAAGCTTATAAAATAGACTTGTTAAAATAAAACAAAGAAAGTGTTGAAAACCCCACATGCAAGTAGCATGTGCATTAAAATATCAAAAATAAAAGGAAATAAAATGTAAACAAAACGATAATCAACTTCTTGCATTTCCAGAATGAAGAGTTCAGTAGCATTAAACTAGAGGATAACTAGCAGCTGTCGCAATCCCACAATGATTGTTTTGGTCTTTCGCCATGTAGATGTAGCCTTGGTCACCCCATCGGTCAGCCCAGCTAAGGATGCAAGAGACAACAAACTGTTAGTGCTTTGCTTGCAATAAATCACCAGATTCATTACAAACAAATAGGATTAGCTCCTACCTGTTTTTCACAACCCAGTATCTCTTTCCAGCCACATCTTCACCTTCATACCCATAACCAACCACCAAGACTCCATGATCCAGCTCTTCACTACTACACTCCTTCTCATAATAGATGCCTGAAATAGAACAGCAGCGATATATTTTAATCAGCCACAACAAAGCAGCTCAAACTGGAGGTTTAGAATGAGACACTTACCAGACTGGTAGAACTGGAAGGACTCGTGTGCTGCATCAATAGCAACTGCAACTGGACCCACGGCTGCAACAGCCTTCATCAGGGCATGCTCTTTACCGCTAGGAATGTCGATGAAACCGGTGTCATTGGCAGCATTATAACGGGGATCATAGCGGCATGGCTGGTCATCCTGCATTTGAAAAGAATAGTGCAATTAAAGTATTTTAATCCATCTTAAACCTTTACAGGTAAATACACACAACGGAAAGGAACTCAAAGCAATTTAACGCCAATAACTTAAACGCAGTATCCCAGATTGTTTAGCCATGTTCATTAGATCTACAAGCTAGTCTTAATGGGTCACAAGATAGCTAGATGTTTGGTTAAAGTCAATGCTGGATTTCAAACTGTTAAAACCGATTATTTATTTCCATCTTGAACACAATAATCAATCAAAATGAAAATAAAAAGTGACCCTAAAAAACTGGGAGCTATTGAAACAATTAAATCTCATTTGGAATAAGTTAAATCCAGCTGGTTATTGATTTATACCTTTGCAAGGTAGGGATAGGAGTCTTCAGAATCCAGACCGTTGTTGTTTTGAACGTACTGGAATGCCTGGTCCATGAGACCACCATTGCAGCCTTGGTTGCCTTCTGACCTAGAACAGTCCACCAGGTTCTGCTCACTTAGAGAGACCAGCTTTCCAGTTTTACGAAAGAGCTGACCCTCCAAGGCACCCGTTGAGCTGAAAGCCCAGCAAGACCCACACTGTTTCTAAAATCAAGAGAAAAGCTGTCAGTGAAGTGGAATACGAAGAATTTCATGGATCATACTTCAGCCGTTACCATACTTAACATCTCAAACGAAGAGCTCACCTGGTCTTTGACAGGAGTAACATAGCCCTGCTCCCTCCAGTCGATCTGTCGGGGAGCTTCCAAAAAACTGGGCTCCATAAACAAGGAGCCCTTTGACTTTCGGTTGGGGTTGTTCTTAAAACCATTCATGACCTGTCTGAATTCTTCATGCGTCTGTTGGTAGAGAACACCACATGTTTAGGTTGTAGATGTGGAAAAGGGTTTCTGCAGTTTCATAAGGTCAAATTCAAGAGACTTTTCAAGACCATTATAAAATAAAAATTGGTTGATGGTTATTTGTTGGGGATGCTTCAAAGCAGTCTGACTATGAGATACCAGCGCTCAAACACCTAATGTTCCAAGTTTGATTGCATAATAAACAGTATTGGTGCGTTATTCACGTGTTGCTTATCGCTCAAATTACAATCTTAGAGACTTGCGGCAAAAACAGAAAGCGGATTGGCTGTTGCATTTTGATCTCATTTGTAGTCGTAATACAGGCCAATATAACTAAACTACAAAAAAAAAAAAACTACAACACCAAACAACAAACACTAAAAAGAGAATCCATATTAGCTTCACATGGACATCAGTAAAATAAGAGCAGAGAAAAACTATTTAAGACCTAGAATGGTTAATTTAGGACTTTAAAGTCTATAAATAGAGTTTGTACATTTTAGGCTTTTAGACCCAGTGGAAACCCTGGAGAAAAAGCCCAAGCATCGATTCCTTTTAGAAGAAACTACTCACCATGTCACCAAACTGGTTCATACCAAGTCTGAAGGTGTGTTTCCCCACAGAGTGCTCAAGGTTGTGCATCTCAATTTTTCTTAGGTTCTTCTCCCAAACTACTCTCCTCCATCCTTCCTCTTTCTACAGAGGAAGATAGACCATTTAGGGCAAGTCCGTTGTTTAATAATCGTAGTGTTAAAAGGTGGCACTTGAAATGTGATCTTACCTCGTGATAGTTCTTTCCATGCCAGTTCTTCCACAGATGCCAGTGATCATCTAACTGCAGGTTAAAGGATGGAGCAGCAAACACTGCACTTGAGCACAGGGTGAGGAGCGAGGCAAACAGCATCATACTGCCCGGAAGAGTGTGGCTGAAGAAAACAAGAGTTTATTAGAAAGTAATTAGCAGAACATCAGCGTAAAGAAGTAAAGTTTGGCCAGCAGCGTTAACCAGAAGATGAACAAATCTGTGTTGTTCTGACTACGACACGGTTCGTCCACGAAAACGATAGTTTGTAATGTTTCTAAACGGCACTTTAATGGCAAACGTTCCAACATGAGCTGCAATTTAAAGTAAAAACAGTAAAACTTACCTTTTCACAAGCGAATGATGTGAATGACTGACATTGTTTACATCTGAGCGGTTTTAAAGCGTCTCCGCCGCAGATTGGCGGACTCTCATTGGTTCAGAGCTATGACGCAAAACCGTTCACAGCCAATCAGAACAATCAATAGCTTCACTTCCCCTCATGTGACGCAGCGTAACAAGAGCAAGAGAAATCAGACATGGCTAATCTAGCCTTTACAAAAAGAGTATTCTGGTCTTAAGATTTGCAACAAGATTAAAGTTTTCATCTGAAAATAAAACGAAAATGGTTTGATAATGAAATTCTTCGTTTTTAACAATCAAATGAACGAATGAAAGGAAAATTTGGCTAATATTTCGGACATTGGACAATTTTATACAATACAATTACAGACAGGCTGCTGTAATCTATAGCAAGAATAAGTAGTTTCTAAAAAACAGAAAATAAAGCATGTACAATAATTTCGTGTTCATGTATTTATTTTTTTGTGTGCATAGAATTAAAAAAATGTAATCTTTGCATATTGTTTGGAGATGTATGTCTGTTTGAATCTGATCTTCACTGAAATGGACAAAAAAAGGAATAAAGAGTTTGACATGCCACAAAAAAACTTGAAAATAATCCAGGTTTGATAGGATTTATAATGTATCTTTAAACTGAACTCTTTGTGGTCTAAAACAAATAAAAAGTTGTGTCCATAATTAATAATGCATTTTATTATCAAAGAGTTTTTACTTGTGCCTAACAGTTCTTTGGACACAAGTTGTTGTTTCTCCCTGAATTTCACTATGCTTTTGGATTTAAAATACAAAACGAAATATTTGTAAAACATAAATGTACATTTTGCTTGATTACTGAAATTTGATAAGCGTGGTGTGGAGAATTATGAGCCAGAGAGACATAACTAAACATGCTTTATGGTTGTTATTGCTTCCACAGCGTTTAACATGCTCAGACAGAAAATAATCCTATAAAAAACACTTTGACCTTTGAAAAGTAATCTCCACACCATGAGTGGCTTTGTGTTTTGTTTGAATCTCAAATTGTAAAAATAGTACATTCAGCAGTTCTAAGCTTGTAACATAAACATGATTAGTTTGTTGTTCAGTTAAAGGGCCAGTTTTTTCGTAAGAATGTATGATAAACTAATTAAGCACTTGAAATATATAGCTGTCAATGCCTTTACAAAAAAAAACAATAGTATCTGACTCTAAAACTATATAAGTTATAGTAATTAAGATTGAAAGAAAACGTTTCCCTCAGTAAATAGTTTATACTATTACCAAATAATGATTATTTTTAAAGTAGTTGAAGCGTTTAACAATGAAAAGATTTTGTAAATTGGTTATTTGCTGTCCATGACATTTAAATGTCATATGCGCTTTTAAAAACTGACATAAAAAATGACCTAAAATAGTTTTTTTCCAGTGTGCAAAGGTGGTAACATAAGACCTCCTATTAGGAATTAGGAATAAGACAATTAAAATTTACAAAGCAAAAAAAACACAGTTAAATCCTCCAGATTGAAAAACCTTTTTTGATGTGGTTCTTTAAAAACAGATCACGGTAGCAAATCGACGCCAAACTTGATCTTTATTGTTCAGGTCTCTTCTATGAATAAGTGGGGCCCAACATGGTCTTCGAGAGGGCTTTAATGGCAGCTTGTGTGAATTACTCCTCAAACTTCATCTTCTCATGATTAACTGGTTGATCAATTAATGATGTCATCAGAATGTGAAAGGACCCAGCACAGCTGATTAGTTCAGGAGGACTCTTTAAAGAGAGCAATCAGGCTGCTCTTCCTGCAGATGAGTGGTTTAAAGTGTGGAAATGATCTCAGATTACATCAGAAACCAGGAAAAGTAGCTTATACCAGATCAAACCAGTTTCAGTGCATATTGAGTATATGTCGTCCTAATCCATATTATATTCAAATCGTTTTTTTTACAGAAATCAAGGCAGTTTGAGTGTTTAGTCATTTAACTCAGTCCACTGCCGCTGCCAGCTGATACAATTTTTTTGTATAAAATTCTGATCTCAGGGAAAAACTAAGAAAAGAAAAACAAAGAAAAAGATGTGTTAACACAAAATGTAAAAACTACTAACAATTAATAGACAACAGGTAAAAAAATAAAAAAAGGTTAATGGTGCTCGTAAAATCAGCTTTAATCTTTCTTTCGAACAGAAAGTCATCTTGGTTTGGCTTTATTATCACCCAGGAAACCTCTTCTCTTAAATACTCATTTAGTCTGACAATCACCGGAGTACAATACATGCTTTAGAAACCAAATCAAGTACTTGATTCACAGATGTAAATCAAATCAGCTGCAGCACATGTAAAAAATATCTATATAATCAAGACTTTATTCAATGCAGTTTTACATTTTTTATTACAAATGAAGACATGGCAGACTTTTTGTTTTTAGTTATATTACTGTCCGCTGCCCCCAACTGAACAATGAGGGAAATGCATGAAGGAACTAAAAAATGACCAACAATAAGGACAGAATCCAAAAGTCTATAACATCTGATTTTATTTTCATAAAACCTTCACCTCAGTAAAAAATAATAAGAGAAAGCATAAAGAAAAGTTATTAAAACAAGATGCTGGGAAGAATGATGGCAGAGAGGAACAAAACAAAATTAATTAACAATTCAGAAAACATTAAAAAAGAAAAAGAAAAGGAATAGTAATTTATGAGCACTGAAAACTTAGCATTAATTGGATGACATTTCTGTCAATTGTGAATTGTTTTGCACCTCTCGGCCACCGTAGAAAACAGTTGTTAGCTTCTAGATAAAATAGTGGATGGAGCTGTTCAAAATTTCAACATACAATAAAATATAGATCTCTTTGATGCATTAAAAGCTTTATTTGAACAGAACTCATCTACATGTACATAAATAACATGATGTCTGTTATCCATTCCCTTAAGGGAGGTTAAGGAACATTTAAGTAATCGATGTTATCATCCTCAGTCTGTGTCAGACAAGTGCTCTTGGTTTTCTTTGGATTTTTACAGTGTGCGCCGTTATCCAGGGCACTGTTCTCCGGGAAACATCTCCTCCTCTTAAAGAGACATTGCATTATGTAAGGACAGACAACTGGAGGACAACGTACATTCATTTGTGTGTGAATCATGTCTAAAGCATCTAATCATGAGTTAATATATCGAAATAAATGGTGTTGTGTCTGTTCTCTGAAATGGAAAGATGGAGGCTTTTACCTTACAACAAATGACTCCTATGGAGATTCCCCACAGCAGTAGAGCACCTGCACCACAGCCCACAGAGAGGAGCATTAGGAGGGGCAGACCTGAGAGAACATTCACATTCGGTATTTACCACTCTATAGTATAACCATCCATTTTCTTTTTTGGCTTAGTCCCTTTTATCAGGGGTCGCCACAGCGGAATGAACAGCTAACTTATCCAGTATATCTTTTATGCAGCGGATGCCCTTTCAGCTGCAACCCACCACCTGGAAACATCCACACACACATGTGCGTGTGCGCACATTCGCACTCATACACTACAGACAATTTAGTTTACCCAATTCACTTGTACCGCATGTCTTTGGACTTATGGGGAAACCAGAGAACCCGGAGTAAACCCACGCAATCACTGGGAGAACATGCACATAGAAATGCCAACTGACCCAGCTGAGGCTCGAACCAGCAACCTTTTTCTTGTGAGGTGATCATGCTACCTACTGCACCACCATGATGCCCTCTATAGTACGCCTTTAGTATATTTAATTTGACCTATTTATACACTTGTGGGTTTGCTGAATTAATATAAAATGGATTGCTATTGTATTTTTCTGTGCTTTTGGACATTTTGAAAAGCACTGTGCGTCAACTGTGGATCCTTCTAACTAGCAATAAAATCTTAAAATAAAATCTCAGGTGTGCAATATGTGAGGATCAATACTTAGTTTTTCTTTTCTATAAGTTTGATTTGAATCCAGAATGATAAATATCCAAAGCTTTTATTCAACAAATATGTAAATATGTGTCATAAAAAAATAATGAAATGCAGCCTCCATGTTTTCGAGTGTGCACTCAGTACTTGTTGTATATACTTGCAAGAAGTCGACACATATTCAAGACCAAATAAACATGCTCTTTTTTGGGTCAGGTTAACCAACAACAAAAAGGTAATTTAAAGCAGGTTCAGTGCAACCTAGAATGTTTGTCTGTTCATTTAGTTTTGCAAGTATCTTTGAAGTACAGTGTTTCCCCTCTTCTAAGAACTTTGGCGACCGCATTAGATTTCCGTACCCTTACTTTAAATTGGCAACAAGCTTTACTATGAAATTGCTAACAAAGAAGCCCTTTTTACGTGGTTGTATGTGTATGACACATTTTTAAACATGTTACATAACTTTATTAAGAATTATTAGAAAACTTCAACAACTCATCGACAAAGAACGGTACGAGACTCATAAGAACTATGGTGAGAAAATGAACTAATTCTGATGAATGGAAACAATGTTTGTGTCTGTGCATACACGGTTGGTGAATCTGATAGAAACCCCCATAATTATGTTTTTCCATTTCATGAACCTCTAAAAACAATAGTTTCAGCTAAGATGTTACAAATGAACTGCATTTACACTTGTTGTATGCATTTCACAGAAAATTTTATCCAAAGTAGCTACCATTTTAACTAAGGCACACATTTACTTTTTTGCCTAGAATCAAAGCCACAGTCGTAGCATTGTTGATACTTTGCTTTAGCAAAACTTTAACAGAACATGACTAATTATGGATCAGATTTATTCATATCTAAGAGGGTCTGAAGGAGATTAAGCTAATCAAGTAAAATCTTGACTTGAGTGTTAAGTTGCGTCTGTTTCTGGGTCCTTTTGGTCACTTTTACCAAAAAAGGCATTCGCTAAACTTTTATTTTTACATGTATTCAAATTTATTCAAATGTACTTTTTCAAGGTTATTGTGTTATTATTTTCATTTGGTGCAAACTTCAGCTAGATTAAACCGTATACACACAATTATCTGCACAGAATCTAAACGTTAACATTTCTTAATTCAACTGTGATCTGAATTTTTTTCTATCTGAGAAGTGACACAAACTGCATTATTTAATGCACCAGTTTACTAACGGAGAGGAGACAGACAGAGAAAGCCAGGTAAAAGTCTATCAAAAAACAAGGTTTACCTTTCTTATTCCTTAATGATTTCTTTAGTTCTACGCTTAAGGGAACAACAAATCAGGACCTATTAAAAGGTTGAGCGAGCAATGACATTTTTATAGTCTATTCTATTAATATATAAAATCAGATTCTTACCATCATTGTTAGGTGTCTTTTTCACCACCCTGATTTCTCTTTGTAGACTGCCTTGTGGGAAGGTGGTGAGTTTATAACAGTAATTCCCGAGGTCGCTCTCTTGAACATTTTTCAGGACAATTCTCTGGCTTGTCTCTGCTGATAGACGACCTTCATAATTTCTGTCCTTTACGGAGAGACCGGAATCGGGGCTAAACACAAAAACCTTGTAGTCCGGACACCTGTTCCATTCAACAAGGGTTATTGTACTTTCTTTTGTCACATTAAACTCAAATGAAGCACTTCCACCCAAAAGAACTTGAATCTCTATAGCCTCCGTCACAGCCCCTTCAAAAGTAAAGAGAGAAACAGATCAATCCTCTGGCTTTGAGTTTACAGAAACATACTTGATCAGCTTTTCACAGGTAATGAGAAGTGAATCTGTAATCAGAGTTAGGTTCGGTATAAAAAAAGAAGTAAAAGTATAAATGTTTGTCAAAATAATTATTTACAGTTAGAGTAAACTTAAGTATCAAATAATTTCCTCAACTAAGAGTAAAAACAGTATCTAACAAAATGTTACTCAAATACTTAGTTACTAGTTACATCTGATCTGAATGATTCAAAGCAATACTCTCATTTATAATAGTTCATAGTTGTTAAATTATATTAAATATAAATTTATTAAACTGTAGTTTTTATTTTTAAAAGTATGTTACATATATATGTTTTGTCTTTTATATCCATTCATCCATCTTCTTGTCGGCTTTTTCACTTTCAGGGTCGCTACAGCGGAATGAACCACCAACTCGTCTTGGATATGTTTTATGCAGCGGATGCCCTTCCAGCCGCAACCCTTCACCGGGAAACATTTATACTGCTTTCATACACTATGGACAATTGTGTTTACCCAAATCACCTGTATCCCATGTCTTTGAACTTGTAGGGGAAATCGGAGCACCCAGAGTAAACCCACATGATCATGGGGAGAACATGCAAACCGACCCAGTTGAGGCTCGAACCAGGGACCTTCTTGCTGTGAGACAACCGTATCCACTGCGCCACCAGAGGCGTGTCTGCAGCACCCGGTGTTCCCAGGTGGTCCTCCATCCAGGTACTTAACGGGCCCGGGATCGCTTAGCTTCCGAGGTTGGACAGGATCATGCGTTGTCGAGCTGGAGGGGCCGTATCTTTTGTTTTATTATGTTTTCTGCCAGTAGTGCTGCTTTTATGAGCGACCGTATGAAAAGCATTGAAAGGTTTGTCATCACGAACAATGAACTCATAGTAAACATGGTATGATTAAAATACATTGAAGTTGTCTCTTCAGGAGTGCCTTGATCTCCATCGCTTTTGGTGCACAAAGCATTAACTGCATGACAAAGCTACAGAATTTTCTTTGTACCTTGGAGAATAAAAAAAAACTTTGAACAAGAGGCATGTGCCATCTCCTTGACGATGGGTGATCTGCGGGTGAACTCTTTTTCATTTTTCCCATATTAATAATGGAGGAACACAGCTAAGATGTAGTTAAGTTCTAGCTCTGTTGTAAAATAGATTTTTCACAAAATATTACTGGATTAAAAGTAAAAGCACACACTTGTAAAAGCACTCAAAAAGAACAAGTTGCCCTAAAATGTATTAAAGTAAATGCCACTAATTAATAACTGTAATTAGTTACTAACCACCTCTACCTGTACAGTATTTGCATGGTGAGTGTAAAAGAGAACACAAAAGAGGTCACTGCTTTAAGTTAGAAAAGTATTTTATAACATTTTTAATCGTGGCAGGTTAAAATACTGTTGACTTTAACACTTCTTAATTTTTTTTACTTAAAGAGCAGAGTGATTCTAACAGTGAATCATAGAAATTAATTATTATTAATATCTACATATTAATTTCCTTTATTTGACACTCAACTAAAGTTTTTGTTTTAAGGTAAACTGTTGAACTGTTTTAGGGAAATGATAAATGAAGAGTTTATTAACCAAATTTTGAAAAGCACTGTGCGCAAAAGCACTCACACACACTCAATTCTTATTCTAATTACACACACATTTCTCTAGATGTTGTTTCTATGTTTTTTTTTTACAATATCTAAGTCTTGCGCATCACATGGTGACACTGATTTAAACCGTTAAACAACTTGTAAATATTTCTGACTTGATAAAAGCACACATACCTGTTGTAAGGTTTATTAAAATGATTTCAAGGCATATCCAGAGGCTGAAAGTTGAGAAAGCTGATTTAGTGTCTCGAATCCTCATGGTGACCTGCACATGTGAGACCTCGCAGCACACACTGAAAGTAACCACACAGAAAAACACAACCCGGTAGCCAATCACATGAAGCAGGGCTCCATAGCCATATCCATATTTTACTTTCTGGTAAAGTTAAAAAACTGTGATACAGAAGAGCCATTTTAAGAATCCCACTGAAGTACTGTTTCTCACTTCCAGTTTATTTCTGTTAAACTAGCAGCAAGTGCATTGCTTTGATGCCCCTTAAGCTCTCATTGAACAGACCTATTCTTTATTTACCATAATTAAACACGTTTAATATATTACAACAGTTACCTTCATTTGGTAGAATTATAAACAGTCAGGTAAACGTACTTTTGACTTTTGTTCTCATTTATTTTATTTTATTTTTTTTTTGACATTGAAGAATTAAGCATACAAAAAAAGAAAGAATATAACAGATCAAGAAGATCAAAGGAAACAAAAAAATAAATAAAACTATTACATAAAAAATGCCAGGGGATAAAAGAAAAAAAAAGTTAAATGAGAACAGTGAGAACAGATGAATAGATTATTATTTAATTATTATTATACAAAAATGTTACATTTGGAGCACAAAGATAAGGTCTTCACAGCTTTTTTGTTTGCCAATGTAGAAATATTTGATACATAAAATTCTACTTCTTTTTTAAAAACACAGAATATAGGATTCACTTGTAATACTTTGCACTTGTGGATGTAAAACTTGGCGAGTTTTTGTTCTCATTGTTAGTGTGGCCCAGCTCTGCTCTGAAACTACTTCCTGTTTCTGCAGCTGCACAGCTGCAGAGCTGTGGCCAGAAACGTATGCGCTGTTTTCTGTTAAAAATGGAGTTTGATTAAATACATTTCTCTATTCACGTTTCAATATTCATGTACACTTTAGTATCATCATACATTACCTCACCGCTGTTTGATGGTAAAGCCTGACAGACTTGTGAACAGGATCTTTATTTGCCCTGAGAGTGCTCAACAGACAGGTAGCACTAGCAGTTTATTTACTAACACGGGGACTGTAGATTTGGTTGAATTTTGAGCTCGAATCATTTTGCAGAATAAAAGTTCTTTGTTCTCTGAGCAGACTTTACCACTTATTGCCCAAACGAGGAATTTGCTATTGAATGCTGTACATAGAATCCAACAGATAAAACCTTAGCTGCATGGGACTCAAATCATGAACCTTTTGCCTCAGATATTGCAGCACTTTCAAGTGTTAAAAAAACATATTTCCAAAACAGTCTGCAGCTGAAGTGGAAGGATTCTAGCATTAACTTGTTAAAATGATTTAAACTAGAATATAGTTTACGGAACTTGAAAATATAAAAATATTAATAGAAGGCTGGGCTTTAGTGAGGTAATGTTAGTACAAAAAAAATATTTTTGTTAAACTTGTTCAAATGTGCTAGAGGTTTATATCATCACCCAGATTACACACGTACCCAGTAATACTTGATTAATAAACATGTTTCAATCACTTAGATTGTTTTGTATATAGTTTAATTTCATATATCTATTTTTTCCATTTCAGCTTAGCTTCTTGATACAAATTCTTTAATTAAAAATCCACTAAACCCAGTGGCAAAATCAGTGAAAAAGTTACAAGTAACTTTACAAGGAAAAAAAGTTACAAGTAAAGTTAAGTAGTTCAGTCTTGAGACAATGATGCAAGACTCCAGACTTACAAAACGAAAACTTTCATGTACACGAACTTGAATGTCAACATTACATTAGAAAATGCACTCGTGTAAAATGTAAAAAAAAATATATTTGGGAAATATGACTTTTCAGTTCCTTAGTTTTCCCCCACTTTCACTCAAAAAGCTTTGCTTCAATTTCCAGCAATTCCTTCTCATACAAACATCAACCGCAGTCATTCATTCAGCGTCATTCACTCTCACAGAGACACGTTTGTGTTTAAAGCACCCTGTTGCCAGTTTAACTAAAGGGTTTTGTAACATGGCTTGTTTAATTTGTTTTATGTCTCTTTTAAATCATTAAATCACTTTTTTAAATCATTCAGAATAAATATGTGACCCCTCTAGACTATCACTCCACCACTCCATAACTTTCAAAAGGCAATATGTATTGTAAACAATGTTTTTGAATCAGTCCAAACGGTTGCGCTCCGCAAAACAAACAGTTGATTATCTGTTCCTCCCACTGTTTGATTGACTGATTACGTCAGTCCCCCTGCTGTTTTTTGCTTGTGGGTACACAGAAAATCCTCCTATTTCCAACAAATACAACCATCTTCTGGTCAGCCAAAACACACTGAAACTTCTAAAAATATATTTTTTCACTGTTCAGCGTTTAAGTTCTTTCTTGAGATGCATCAGCGGATCATCTGATTGGTTAGTGATGCTATGACCAACTGCCGTGGCTATGACAATTGGGGCATTTGTAGCTCCCCAAAAAAATTGGATCACGCAAACATTTATCAACCTAGTTGAATATGACTCAAGGCATGCTTTGGATGAGGAAAACCTAATAAAACATGCTAGAAATGCCTGAAAAGAGCATCATCAGGACAGCCCTAAAAAGTTGGTGGTCCAAGGCCTCCCCTTATATTATTGCCTAATGGTAACCCTGTCCCTAACTAACACAGAGTGTCCATAAAGAACAACTTGAACAATTTTCAACAAGTTTAGATCGGGCTCAGCCCAGGTCCACACCACTTGTGTCATACCATATCTGTGAGGCTGAAAGAGGATCCAATACCACTTCCAGCGTCCATCGTGAGGAACTGAATCCAGTTAAGGAGAAAGCCTCGTGAATAATCCCCAGTCTCCACCACTAGCCCCCAGAAGCGCCGTGTGCCAGTTTTGTTACGGAGAGCGACCTGAGCTTCACGTTCTGTGATGTTATAACTGACGTTGATGAGCTGAAGGAGGAACAGGTGGAGCAGACCTCCAGTGATGGTAGCACTGTACCACACACATGTGAAGCACAGCGCTGTACTGTACACAAACATACACACTGTGTTACAGCATTGAATGAGTCTAATATCCTTAGTAATGGATGATATACCTGTACTGAGTGTAGACTCCAGGACAGTATAACATGGCTGTCAACAAACTCTGTCGTGGACAAATACTCCTTAACACCAAACTGATGCCATAGAATGAAGTCAGCAGGAAGAGAAGGAGCGTTAGAATGAACTGTCTGTGATTGGCTTGTCCAACACAGCTGTTTATCCTGTAGTTTAAAGAGAAAAGCAGACATCTTGGTTAAAACTGTTTTTATAGTGTTTGACCTCTCACTATCCCTTGAGTGTGCGTGTTAGAGTGTGTGGAAGTGTGGAAGCAGCATGCAGACAGATTGGCCTGGTGAGAGCTTTCTTTACCATGGCCTTTGCACATGTCTCACCAGCCTGCGTCGCTCCAGTGACGTCTTTTGGGAATCAGCTTGAACATATGTGTGCGTGAGTCTAAAGAGATTAGATATACATGCACACAATTGTGAAAAGATCAGAAGAGAGATTCAGAAAAATAAAAAAGAACTAGAAATTTTTCTGTTTTTAGCTTGAGCTATGAAGAGCATCATACAAGACGATCACAGACTATAAATGCAATACCATTGAGCGTCAGGGATGATAGACATTTTGGATATCAGAGAAAACAACTTAAGAATTTAGCTACGTTAAAATGAACAATTCATTTCAAAACAATGAGATTCAAGATAAAACATATCAGTTTAACTCGGATTTTTAATCTACTTTGTGCACACACAAAAAAGCAAAAGGGGTGGGACTTTTAAACAAACAAACAGAATGATTGATGCTTAAAGCATCAACTTTACAGCAGATAAAATCCTTTTACAGCTTGGTGCTGTAAAAGTCAATAATTTGACTAAATTCACAAATTTGTGAGGGGATGGACTTGTTTTACCTATTTGTTTAAATTAAAAACCTCAAGTTATCCAAAAGTATTCCAAACATAACTTTGTGTGTTATTTCCCTGCCAAATCTAATGATAAAACAATATTCACCGCTCTAAATGCTAAATATTAAAAGATTGCAAGTCAATCTTATTTCTGTTATTATTCTAATATTCACCCAATTGCTGTGGGTCTGTCAAACTGGGTCTGTCCCACTAAAGACCAGTGGAAAGCAGGAATGTTGATTTCACGCAGCGGCCTGTGAAGGAGTAATTGTTATTAATGCTATTCCTCCAAAAATTTAACTGTGACCACCTGGTGGCGAGATTTAACACTGTGACTCTGTCCAAAATTGCACAATTTGGATTTGTGGACTTCAGCTGAGGTCATGAAAGCCAGACCTTAGGGACCCTTAGCCTTGTTTCCATTAAAGCTTTAAAGAAAAGAAAGAAAGAGAGAAAGAAAGAAAAATGCACCATTAACAGACTGTCTGATTAGAGGTCACATATGCATGGATTTGTGTCACTTTCTGCTGCAGTCTGAACATATTCAAGTTACTAGATTAAATATTGTTTTTTTGATTAATTAAAACAGAATGCAAAGTTGTAACAAAATGATTACACAATAAGCACAACAAACACAAAAACACTACACCACTAAACTTTTTGCGTTGATTCATTTATATAAAAAAGTTTAACATGAGGATAGAATAGTGTATTTGAATTAGCGGCTGTGAAATTAGAAATAAATAAATCCAATTTTTTTTCAGACATAGCAATGGAGAATATGAAGGATATTTGTTTGAGCAAACCAGTCGAATTGATTTGCTTTCAATGTTTCTTCCTCTACAAAGTAATGCTTTTCAGGTTCATTGGGGAATTAATCAGCATTCTGTGTATAACCAGCTTTTTATTAGCCACCAGACATTGTGACCTTAACTAGGAAACTTAAGTTATATAAGTTATATAAGCAGAAGAGCTATTGCATGTATGAGTGAGTGAAGGAATGGTTTACAAAAACATATAAAACCATTTTTTTCATGGGCGTCACGCTGGCGCAGTGGGTTGCACAATCGTCCCACAGCAAGAAGGTCGCTAGTTCGAGCCTTGGCTGGGTCAGTTGGTATTTCTGTGTGGAGTTTGCATCTTTTCCTCGTGTGGGTTTACTCCTGGTGCTCCGGTTTTCCCCACAAGTCCAAGTGAATTGGGAAAAACTAAATTGTCTAAAGTGTTTGAATGTGAATGAGGTCTTTCACAGGTAGATGTTTCCAGTGATGGGTGCGTTCCACTGTGGTGACCCCAAAAGGGACAAAGCCAACAAGAAGATGAATGGAACTATTCATTAGGCATTAATATGCTATTAGAATTACACACATTAGAATATGCTATTAGAATAAAAAATGAATACTTAAAGAGGCAGTGACATTGTGTTATTTTCAATATTGTTTTGTTCACATTGTTCTAATTGTATGGGAGATGGGATTCTTTTACTTATAAAATCTCTATTTTTAATTTATTTCCCATTCAATCTCGTCATTTTCTAGCCCAGGCCTATTCTGGAAATGAGCTGAAATTTTCATTTGACAAACCACTCCCCAGTTAATCACCTATTGGTTAGTGATTTGCATATTCATGATGTGTATGCAAAGTTACTGTCTGATGGTCAACGTAGATTCGAGAGCTATTAGAGGGATTAATTATGAGCAAGTTCACTAACCATACACAAGAACACAGAGCTAGCAACATTGATAGACACTATAATGGCGTTTGGAGGGAATACTATTATACATCCTTACCTCTATGAGCCGGAGTCATATAGATGTTTGGTTTCTGTACACCCCAACATCTTCTTTTAATCCTTAAAAGTCCTTTTAATAACCTCCTTATAATAACACAAGTCTAAGTTGTGTGCTGCTTGCCTGTTTCGCTGTGTTTGATTCGTGGTTTCCGGATATCACGAGAGAAGGCGTTGCTTTGTGGATAGTGCATCACTTCCGGGGGAGGGAAATCGGTCATGACCTTACAATGTGACTCATGTGACGTCGTCAATGTCGTTCAATCTATTCTTGTGATTCACTATAAAAGCCACAAAAAGGCTAACCATGGCATGACCCCTTTAATAACAAATTAAGGTTAACTATTTAAGAACCAACAGATGTCAAAGATGATATGCAGATGTCAAACATGATATGCATCCATTTTTTATGTCACACGCTTACAGGGAGGTTTTACTTTGAATTTTTTTGAAACATCTTCCTTTTTTGCCATAGCTCTATAACTTTCCATAACTTAAAAAAAAATTCTGCAAATGTTCCAAACTAACTGAATAAGGCTTTAAAGAAGATTCACCCACCAAACACAGTGATGATCCATTCGAAGCACACACAGCCCACAGATCCTGCAGTGCCCAGCCCTTGGTGGCCTTGCCATGCAGCACACAGGGCACATCTTCTGTCCAAGCTTCTCCACGTTTGATTGGCTGGTTCCATTGCACTGTGTGCTGCCTATGGGCAAGTCTGAGCTTGGTTGTTTGGTTGTAGAGAAAGTGGTGATTCCCAGAGCTGCTGTTTGTGACTTGACAAAGCCTGGTCCCCGTTTTGTGCGCACGAGGGAGATGAGTGTCAGCATCATGCCTGTCGTCGCAGTAACCAACTGAAGATTACTTACATCACCTCTAGGGAAAATCTCGGTCAGGAAGAGGTAGTACATGTAGGCGAGGGAGAAAAGTGCCAAACTGAGGAAAAACAGTGTGCGTCTTTTTCTTCTGTGTGTCACATAGTAATACCAAAGGACCAGGCCTGGGAGGGCAGTTAAGATCACAACTCCTAGCAAGCAATTAATTGCTGCTATATGTAACAGACCAGGAATTATCACCATGGGAGGTAAGACAGAGAGCTCCAGGCGCATAGGTCCTACCGTGCAACAAGGCAAACCCAACCGATCAGTCATTCGGGAGATGAAAAGAGAGATGATGTCTGGCTTGTCTGGCTCTCCTCTGAGTAACCTAACGAAAAGGGGTGACAGGAGAAATGCTAATCACTGGTTTGAAAAGATTTGAGCGATTAAAAGTTGATGGATTTTTAGAGTTGGTCTATTTATCTGTCACTACACCTTTTGAACAATCTAGTTCACTTTCCAATCACATTGAAGTTCCCCAGTGAAGGGGAGCTTTCAATATGAAGCTTTTACTCAAGCAATAAATGCTGTAAGTCCAATAGGTGGCAGCATAATCCTTACCTTGGAACCCAGTTGGGTAATCAGAGTGCTTTGATAAGAGCTATTAAAAACTCAAGTTTTGCCTTAGACATGGTGTAAAGAAATTTAAATAATCAGTAGCCTAGGCTTTTGCTGCAAATTATCATTCCAACACTATCACAATATTACTCATAACCATTTAGCAATTATAGGATCCAAACTTTAGGGGTGCTCAGCCCCTTTAAGCAATATAATTTGCTCTAAAGAGACTTTGCATTCAAGTAACTTTTTACACTTTTTTACAATTTTATTTTACATGATCTCCACAGGTTTTAGGTTCTGCACCATGGCATGATGGAAAATTGCCAAGAGTTAGTTGCAAAATAAAGGTCTTTAGGTTCAGTTTTATGTTGAAGCATTTTAAGGGTAAAAAGTGAGGGTCTTAAAGATTCCTAAAAAAGCTGATCAAATATTTAAATGTAAGCATTTTATTATCTATTTTGTTTCCTCATGCTTTAATAAGAGTATGACATGTGCTGCCCCCTTTTTTTAAATGTGCTGCCATGAGTCTCTTAAGATTAACAAGGAGAAGCAGGGCCCCCAGTGAGATGCTTGTCTTAGAGCATTATACATTTATAATATTTATCTCAATTTACAAGAAATAGTTATTATTACAAGGTAAACATTTAACCCTTTAATTTATGCAAACCTGTTTCATTATGTCATTGATTAAATCTGCAAGGTTATGCAATAGTTATCTTTTTAAAAAGATGTCTTTAAAACTTGGATTTTTATTCATGTAAACAAACTTTTGCATTTCATAATAAATGATTGAAAAGGCCCATCTACTATTTCAAATAATTTTTTGTTTTACTCTTTCTTTACTCTGTTTAGTAAACTTTTGCATGTTTGATACAATTTAAAATTAAGGCTCGTGTGGTTTCTAGGTGGATTCAGCCCCACTGAACTAAAGTGGTTTAGTTTTGGGGTGCTGGGATGAAGTTCAGGGGTGCTACAGCACTCCTAAAAAGGCCATAAAACCGCCAATGCTCTGCTCTCCCAAATTAAAGCTTTGAGGGTGTCTCCACTTATCCAAACAGTCAAGATGACTATTATAGCCATACAAAGATTTCCTTGTCTTGGACAGTTTTATTCATTTTATTTGCTGATCTCTAGATTCTGTGCTTGACTGTTGCCTGTTCCTTGTACCTTGTTTTCTGATGTTGTTTTTTTGTTTTTCATTAAAAGGGGAACAACTAGCGTTTGGGTGTGCTTTCTATGTTTTAATCTGGATAGGAATCACAACACCAATAGTTCTGAAAGTTTTCAAAAGATGGAATTTTTTCATGTTCACAGAGAGGTGTTTTTTTTTTATGTTCAGACTCTGAATGTCACCTGAATGTTTAGACTTGTTTATAGAATTTTACTGTTTAAAATGGGTTTATAATCAAAGTTACACTTTAAAAATGTTCCAAATTAGTTACACCACAAACAAAACATAACAATGAAAACCTCCTCTGCAAGCCATTATCATAAACTGTTGACCTCTGACCTTTCGCAGGCATCGTCCAGTTCTTCACAGTCGCAGCAGCAGTACTCTCTCTGCTGGTCGATGTCTCCACAGCAGCATAGAGGGTCATCTGGCTGAGGAGGCTTAAAACGCTCTCGTTTCATCTCCTTACATTAAAGAAAATCTGATTCCACCTTCAGCCCAACTTCCTCTCAGGATTGGGTTCAATCGGGTTTGATTCAGTCCGTGGAAAACAGACAAGTGAACTTGTAACGGAGAAGATTCAGGGACCATATGACCTCAAAATTCTTGTTCGGTTTCATCACTGCTCTTCCAGTAAGAAGCACAAGTAACACATGGGTTGAGCTAGCAAAAGAACGAATAAATAAAATAATACCAAAATGCTTTCTGATGCTTATAGGGTGAATCAGTATCAGAAAGATGTTTATAGCCACTTAAAAGTCACATAAAATATAGACTCCTCAAATGTAAATACATATATTAAATCAAATATGCATCATTCTGGTCCCGTAAATAGTCTTAATATACATGCATGCTTTTTTAATACAGTATATTAGTAATTATGACATCATCTTTGTAGAATTCTACTCGTAGACCAACATTTTGAGTAATAAAAAACAAAATCTTAACATCTGACTCTGCTCTTTGTTTCCAGAATTAAGGCCATCTTTTGTCTCTTGTGGGTCTCATAATTGGGGCATCAAAAAACTTTTTCCCTGTGAGGCCTTTGCTGGAGAGAAAATAATTGAAAGGCATGTGTTTGACATGTTCCAAATTGCATTTGCTCCCTTGGGCCAAACCAAACCTGTGGCCTTGAGTGTGCTGTGATTTAAAATTAACCTCAAACAGGATGATTACGTTTACTTGTGAAGTAAAGTGCCCTTCGGTAAAATAAACAAATATTTTATATTTGTTTAAAATTATGATTTTGTTACATTAATTAATGAACAAGCTAACGTAGTGATTAATGTCAATAATGTAGTTAGAGTTTAATTAATTTGACTAATGTAAAACAGTTGCAGCAAAGACACGAGAAAAGTTAGTGAACCTACCTAATGAACTTGGATCGAACCGGAAGATACACACTTCCATCGATAAAAGGTCTCCACAGAACTCCGGAGTGAGACTTCAGTCGACTTTTTCCTGTTAAATACAAACTTCCCGACAGACAATCATCAGGTATACATCCAGAGTCATCATTTGGACTAAAAATGCTCAAAAGTTTACTTCAGCTGCTATTTAAATGTGACATGAGCGCGCTAAATGTGACATGAGCGCTTTCTGCCTCGTGGAGAACGCGATATTTCAGCAGTGACGGTAGATACAGTAATCTCTCTCTCTCGCGCGCGCGCGCTCTCCCGCTATATCTCTCTCCCGCTCTCTCTCTCTCTCTCCCTCTATCTCTCTCTCCCTCGCCCTCTCCTTCTCCCTCTCCCTCCATCTCCCTCCCTCCCTCCCTCCCTCCGTCCGCTGAGAGAGAAGGATGTGTTTCTGGTTCGCTGTTACCGCTCAGGGCTGAGTGTTTGTGGTGGCGGTCGGTCGGTCGGCAGGTGTTACCGTGACAGCGACGACGTGACAAGATAACGACTTCATACTTTGAATAACCGACGGTGGGCCCTTCTCGAGTCAGATTTGACACCTCAGAAATTAATCTTCTTGTTTTGAATTTTCTATTTAACTTTTTACTATATTTTTGGTAACTATTTAATCAACTTTAAACTGGATATTAAACGAAGACTGCACCTTTTTCTGCGTTAAGCTCATTCTCCAACTCCTCTCAAGTGTTTGGGAATCTATGTAACCGTTCTGTTGATGGCATTATCCTAGCATAGAATAGCGGAATGACTAAAGTTTATTAAATGTTCAAGAAATCACGTCTATATGCGCATTATTGAACTTTTAATGATCGAACACAAACATGATGAGCAATATTCTAAAGTTCTTGTTCTGCTCCATATCCTGTCATGAATTGGCACGAGAGTGACTATCAAGCGCCACCAAGCTACTCTTTTACACCTCGAAAGTACTCTGAACATGTGGTCTAAAAAGCCGGCTTTCATTGATAGACCACAACGACAAACTAGACCCAACATGCCAGAGCAGAACCCATCCGTGGGCTAGATGTGTGAGCTCCTGTCCGTGCCCGTTTTTTTTTTTGTTTTGTTTTTTTGTTTCAATGCGTGCACGCATGCAAACATTAGCAAAAACAGTCTAGGGACCCTAAATTGCTCCGAGGAGTCGTTAAGGCTCAATGTTCTAGTGTTGACCTGTCCAGAGCAAACAAGTGTCTTCACACAACATGAGCTGGGATATTTGAGCAGACCCCCTGCCCTTTACTGTATAGTAATGAATTAGTGGTAACAGCAGGTCAAAGGTTAGAATTGTACTAGGATTCCACTGGCATGTTGTATGCATTGTTTCAGATGACTAACCTCTTAACCAAAAAATATAGGATTTTTATAAAAACTGCACAATATAACATTCTGCTTCTGCTTTTCTTGAAATGTTGTCATTTCAGGTTTTCTTCTCATAAATGCCCATTGAGCAGGTGTGTTACTGCTTATCCAACACAATTCCTGCAAGTCAGCCATTAATGGTTTCCTTCCAGTGAACTGCAGGTGCTGAATAGCGACGAGATAGCCAGTGTATGTTCTCTATTGCACACCAGAGCTACTGCAGTTTCCAATCCCAGAAACCAAATACCAGGCTACTCCCTCTTCTTTATAGATGGTGTCCTTCTAAATAGTTTGGATGTTATCAGATCACTTTTCTGTGCTCATAATTCTTGGTTGTACGTGTACTCAGCAGCTGACATGCTGCACCGTAGCAGCCATGTATGGAGCCCAGTGTTGAATTATGGTCAGAGCACAGAGAGCGCCATAGTTTGGACAGATGTGAGTGTGTTTGATGTGTTCCCTGCTTCTCAGGTTTCTTGAAAGCAATGACCTAAACTAGGACACAATGTTCCGAAGCCTTATGCAGGCATAGTGAGAGCATCCATTAAAAGGTTACACTGTTATACTGATGTTAAACTTAAAATCAAATTGGCATCATTATAAGTAAGAACATCGGTTTTGTTTGATGTAAGAATGGAAAGCTGTTGGAATGTGCGATTAGAGAAAGAAGTTCCAATGGGTTTTTCTACCGCTTGATGTCATGTGGATTCTTAACCAGACAACAGCTGATGTTTGAAACACTTTTCGGACTTAATGTTTTAGAATCCTCTCACGAGCACTTCCTGCGCCCTGTATTCCCTTTGTCTCCAAGAAGTTTCTATACCTGCATAGGTATGAGCAGCATCTTGTGGTTCCGTTTCATAAAGGCAGACAGTTCAATATTGGTTAACGATCCTACCTCAGTGTGGAGAGGCCTGAAGACCATGACGAACTATAGGACATCTCCCCCCTTCTCTATAGGCAATTAAACTTTGGTGAAAACGAGTTTTACAGCAGATTTGAAACTCACAGTCTGACATCCCTCTCCCACTCCAATGACTCTGATCCACTAGAGCAAACATCAGCAACTACACTCTGCAACATCTGGAATAAGCTCCACCTGCTCTCATTTCCTGACTCTATCTGTGGGTGGGTCACCAGCTTCCTGGCTGGAAGGCAATAGCTAGTGAGGTCGGGGAAATTTACTTCCGACACCTGAATCATCAGCTCTGGCGCCCCTCAGGGGTGTGTTCTCTCCCTGCTACTGTAGTCCTTCTACACTAATGACTGCATCTCCCAAGACTCCTCGTGAAGCTCCTGAAGTTTGCTGACGACACCATTGTCATCGGTCTCATCCAGGATGGCGGGGAGTCGGCATACTGACAGGAAGCAGCTGGCCCTCTGGTGTAGAAAGAACAACCTAGAGCTTAAAATGCTCAAAACAGTGGAGATGGTAGTGGACTTCAGGATAAGATCTGTTAGGTACTTCTGTTAAGAAGTACTTGAAGTTGAAGTACTTGTACAGAATTTACTAAACAGTGCTCTTGTAAAATAATACATTTGCAATATAACACTGTGCTTTACCAATCTGGTTATTTAGATTTTGTGATGTAGATTAGCCATTTCATACTTGTTGTTATGAGTTTATTATGTACAATGTTATTCAGCAAACTTCTACTCAAGTTAGATTACATTCAGTTGTCAATAGTGTCTGCCAGACTAAACGCTTTCCTGTGGTTATATTGGTAGACGGCGCTGGAGCTTGAGAATCCAGAGGTCAAGGGTTTAATTGTCAGATAATTCCTTTTTGCATTTGCAATTGAAATGCATTTGTTCAATGCAACTCAATTTATTTTCGATGAAGCTATGTCAAATGGATGAAATGAAAACAAAATTCTGTCATTCAACGAATGTTTATCCATGAAGAAGACCAATGTGAAAACAAAAAAGAAAACAAAACAAGGCAGTAAATTAAATAAAAAATTTTGGCTGGACTCTTCCTTAAAAGACAGGCGTAATCAATTTAGCAAAACATTAGTGTGTAAAAATATCCCAAGGCTCACTTGCTCTGGAGTCTTATCTCGTTCGGGCATGATAGGCCATCTCTTACTGTAATGTCTTACAGTAATGCAGTTGGTATTGAGCTTCTGTGTGGTGAAGACTAAAAGTGAACCGGAACTGACTGGAGGAGTGTGTTAAAAGCCCAAGTATGATTATTGCGCACACATGCAGTCGACCTTTGGGCTTAATGCACTCCCTCTAATGCAGTCTGTCTGTCTAATGCATCTCTGCGTGCAGCCTGTTGATTGAGCTCTGTCAAAGTATGTTTATTCACCACCTATATGCATTAAATGTCTGATAGGGCAAGCAAGAGATGAGTGCGTGGGTCTTTTTACAGAGGCTGCTGCATTTGTTTAACATGCCCCGTTATTAAATAGCCAGTCAGCTGAATCGCAAGTGTTTACCAATAAACTGCAAATTCCAGTTTCATTGTCAAATAACTTGCCCATTGATGTCCATGATTTTCATGTAATGTCAAAGAAGACATATTTCTATGCTGAAAGACTTACTATGTAAGCAAGAGGAAACAAAAAGCAGACTTCCTGCTAAATAGTTTTGCTATAATAGCTTGTAAAACATCTTTCAAGTTAGTTCCTGCACATTAAAGTAGAATGAGTCTTTCACATTCATAATGAAAATAGAAGAAGGTTTTTAAGATGCATCTATTTGTAAAGAGACAGCCGTTAACAAATCACTGTAGGCTCTTAGGAGGCACTCATTAAAACATATTAAAAATGCACCATTAGCCAAGAAGTTCTTTGCTTGAACCCAGGTACAGTACTTATTCTTTTCCTTTTAAGTATTTGTCAACCCCTTTTTTCAATATTTAGTTAGTTTTGAGTATAAGCATGATATTTGTTGTGTAGAATTTTTTTGAGATGTGTATGAGTGATTCAGAATTTAATGTTTATTAGGGTAAGAAATATAGTAGTCGGTCATCAGAGGGCAGCAGACGCTTTAACCCTTCTTTCCATTTGTTGCACATTAATCCTGCAACTTGCTGTCTTTTGAAGACCACAAATCATGATAGCACGATAGTAATAAGAATTATTGCTATAATCAGTCATTTGGGCTTTAAATATTTGTGAGGGTCTCCTAAACTACAGCAGCGTGCAGCATCCACATGAAAGATGCTTTGCACCTCAACACTCACCACACCAGTGTACCAGTAGAAAGAAGACAATTACAATTATGTAATTGTTGCGTTACATGTATATTTTTGTATCACTACTTATCTGTTTAACACGTTTTTACTTTTGAGCAGCATTCACACCAAGTATGATAAAATGAGCTACTGAATAGACGCAAGAAAATCTGCTGGCAAAATTCTCTGTCGATCATTGCTGTTGTACTTTTTTTTCTCAACTGACTACTCTTGAAAGCACCTGATTGGTTTGTTTGGGTATGACTATCTACCAAATATTCTGCACTATCCACACCACTATAGCATAGTATTTGTTTTGCTGAACACACTGCTGGTGGTACATGCTCTGCTTTCTTTTTCTTTTTCTTTTTTTGGGCCAGATTCAAGATTGTTTATCGTTGATTTAGATTTTTGATGTGAACGTTCAGTCGCGCAGCCAAAAAAAATGATGATTCCTTCCTGCATTTGTGGTCACACGCATCAAATCTTTTTGGTTGCCCTTATACAAGGCGTGAATCATCTTACCACTAGATCGTCCAACTCCTATCTTCCCTACTGAATCTAGCTGAATAAGAGAAGCTGACATTGTCCAGACCAGTGACGTTCGGGGAGGTTCATGTCTGGAGAGGCACTGACATCACATCACAGACAGATTTATAATTATATAAACCCTACATAGTAAAACAAACCCTACATAGTAGCATATTCAACATTTGATTGACAACAATTAAAGTATTTTATTTAATGTTTTATATCAGCATTTTTTATATATACAAGCTGAAGCATATAGGAAAAAATGTTATTATCATAGAAAAAAATTACTATCATATTCCTTTAATTAGTCATCTTTAATTAGTATCTAATGATTCGATTGAAAGTCCAGTTTAGAGAATTGTCTCAATTTAGAAATACAATCCTTCCTTTTGAAATAAGCCTAAGCAATGGAAAAAATACTGGATTGCTGCACTTGATTTGTTGAATGTTTATAGTGTAACTTGCTAATGTAATCATTAACTTTTTGGCAGCTGAGAAGTTGCGAAGAACGGCTCTTCTTAGTGCTTGAACAGTAAATGTGAAAATCCAGCAATTTTGAAAAACAATTCCAAAAATTGTGAAATTAAATGACAACGTTAGCACTGAATAAATATAATCCTTTAATTTAATTTTATATTTCCATGATAACCAGTGCCTCCCCTGACTGCACGTCGCCGGTCCAGGCCAATACTGTTTGGAACTTTGCTGGGGGACATCCAGAAAAATAGTGTTCCTTTACATTAAATAACTGCTGATCCAGAATGGAGAGAACCAAACAATGGAAGTTGACACTTATGTTCTAAACACAATCTATTGTTAAAAATGATCTACTAGATTGGCAGATGCAAAGATGGATAGACCAAAGGATAAACAGACTACACAGAAAATAGAGGAGCATGTGTGGGTGGATCGAGAGTGAAGTGTGTATGCAGGAGGGCAGAGAAAGTGCATCTTTCTCTTTCTTCCTCTCTCTCGCTCAGACAGAAAGGCTTTCAGCTGTCTCTTAACTTTAAAAACATTACTTAGTTACCTCTTCCCCTCTGCACTCTCAGGTCAGAGCATTACGACTTCGATATTTCTCTGCTCAACTAATAAATAAGTTCCTGCACACTGATATTAAATTGAACATGTGGCCTACTCTTGCACTGTCCTTTACAGCCCACATCATCAATTAAAGCATTTTGAGCTCATTTAGCCCCCCGGCTAAAAAATAGGCTTTTATTAGTTTGAGCCAAAGATTTGTGTTTCTGAGGAGATGCGGAGAGATCACAACTGAAAGGCGAAAACTTAAAAATCTATTTTTAGATTTAGATTAGATCCTCTGCTTTAGGATTAATGTCAGTTTTATTAAAGAAGATCTGAATACTTCATTTTAAAACTTCTGCTGTATAATTAGAAAAAAAGCTTGAGGATTCACTATCAATGTCTCAATTTGGATCCTGGAGGCTACTTTTGGGTCTCAAAATTTAGTAAAGTTACTTAATGATTTGAAATTTTGAGTGTTTTTATGTGAGTAATGATTTTTAAATGATTTGACTACACAAAATGAAATATTTCAAATTTTGTTTAAATTAGAATGACTAAGTCATAAAAAGTCATATCCTGCTTTTAAATAGATCACACCATTGACCAAAGTTGTTTAGTTTTAGTTTTTTTTTCTTTGGCAGGTGGACTTCTCTTTGTGTGTTTACTTGTATATGCGGCCACACCTCCTCTGAGCATCTTCACCGTGTCCTCGGTAACCCCTGCAGCTGCTCAGCCTCGTCCACAAGGAACGTCCTGGAACACCCTCTCGAGTAACAGCTCCTCACCCTGCACTCCATCATCCAGTGGAGGTACTTTGTTCTGGCAGCTTCTATCCGAGATTTCATTCTTTTGGTCATGACTGCAGGAGAGAGTAGGAATGTAGATGAATTGATATATTTCGACAGTTTTATCTGTTATTGGTGGTCTTCATACCTCAAACTGAGATTAGCTGTTGAGTTTATACTCAAGTCCATCTTCCATTAATGATCAAAATGGATTCCAAAATGTTTTTTTGTTCCTTTGCAATTTAAACTCTGCTGATTCTTTCTGACAGGTGTGACTGTGATATTTTCTCATTCTAGCTTGTGTGCTTCTTTCTAACACAATAGATGAGTTTCAGCATCTCAGAAGACTTGTGTCTCGCATAAACACGAGGAAGAGAAAGGTGACAGATTTCCATAACAATAAAGAGTACCACTGAGAGGGAAAATATACCTGATGTCACCTAGGAGTTTAAAACACATCATGGGTACAACGTGAAAAAAACCTAAATGATAGATTGCAACATTTTGTATTTTAGATTAAGTAACAGCATCTGTGGCTATTTTCATGGCAAGAAATATTTACATTTCTTTATTAATAACATTTTCTTAAGTTAAAACTGAATTTTAACAGGTACATATTTAAGTTACACATATCTGTATCTAAATGAAGGATAAATAGTTTGTGGCACGATTTTTTTAATTTTTGAACAATATCTATGCACAACATCCAGTTTTAGCATTCCTGTTGCGAACATTTTTCCAAGTAGCTTTCACAACATGCTGATATATTAGTCCAGAAACCCTGATTCACTATAAAAAAGTATTTCCATAATTACTCCACTGGCATAAATAAACTATCCACTAGCATGATCCATTTCACACATAAACAAATCAATGCTTTTATTTATTCTAAAAATATGAACGTGGTTACATTTGTATTTCAGTAGTGGTTTATAGCAGACTGCTGAAATATTTTTAATAATAGTTATGATGTAGTACTTTACAGTCTATGCTTTGTAGAAGTTTTGGTAACTTTGAATAAATTTTGAATAGCAGTTACTCGATATGATTCATTCTCAGCATTGCGCAAGTTACTAGTAAACTGTATTTTATCACATACTGCTTATTACTGCAGTTAAAAAATAATCCCTTAAACTACAATATTACTTTCTAAGAAGTGTAATGAGTTATTGGCATTTATCTTTCTTTACTTTCAAAAAAATCAGTGCAGAGTTACATTACACACAAATCCTTTTACCTTCATTACGGACATATCAGGTGTAGCCTAATAACTGAAGTGTTATTGTGTACGTATAAAACCTCAAAAGAAGAACACTGTTATTTTTTCCAAAACTCCATATTTTCAACCTAATATTAAAATCTTTGTTCAATATGTTACTTCGCTTCAGGGTCTTCAGTTCCACTTCACTTATATGCTTATGCTAATTTAAAAAAATGTCTTTTTTAAATTCAAGAGGTTCAGATAAAATTGGGTGAGCCATATACATTTTTTGTGGCTTTGTGTTTTTCCTCCTGTGTTAAAACTGGTAGCTGGGAAGTGAAAGAAAATAATGTTGCTTGATCAGTCATTTTGTCATTATCTCAGATAATAATGTGAGTAAGACTGGCCTGCGAATGTTACTTTGTCTGTTTTTTTGTATCCTGCACATTATCTTTTTTTTTGTTAAAATAACTTCAATGTACATTACTGCACATGTTACTAGTTATTTATTACTAAAAAATAAAGAGTAATAAATTACACTATGTTAGTCTAAAAAGTAATATGTGACAGTAGTATATATATTTTTTATGTTTCTTCCATCACTGTTCATTCTAAATCAATTTTTAAACATAAAAAAATCCTTGACTGGCCGTTCAGTTAGCGATTCTCAAATATTCAAATAAACCATCAAATAAAATGGAAAATATTGACATGCACAGAATGGATCGTGGATGAAAATATTTTTTACAAATACAAATAAACAGTAAAAAAATCATACATTGTGATTTCTGGATTTTTGTTTTTAGATCATGTCTCTCACAGTAGACTTACACCTACGCTGAAAATTTCAGACCCCGCCATGATTTCTGATGTGGGACAGCTTGCAAAATAGCAGGGTGTTCAAATACTTATTTTCCTCACTGTATATATAAAATATTGTATTGATGATATATAAGATAATATATGTCTATCCATTACATTTAATTATATTTTTTGTTTTGGCTTTTTTTTGATGCAGACGGTAACAATAGCTAATTCCATGTTATGATGTTAACGAAATAAAACCCATTATTGTTGTAAAAAAACATCCATTGAAACAGCTTCCAATCATTTAATTCTTTGGAACTGAACACCACACACACTAAGATTAACACTACACAACAATCTAACCACTCTCTCCATTTCACAGACACACTGACAGGAAGACACACGGAGCAAAAACACTTCAAGGAGACAAAACACGACGCAAATAAATAAAGGAAGCTTCAGAGATCTCTTCTCACTTCCACTGTTCCCCTTTTCATAAAACACTTCATCATTGGTCACAAAGCAACAAAAAAAAAACTGAGATGGGAATGAACACTGTGCTCCCCTGTGCTCCGACACATGCAGCAAGGGCTCATGGGAAAGCAGGAGGTGCGAGGGTGGAGATGGACACGTCTTGTGTTTGTTCTCAAGTCTTAGCACACACACAGAGAGAGAGAGAAATAGAGAGAGATTGAAGAGGCATTTTCTTAAGATGCTAAAATACCAGCTTACTGTTTGCACACTAAATAATAGCGGTGCTGAAACAGGAAGGACATTAGATGCTTGTGAATGACTGAGTTGAGATTGGAGGCGGCTCAAATGGTTCAGATCAGTGATCAGACGAGGTACACATGCACGAGGGAGCACTGGGAGATGCACCACAGAGCACAGACGAGGGAGTGAAGCCTTGCTTTCAGTCCTCCAGAGTGCGGAAAGAGTTCTGCATGTCTTCCAGCAGCTGAGCGTACTCTGCTTTAATCTTCGCTTCGCCCTCTTTCACTGGATCCTACAAGTGAGAGAAAAAAGGGTAGAGGTTCTTCAAAGCGGCTGTGGTTACGCTGAATCCTAAAGGTCCCAGACACCATACAGGCAGACAATAAACTATCAGTCAAATCACAATTCCAAGATTTCTTTTTATGTTTTTTATCACTCTAATTTAAAAGATTACCCATTCACATTGATTTGCTCAGCATTGTTTGTGTGGAAAACCAAATAAATAAAAAAGGATGCTTCAATTTGACAGTCTATAACTCGGGTTCCATAACCTGAGAGAAGATGGGGCGAATTAATGTACTTTACACACAAAAAACTGTTTTAACGTTGTTTGTGAAACATCAATGAACATCTAACTGAAAACATTTAGTAGATTTTTTTTCACTAGGTCACTTCCATAATGAAGTACTGTTAAATATTAATAATTAAGTAAAAAGCTAACTTTTAAATAAGAGAAAAAATATAAAAACTGTGTTGTGTTTTTGTTGCTGTAGAAAATTATTGGAATAAATTGGCTCGATTAAAATGACTTAGCAAAGAATATAGACTTATTAATTTCAAAAATGTTGATATCCGATTTGTTTATTTTTAAACTCAATAGTTAAATGATTAATGGGACATTAAAAGTAGCAGATGTGAATCTGAAAAAAAGACACTTTAATCTTGGAACATGTTTTATTAGGGCTGTTTGCGTTTAACCAATAAGATCATTTAGAACTCAAAGTGTAAGGGTCTGCCTCTGGTCCACAAATTCCTCTGGATCATCAAAAGACTATGAAGCAGTAAAAATAGAATATTTTTAAAAATCTAAATTAATTTTAAAAGACTACATTTTAGGCACTTAACATTTACCAATTCCCAAACAGTTCTGAGTGTGCCCAACAGGTGGCAGCAACAACAAAAAAACTATTATTTAAAAGGAGCAACCTCCCTTTCTACCTGCTGTTAGTGACTGAACTTTAATACCTCTACCGGCCACAAGGGGGTGGTGTCAGACGTGAGCAAATTGTCATTGACTCTAAGGTTAAAACTGCCCAATTTTGGAACAAAAAAAAACATGTTTAACCCCTGGTGCTGCGATGTTTTTTCCATTCAAGTTGTTAGTTTTGACCTTCATGAACACTCTGAAGGGGGTGAATTATTTTCATAGCTTAAGATGTATTAAATTTAAACATTCAGCCAATCAATGTCTACGGTATGCCCTTATACTCCTCCCTCATTCACACAAAACGTCATGCATGCTACGTTCATGTTATATACAGTCAATGGTTATTTCAGAATGTTGTTTAAAAGCTATACTAAGCTAACGGAAGAAGATAAAACATTTTTTACAATAATCTATTTGGTAACTTCATTAATTTTTCAAAGCCATCTTGTCCAATTGCCCAGAAAGTCATGCTCCGATAGTTCTGGAGTGGATCTGTTTGGGTTTAGTAATGAATATAATTTTATGCATTCCTTCTCATTTACTAATTAACATATCTGCACCAGTTTGTTTGATCCGCAGACATCGTATATCTAAAGAAACATGACAATATTCTTGTTTGGAGATGAGCAACCGTTGGAACCATGGAGAAATCAATCAAATCGGAGTTGAGTGACCACTGATTGAAAACTGAGCTCTGAGGTCACAATGAAATTAACTAGATTTGATTTGAAACCCTCAATCTGAATTTTGTAATTTCAGTGAAAATAAGCATGTGGCCAGGTTTTGCATTTGCAGTGAAAGTCTAATGTTAATAACAGCTTTCTTTGCACAAGACCCATCCAGGAAGCCATTTGACATATGTAAAATAACCAATCCCATAATGCTTAGCAGAGATGAGAATTAATGTGAAATCACAAAAACAGATAAAAAAAATTCCATAATCAATAGGCGTGGGTACACAGCTAGTAAAATATTTTTTTTCTCAAGATCTTACGGCTGCATTTAGTTTCTAAGAATCACAATAAACTTGAAAGTTGCTTCTCCTATAAACCCAGATGATTTAAACCAATCAGATCACGACTTCAAGTGTTATTGGTCACAGTTTACATTTTTTCAGTGGATTTTTTTTTACCTGTTATTTTCTAACACATTCAACAGCACTACCTGTCTGAAGTTCACTACCTTAAATTTCATGGAGCTGATGCGGTAGAGGATTTCCCCCATGTGCTCGCGGATCTGCGCCCATGTGATCTTGTTATCACTCTGTGCTGTGGTCTCAACAGCGTGTCGGGCCAGGTCATAAAAAGAGATCATATTGGATAAGATCCCAACCGTCTTATAGAAGGGACAGAACCTAAAAAAGAAAGGTAAAGAGATCATGTTGAGAACCAGCAAAAAATAGAAATAAACTGAAGCATCGGCACACTTTCAAAACTGCCCTAATACTGTTAATGCTTTATACTAGGGGTGTCAAACATCCAGTCTGCCCAAAGATCCAATCCGGCCCACAAGGTTAATTAAAGCGTGAAAGAAGCACCTATCTGTTTTTTTTGTTTTTTATTTCCAATGCTTAAATCACCCCAAGCTGCCACATTTTCTGTTGAACTGGCAGTGAGAATCACACCTCATTACGCAACTGATCCTCATCCACTTTTTAATGCATTCATTCATAAATGTTTGAGAAATCAATGTGTACTAGGTGAGCTCACATCTGTTTCAGCTCAAAAAAGCACCACAAGACTTACCAGAGCAAACATACAGCACTTACAAAGACAACTGAGGCAAGATGAGTGATGCTGTAGCTGAATGGCTGTATCGCCTCAAATCGAGAACTTTTATACTCATGCTCACCTCTTTAAAGCCAGCTCCTGCCCTCAACCAAATTATAATGAATCATTTTTAGAACCGAATGTAATACTGTTTGTGTGGAAAAGCATTTAAATTTAAGATTAGTTCAATAATAAAAAGCTAAAGTGATCAGTTAGAGCAGGGCTCCCTGATTCCGGTCCTGGAGAGTCAGAGAACGTATGTTTATAATGTTATCGAACGCTGTGACCGAAACACACAATCAAAAAGTATAATCAACCATTTCAGGTAAGAAATCTCAGGTTGTTCATAACATTTTATTAAATGTATTAAGGTTGTATTTGCCTTCAATGGAATTTTGAGATATTGAGCTTTTTTGTAGCAAATGCAGATAGAACCATTTTTTTAATAAAATGCCAACCATTTAAATAATTTCACAAAATATATCTCATCACATATTGTAATTAAGTTGTTAAGGAATCAAAATATTTGAAAACCTCTATTTTGACCAAAAAACAAAAAAACAAATAGAACCTTAAAACTCCAAGAGGTAGAATTATAGTTGATTCACTCTGATGGCTTCTTAACTCTGAACAAGAAAGGTGTGTTATTTTATGGTCTGATCCGTGTTTGACATCCCTTCATAGTTTAAGATTCTTAGTCTCTAACTTTCTATCCATTTTGTTTTAACTTATAATAAGAATTACTGTAGAGCACTTTGAGAAGTTTTACCTATCATAGGGAGTGTAACCGTTCTGCTGCAGGAAGTCATCTTTAATAAGTTTAGCCACCTCCAGAGTGATTTTATCCGTCTCAGCCAGAGATGCCTAAAGAAAAGAAAAAAAAGGTATCCACTTGTGATCAAAAAAATGTATATCTTTCTAAAAAAGATTCAGACTACACAATTGTTTGGATAAACTCATTGTCAGATCAATCATCACTTGACATTGACATCAATAATTTGTAACTAGCACACAAACATGTTAAACAAGCAATGGCAAAGTACTAGCAGTATTTGTAACCCTGCAATAAAACAGTACTACTCGGTAGAAAGGGTGAAAAAAACACAGATCAACTTCTGAAGCCGTGACTTTTCTGTCAGTCATGTTGTACTCGACAGCTCCAATATTACGAGACTCGCTCACTAAATCAAATCAAAAGTCAAAGAACCAGACCTTTCCAACAAGCTGCACGATCTCAGCCAGGTCCTCTTCCTCTTGCAAGATCTCTTTGGCTTTGGTGCGCAGCGGCACAAACTCTGGGAAGTGTTTGTCATAGTACTCGTCCAGCGCTCGGGTGTATTTACTGTAGCTGATGAGCCAGTTCACAGACGGGAAGTGCTTCCTCTGAGCCAGCTTCTTGTCTAAACCCCAGAACACCTGAGAAGAACAGTTCAGACCAAAGCATCGACTTAAAAACACTGACTGAAAAAGATGAACTGTGTCGCAAGGCACAAATCAATGGCTCCAAACAGATTCATGAAAAGGGTTTTTAAAGGATTTCTCTGACCTGCACAATACCAAGAGTGGCAGAGGTCACCGGATCGGAGAAGTCACCACCAGGGGGAGACACACTGCAGACAATACACATATCTAAGTTTTTACTACATTCAAACATTACTGACAATACTTTAAATTTGCACAAACTCTGACTCCTCTCCAAGATATTTTTATTAAAACTTATTTCCAAAGTTATACATATTTTTCTACTGTGGTAGAGCCACAGAGGTGCACTTACGCTCCAACGATGCTGACACTGCCCTCTCTTTCTGGATTTCCTAGACATTTGACTCGACCGGCTCGTTCATAGAATGACGCCAGACGGGCTCCAAGATAGGCAGGGTACCCGCTGTCTGTGGAAGCGAAACAAGATGCTTCGGTTTATCCACTTCTGTGAAAAACAGCAGCCTGGAGAAATTCTTGCATCCACATAACTATGTAGTTTATCGGATATAAAAACAGAATTTATCAGCAGTACTTAGATTTGACATGATTCTCAGACAGAAGACTATAATCTCTATATTTCAACTATAATTTCAACTATAATCTGAGTAGACGTCAAGTTCTAAGCGTGCCGATCATTGGAACACTGTTAGTATTTAGTATGAAGGTAGCTAGAGAGCAATGCTGCATCTTCTCAAAGACCTTTCCAAACACATTCAGAATCATCAAATTCCTGAGTTACATCCAAAAATTTCTGTCGTGTTTTTCAGTATCTGGGAATTTTTGGTCGTTTTGTTTAATTGCATAGTGTTACTAACATTATTAGTCCCCATTATGCTGCTAGCATGTTTTACTGTAGTGTAAGTATGGCCATTAATTAAGCTTTTCCATCAGATTTTAGTAACAGCATGACACAGCTTTGTTTGTCTTCACCCGCCTCACCACCATTCATGTTTGTGTTTCCACTGACTTGCAGTATCAGTTCTGAGTGGTCTTGTTTTAGAAATGGCCCTCCAGACTCTGTCACTAAAGGCCTAGATATCGAGTTGGCGCTAGAATTGCTAAAGACCTGATCACACACAACATGGAATAACAGACACTTTGGAAGACCCTATTTTTTATGCTGTGCATGTAGTGACTTTTTAACGCTCAAATGAAAGACTTTGTTTAAAAGTCAGAAAGCCTTATAATTCTATTCTCATAAGGAGAGAGCTCGAGTTGAGTTCCTTCTAACCAATTGGTGTTTTCATCGATTTAACAATCAGCAATCAACAGGATGTCATTTAATGCATTTTCTCCAATCAGAAAAAAGACCCATAGTTATTATGTTTATTCACCTTCACCTTCTACTTAGATGTTCTTACCAACATAGCACCTACTTTAAATGCTTAAAAGGCCACAAAACCCTTCGGCTTCAGTTCAAATCTACCCACACTTCTTTCTTTTATTAAAATGCACATGAAAAGGGGCGTGGACAGCAGCACATGGAAGGGAAAGCAAAATTCTTTATAGCAAAAGATTATAGGGGTATTATTATTTGTATAATTTTACATAATTGTCTGGATATGTACATATAAGTGACTAACTGATCATATCTGTGCCTCGTTCTCTAAATTATAATTCCAAAACTGAGATTTTAAATTTCCATACAGCTAAAGGAATGCCACAGGCTTTCAGCAGCATGGAAACAAACACATCTGGTCACTTTTGACCCTTTGTGTTCATGGCTAAACTAGTGGGGGATGAGTGGCACAACCATAAGTGGTTACCATAACCATAAATCCAAATTGCCCGTTTAAATGGTCTTCCCATTAAGGCATATTTCAATACATAAACAAAACCTGAATCCAATTTCAAAAATTCCATTTACACCACCATAGAACAGATCTGAGCTGTGTCGAATATTAGCAAAAAACTGAAATTAAGTTGCATTTAACTGGTGAATAATCAGGGCCATTATAACTAGCATTCGCAGATTTTGCGTTAATGTTCTAAAACAAGGGTCTCAAAATAAATTCCTTGAGTGCCGCAGACCTTGCAGGTTTTGGTTCCAACCCTGTTTCAGGAGACAAACCAATAGCTTCAACCAAACCCAGAGGAGCTTAATCAGTAGATTCAGGTGTGATCAGTTCAGGTTGGAGCAAACTATGCAGGACTTCGGTCCTCCAAGAATTGAGTTTGAGAGCTCTGTACATGTACATACCAGCAGGCATCTCAGCCAAACGCCCGGAGATCTCTCTGAGGGCCTCAGCCCAACGAGAGGTGGAGTCAGCCATCATGCTGACATTATAGCCCATGTCTCTGAAGTACTCAGAGAGTGTGATACCTGTGCACAAAACCATTCTTAGCCAATAATTATCTTGTTTAAAAAACCTGGTTTGTACAAAGTGTTTGTACCAGTGTAAATGGAGGCTTCTCTGGCTGCCACAGGCATGTTTGAAGTGTTGGCGACTAGCGCAGTCCTCTTCATGATGCTCTCAACCTTCCCGTCCACCTCCATGGTGAGCTATTCAACAAAATATCTTTTAGTAATCTAAAGAGAGTTAATGGCAATACTCATATGATGCAAATGTGGATAGGTTTATGCTACAAACAAGTTGCATGCTATTATATCTTATCATAAGAAACATAAAAAAATAAGAAGATAAAGGACCTCTGGAAAGTCTCGCAACACTTCAGACATCTCGTTTCCACGCTCTCCACAACCGACGTAAATGATGACATCACTGTTGGAGTATTTGGAGAGCGACTGAGAGATCACGGTCTTACCACAGCCGAAGGCTCCTGGAATGGCTGTGGTTCCGCCTTGGACACAACTGTAATGAAGCAGAAATAAAGACGAGTAAAAATCACAAATTGAGTTAATCTACATCTGTTTTTATTACAATTCTATCAGGAATAATAGATAGATCATAGACAATTGACTAGTAGTACAGCTGACTCTTTGTGAGGTCACATGCACCTCACGCCTTAAACATTAAAAACATGAAAATAAGTGGATTGGTTTCTCTACAATTTCCACAAATCAGGCTCATACAACACAATTATTTAAACTAATTTCTTTCACATTTCCATCTTAGCCTAGCTCAATATTTGTCAATTATTTTTTGTTGTGCCACCCCAGGAAGAAAAAAAAAACATCTTGCACCACCCCCCCGGCGCAACTATAAATAGTACTATTTGTCTTTAAATGTGTTATAAGTACACCTCTGCATAACATAGTATCCTTATTAACGTATAAGAGAAAAAAGAAAGAAATATGGACCAACTTACAACAAGAATAGCTTTATTAACTGTAGCAGAAAAGATTTAAGGTGCATCTAATTTGTAAAAAAAATATTAAATCCTTAATAAAACTATAAACATTGTTTGACTGATCATGATTGCTGGCAATAGTCGGCACATTTTTTAGAAAAACTCAATCGGCTTATCAACATGATTGGGGTGTAATGTCTTTGAGTGATGCCTTAATTTATTTGGCTTCATGCTGTCCGCTGCCAACATTTTTAGATTCAGTACGCACACCTGTCTCTCCTTGTCTCCCACCGGAGTCACAGTGAAGCCAAGCGCTACATAAGCGTCGTCACATTTCCTCATCTTAGCTTTCAGGAGACTTTCGTTTGTCTCTTTATCTCCTCTCTCCGCCTGTCTTCTACACTTTGCGTCTACAATTCATACTCTGCCAATGAGAGCGCCACTGTCCCCTAATGTAGAGGAGTGGTATTGCACTTTATTCTAGAACAGTAAAAAAAATAGAAAAATAAAAAAGCATGTTTCCCAAGGTCAAACGCGCCCCCTCAGGAGGGGTACGCCCCACTATTTGAGAAGCACTGGCCTAGCTCCATAAAAAGATAAACGGAGGGAAACTATAGTTCTTGATTTGAAATGATCCAAAATTAACTTGGTGGAAACTAATCTTAAATCTGCAATTGAAATGTACAGTTTAAAATGCACCATCCTTGTGACTCACGGGAAGAGGGCATCCAGGACTCTCTGTCCGGTCAGCAGGGGGTGGTTAGCGGGAAGCTTCTCGGTTACAGGTCTCACCTGTCTCACAGGCCACACCTGCACCATGGTGAACTTCTCCTTCACGCCTTCAAACTCCAGTTCCAGCACCACATCCTGAAACACACGATGAAGTGAGAAATGCGCGTACAGAGCAATTCTACATATCCAGAGTGCGTCTATGAATATGTGTGAGATATTGAAGACACGAGAGCATGATTGTGAAGGTGACTCACAGAGACGTCATAATTTCCTGGAGGAGCGAGGTAGGTAACGGTTCCCCTGCTGCGGGGAGGCAGCATGAGCTTGTGTTTGATGAGAGAGTTCTCGCACACCATCCCATAGATATCTCCTCCTGTAACATGACTTCCAACCTGAAAACAGAGAAAAGTGATCAGAATTTCTTCATTCGTTCTCTACAACTAATTATGAATGCTTGCCATATTTATAGAGGTCTCCTGCAGCCAGCCAGTTGTCACTCCAGCACAAAGCTTTAAGCACTCTAAGCAGACCAATCACTGCTTTACAAAACCCCACAACTTTTCTTTAGGATTTATATCATATCAAATTGTAGACCTTTTTTCTCCAATTGAAATCCTCCAATTTGGCTGCTGATGTGGGTTATTTAGAAAGGAAAATCTCCCTGTCCTTTATTCATATATACTTATATTTACTTGGTAGGTGAAGTGTCACTTTTGACTAACATTTGCTTTTCTCTTTTTGACTTCATTCATGGAGAAGGGAGAAATTTGAAGTTTTCTATGAGTATTTCCCTGAAAATATGTCTCCTTTACTCCCCTCCTGAAATAATTTTTTATCCATTTGATCATTCTCTATAAATAAATTCACTTCAAATCATTTTTCTGTTTCTTTCTATTACCCTTGATTACATGTTATGAACGACCCCTTTAACACACTTGTTGAGTTTAAACACTTGTTGGTTAATTCACCAGCTTTTGATAATCAGTGAGTCAGTAGCTCTGAACCTTTTTTTATTATTTAACAATCCATGTTATTAATCCATATATTTTTGTGTAAACTTAAAAGAAAAAGTACTTTAAATCCCATAGGTGCATATTCGATCTTTTTTACTTTTCATTCCAGCATTAAAAAAAATCTCACCCACACTTTTTATCTTTCAACAGCTCCAAGAAATAATTGTCAGTTTCCAAACAAAAAAAGAGGCAAAATAAAAACATTCGACCTATCAGTTTCCAAGTAGGAAAAAAAAAATATTTTTGTGTGGATGAAATGCTTGTGTGAAACGTTGCTTGTTAGTGACTGCAAGTGTATGTTTCTTGTCTTTATCAGATTTGCTTGTGTGATTTTTTGCAGAAAGATAAAAGAATTACATATTCGAAGTGATCAGGTGCGTTTAGTAAAAGATGAAGCTACAGGTGATGGGGCTTTAGCTCTTGAGGAATGGCTTTGGACAGCAAATCAACATTACATTTCTGGCTAAGACCAGCTCTGTTTGTGTCCCCCATGGACAACTGTTTAGCCAAACATTAAAAATGTTTGTCCAGTTCAGCTACCATTTTTTTTATTTACTATAAACAAGCATGATATTAGTATTTGAAGCAAGCCCCCATGCATAGTTCAAAAGAACATCACCTCTACCAAACAGAGTGTAAATGTTGGAAGTAGATAAAAACCTTCCCTACCCTCAGGTTATTCGGAGAGAAGTCCCATTTGAGATCTCTGTTGAGGGCTCCTATGTTCACTCCTCTGGGGATGTAGATGCTCTGTGTGAGGTCATTAATGTCTTTGAGTGGACGTTGAATACCGTCAAAGATAGAGCCCATGATTCCAGGACCCAGCTCCACAGAAAGAGGCTTTCCAGTGCGCAACACGGGGTCTCCAACCGAAACTCCAGCTGTTAGCGCCTGACTCAAGAAAACGCTCACACAATGCACGTTCCAAAATCACCACAATTTAATTAAGATTTCAGAGGACATCTCAAAGGCCTTTTCTTTCTACTGAAAGTTCCTTTTTACAGTTTTCAAATGAATGTATCCTGAGTTAATCAAATATGTGGAGCAAGGTTTTAGTTACACATCCACAGCTCCTCTACTGTAATAACTACACTGCAAAAATAACGAATCCCCTCTGAGAACCAGAAGGTAGTACTTAAATGTTGTTCACATCTTTTAAATTAAGTTTAAAAAAAACATGCCAATGGGGCGAACACATTTTTGAATTACTTTTAAGGCATTTTGTCTTATTAAAAGATTTTTTAACAAGTGAATTTTGCTTACCCCACTAGCTGAATTTCAGCATTTTTGCTGTAGTTAACATTGTATTCTTAAATTAAGATATACTCTGGATATTCTTTGTTAAATTTGTAGTAATTTTTTTTTATTTGAAATTTCTCGATTTAAGATCAGTAGCTCTAAAAAGTGACTCAATTCAAGTACATAAATGATCTCAGCTTGAATTTTATTGTATTAAAAAAACTCTCAAAATAAGCTTCATAATATATACCTGAATCATTTTAAAATAAATGAATATTTCCAAAGTATAAAAATCTAAATGCATTGTCCAATTTCAAGATTTTGAGCTTTGCTTGGATTTAATTAACACAAGATGTTTATTTATACCAAAACTTTATTTAAGTTCACGTTATATACTATGTTCTTGTGTCAGAAGTCAAGTATTGGTGAGCAGGAAAGGATACAGGTCTCCTCGTACACCTGGATGGTTGCCATGTCTCCTTCCAGACGGATAATTTCTCCCACCAGCTCACTGTGGCCAACACGCACCAGTTCATACATGGCAGCTCCTGCCATACTGGAGGCGGTCACCACTGCAACGAACACACACACAGACTGAGACCTGTCCAGCGCACACCTGCCACCACTTCTACAGTCATGTTTGCTCATTATTTTTTTTTTACTGATTACTGAAAGAGTCTGCTCAATCCACTGCTAAAAAAAACATTTCAGTTTGCTTAAGGAAATTGTCATTTTAAAAATTGATTCCAGATAAAACGCACACTTTCCAGGTGTTTGGTTATTTATGTGTGCTTGTGTGCATGAAAAAAAGGTTTTCAAACCATTTTCAACAATCTTTAACTCTCTCTAAAACAAAACAGTTAGAAAATGTATTTTTGTGATGTCACAAACTATTGGATCCTGCCCATTATTACTTTTACACAAAGGATTATGCGTCGGCTCATCTTAAGCACTAGTTGCAAACAATAGTTTGACATTTTGCCATTGCTTCCAAGGTGTGAGAAATGTTCTTTGGTTAAGGACTTGCATAGCTCTTTTCATATACTACCAACAACTGACCTAACAAAAACACAATGGACAGGTTTAATTTATGAAGGAAATACAAGCTGGACCAACCAAATCACTTTAATTTGCATAAATAATTTCACTCCAGACTGGTTTATGAAAGCTGGTTAGTAAAAACCAGGTTTAAGTTCGGCTATGGCAGCATGGACTCACGTAAGTGATCAGTGAATACTAAATACTTAGTCTAGAAAAAGCAGAAATGGCAACATCGCAGACCAAATTAACATTAACTCACTGTACTATAACTTATAATTCTATTCTCATAAGATCTACACAGCAGAGTACTGAATGAGAAAGACTCCAAAGCGGCTCATCTTAAGCAACATTTGAAGATAATGCCAGGCATCTCAGATCATTTCTAAATATCAAAATGACCACGCAAGGAATTAATGTGCAACAAACATCCTTGTGTCCAGATCTGACTAAAAAACTTTAATATTTGTGTTTACGGGTCTTTCAGGTGGCATTACACATCAGCGCGTACATGAGAATTACAACACATTATGTTATTAACTGGTTATTAATGATTTCATTTGATTACAGTTTTTATTCCCTGAACGATGTTTTAGCGGTTAAAAAAACAAGTTAATAAATGATGTGTAATTGTTCTAACTAGCACCTATTGTGTGCCTTAGTATTGTTACATGATGTGATATTAATCTTATGGATCTCCTGAACATGCCACGCTAGGTTTTTATTGAGGCATTTATTATATTATTGTATGCCTAAAAGACAACTGTGGCAACTTAACACATCATTAAGCACTTCCTTGCAAAATCGGTTGGTTTTCTTGTATTATTTTACTTTAACTACATGCACAATAATTGTTATTTTAAACCACTTTATGTTGGTCAAGACATTTTTGCCAAAACATCTTGCATAATAGGTTCCATTGAAACTGTGTTTCAAACATAATGAAATGTGCTCTGACTGTTACCTGGACCTGAGACTCCATGAACATAACCAAACTGACTCTCACGCTCCTCGTCTCGAATCTTAGGCAGCTTGGAGAAATCCATCCTGCTTTTGAGGAAACCTGAAAAAAGGAAGTAAAAATATACCCAAAGGTCCCTTCCGAAAGCTCAAGAGTCTTTAAATGTGTTAGGAATAAGATCATGACATCAAAATACTTAAACGTTTAGGGTTGAATGAAGAAATGAATTAAGTAGAAATTAATGAAACAGATAGCCTACCTATTCCAATGTTTTATCACCAAACAAACCAACAGTGAATTCAGTAAACTACAGTGTGCTGTTGTAACGGCAGAAGTGTCGTTTTTCTCTGCTCAGAGCAATAATGATTTATCAAGAGGGAAATCCTGGAGTTCTGACTGATTTGAATGAGATTTATAATTCTGTCGAAACCACTAAATGTCAGGTGACAGATGGCGAAGCCTCTATCATCAACAGATCAGAATTTACCACAGCAGATATTATAGACAACAGGAGTAAACAGACATTTACAGGATAATACAAATGCTTAACTTACTGTATTAGTGTGGAACGAACGACAATCCGTGATATTTCCAACCAAGCCGTGGATCAAGGGAAAACTGTCACGACATAGATCAGCTGACCTACCAGGATTAAGGAAGTGTGTTTGACTGCAAAGCCGATAGCGCCATTATGGTTCCTGTGTGTGAAACTATTGGCTCTTTCGATCCAACATGGCGTCCAAGAACCAGTTTCTTAATTTTCAAAGTTGTTTATAAACGTCCCAATATTTGCGAGGATTAATGGCTTTGCATTAGCTGGAACTAGACCCCGTGTGCTTTGCTAAATCGATACGTTTGTTTTGCTTTCCTTTGAAATTCCGTGTAAGGTTAGCATTATATGCTTATTCATTACGTTTTTTGACGTCAATTATGTTCAAGCGTAAAACCACTACACCACTAATTTTGTTGCAAATGATAACGTTTTCGCGAATATTAACATAGAAATTGCGTGAATTGTTGGATGTGTGTGGCTTCCACTCATTTGTTTTTGTTTTTTACTTAATGCTACAATTGATTTGAACCATAAATATGAACACACAATCTCACACAAAAAGACAAACCTGTCGTTGTCAAGTATACTATATAACTGTCAATTAATCGAATGGTAAAGATTTAAGACTTGGCCGTTCAGCCGAATCGCTAAGTGGCGCTGTCACGAAAAACTAGAGTCCTATAACCTCAGGTCTAGGAGTGCAGCTCATGCCTCTGCAGCCGTGTCGCATTCGCGATGTGCTTGCGTCACAGGGTGATTCCTGTTGAGACCGCGCGCGTATCTCTACGTTCAAGACTCCGTTGACTTGCGATTGCAAAATAATCCTTATTGAGTTTTCAAAATTCGGAAATTAGCTTCTCGTCGCCTTTTCCTTCGTGCTTACTGATACTCGCAACTTGCCCAGACTTGGCTGGCTATTCATTTTCGCGTGTACACGTCAACGACCGACGACAAGTGTTCAACCGCCATCGACGATTATTGACTTCGGGAGAAATTCTTCACCTTTCAGCCGGACTCTATTTTAATCTGCGTCTGTTCGTGGTAAATTGTGGACATGTGATTGGTTCTTTGAGAAGACGACCCCTCTGACATATGGCGATTGCTTCTCGTTTCAGTGTCAGCATATTGCCTGCTTCGTAAAATAAAAAAGGAACTTCTTTTTATCGTAAATAAGTGTTCGCTTATCATCAAAGTGACTTCTGAAGCTCTCAAGAGTCAATCAGGACAGTTGGAATAACTTAACGTTGGTTCAACTTTGTGGGTACGATTAAACCCCACCATGTTGGGCATCATGGATAACCACCAAGGTACGTTATTTTATTTCCAAATGCTGCTAAAAGTATATTCTTGTAGTCAACCTGTGTCACGTTTTAAACTCTCACGTAACAGTCATTAACTAACAAAGAGCTCATGAATGGATTAACTTGATGTTAACCGCCCATGCTTGCAGCGACAGAAGTCATCCTCTTAACTGAATTCGTACTAAATATGAGCCTCTTACAATCTTCAGATTTATGATGTGTGAAGTGTTGCCTGTTTGAACACTGTAAACTATAAATTGGTTTTGCTGACTACACACTGTTTCGTCAGCTAGGATTAGCTCTTAGCATAATCAGCTTCGCCATGAATATCTCATACGTTACTCGACTTTACGAGCCCGTTTAGTAATTTTAACTATTTTTAGCGTTTCTATTGGCCTTGCATGCAGTGTCCTTCTAATAATCTAATGTGAAATTGGTACAAAAACTAGCCGAAGAATCTTAATGCAAGTTAGCTTGTGCTAAAGCTAATTTGACAGTTGAGGAAACGCTGTACTTTTAGCATAACGTTACCTCTGATAAATCTATTTCCTTTAAAGTTTATCCCTTCTCTTTTCCAGACACTGTCCGGAAGTGTAAAAGCGAGGCTTTGGTGAGTGCTGTCGCAGCTTTATTCTCTAACGCTATATAGTTTGTGTGGTGAAGATGACACGGCCTCGTTTCTTATTAATAGCTTAGGCCACATGTGACGGAAGATGGGGGATGGGCTGTCGATAGTATTCTTTTCTGGTTGTGTTGCCTTCTCTTTCACACGAACCTCTGGCGTCGAATCTTTTCTAGACTGGTTTAAAAGCTGTTTTCGAATGAATTGGTCCATGACTGTGTGATTGTCGATATTAAGCTAGTGTTTCTTTCATACAGCCCCCTGAGCGAAGGAAGAGGACCGTGGAGGATTTCAACAAGTTTTGCAGTTTTGTCCTGGCTTATGCTGGGTACATTCCACCTCTAAAAGAAGTGAGTAGGATGTCATACACTCTATTCACCTTGAATTACTAACGCTACTTTCAGACTGCAGGTATTAAAGCTCAATTTTTAATGACATCTGATTATTTTTAATCTGCTCATTCACATTACACTCAACATGTGACTTGTATCTGTCCTGTGTATAAAAGCAATCCTGCTCGTATGTGAGGTGGAAATTTTTTTCCCATTTGCACTGATCCGATGGCCAGATGTGTAAGCTCTGTTTCGCACCTGATATTTTGGGCTTGAGGCGCAAACTTATGAGTCATGTCACACTGATTATATGGATATGTGTGATGTCTTCAATGTTACCATAGTTGTTGGCAAGTAGTGTCTGCTAGTGTTTGTGTTTTGTAACTGGTACCCATAATTTTTTTTCTATAGCCATGTTGAAAAGGTTCTTAAAGTGAGCACTATTAATGGTTTATTTTAATGACTGGGAAATACAGCTCACACAATAATAAGAATGTCTTTCATAAATGGAAACTCTCTCGCCAGTCTTTACCAACAACTATTTCACTTTCAAAGCTTCCTCATTCCTCTAAAAATCAATCCGTTCTGGCCAATAACTAGCTCTGTTTGCATCTGTGCAAAATGAGGGTGTCCACCAGCTCATTGATGAGGTTTGGCGCATCTACTTTGTGATTAAACATATTAATACATATATTGTGTGCTCCTTAAATTTCAAGAGATATGCTTTAGCACAGCGAACGCTATCTCTTTGTTGCCAATTAGCCAAGGAGCTCTGTGTGCAAATACTAAATTAATAACTAACTTCTCCAAACTCCACCTGTAACCAAATAAATGCGGTTATCCTATCTACATGACAACAATTTGCTAGCATTAAAAAAAAGTTTAAAAATATCCTGTTTGTTGAAACGTTGACCAAAAACATTATAAAACCAATTTTATAGAACTGATTTATTTCCTTTACTTAAATGAGTATACTTTTGTGTAATTCTGTGGAGGCTTCATATTTATTTCTCTAAAGAAAAGTCTTTTTATTTCACATTGTGAGCTAAAACTCGTAGAGTTTTAGAATAACATTGTTGTCGCATTGTGTTCGTTCACAGGAAAGTTCCTGGTCTCCTTCTTCATCTCCATGTGGGCATGATCTTTCTGGTCTCTCTGGTGCAGACCCCGTAAGGGACAGCTGGACGGACGCTCACTCGGACCTTAGCAACATTCACAACTTTGTGTACAAAGCCGAGACAGACAGCAGCAGCAGCACAGAGTTTAGCCACCTTCAGTCAGACAGCTCCTTAGATAAAGACTCTCTGAATCAGATCCATCATCGCAGTAGCACTGAGAGGAAGAAGGTGAAGAAGCTCAACCGCTTGTCTTTAGGAGTGCCAAGAAAAAGCATCTCAGAAGCTCGAGCTCACAAGCAGTCGAAGACAGCGTTAAAGAAAATAAAGCAATCAATAAAGGCTGAGAGACACCCAACATCGACAAGTCTGTTGAGCGAAGACCTTCAAAAAGAGGAGGGGCTAACCGAGCACATTCACACGCATGAGGCAGGGCTTAAATTGGAGTCCAATCAGGAGACAGATCTGAGCTCGTGTGAAACGGACACGATGGTGACTGATGAGGATATCATGGTGGAATCCGGTAGGTGTGGTAAGATTATTTGTCTTTACGCAATCATAAATCTGGTCCTAAACCATAGTTTCTGTCTGCTGTAGGAGACGATTCGTGGGATTTGATCACGTGTTACTGTGGGAAGCCTTTCGCTGGACGTCCCATGATTGAATGTGAGGAGTGCTCCATTTGGGTTCATCTTTCCTGCGCTAAGATCAAGAAGTCCAACGTGCCAGACATTTTCTACTGCTACAGGTGTCGGGACTCACAGGGCTCTACGCTTAAAAGAGACCAATGAGGACACGAGGAAGAGTCTGCGTGTGTATTTAAAGAAAGAATCAGTTCTCTTAACGGTTATTTTTACTTTCCCCATTAAAATAAATTAGTTTGAGTTAAGTTAAACAAGTTAATTTTAGTACTGCATTTGTTTTCTGTTGGTTTCTGATGTTAAGCAGCTTTCAGGATCCCAAAAGCACTTTTTTGCACTACTCAACTAGTAGTGTTTTGTCTGTACAAACATGTAACTAACAATTATAAATTGGTATCAGATGACATTTTGTGTAAATAAATTATTCAACATTTCTTGTCACTCTCTCAATTGAACTGTAATAAAGGGTTTTTATGGGTGTTAACATTTCTTCAATAATATTAAGTTAAAGTGTTGATAAACGTGTGAAAAGATCTTACATTTTAGGTCATTTGTTTGAAAGGACTTTACATGTTAAACTAAATTACACATTGAAAGTCTGTATTAATCAAAGAAGCCTAACAGAACCTTGGGTAGTAAATGTCAGGGCAAAATAAAACTTCTGAGCATCCTTAGACTTATGCCAGAAAGAGCTTACCTATTATGTTTTTTCCTTTTTGCAGAGAACTCAATTGTCAAAATTGTTATAATCTTTTAAATCACCTGCTATATTTCCTACAAATATGATGTTTTAAGAGACATCTGCCATTGGAAAGTTGTAACAATTTTGATGCTTTCATGTTTTATTCATATTTTGCACACAATGATAAATGACCTGTTATTATTAGCCTTACTGGCTGAATGAAGACTGGTACATAAATGCTACTGTGTGCAATTTTTAATTGGGGTTAACTGGGTCACAAAACCTGTAACCAATCACTCTGAAAAATCAACACATGTTTGAGGCATTATTGGAGTACAATTTTGGGGGATCTTAACCATAAATCCCAAAAGATTGCATGAAGCATGTTCAAATTGCTGGAAAAGATGAACCAGTATTAAGTCCCTCTTAGCACACTACCTCAAACCCTTACTTTGTTTTCAGTGAAGTACGCATTTCTTATAGGTTTTAATTTTATAAGGGAAAAAAATGAACCAAGTAACCTAAACAACTGCTCACAAGGGTTGGTTCTGTTTGCATTACTGTTACAAGCTTTCAAATTCTCTCAGTTTCACTCAAAAATAAAATGTTGTTTTGTTTCTAATTTATCTAGCTCAAAAGGAGACTTTTAAAACATTAAGCTAAAATGAAGTTTTAGTCTTAAATTATGTGTATACTATTAAATATGTCGGCTTCACATCCCAGCATCCATATATCAGCCAATAAAAAGCAAGTTCACTTCCTGTGAAAAGTAGTTGTAAATGCCAGCCCTGCCCCTGGGGCCCTTGGTACATACGGCACTCCTTCCTCAGCTCAGGGAGTGCTGAGGAAAGATTGAACAGGTGTAATCAGCAGAGCGAGATAAACAGAATCTCCCAAAGATTTGTTCTTAGAGTCCTTATGAAGGACTTTTCCTTCCAAAAACAATATTTTTAATTTTTGAGTTAATTCATCAATGTCTTCATATCGACGTTATCGTATGCAGCATTTGTTTCATTGAGCACAAAAAAAGTTGCAAAAACTTTTCTGAATGAAGTACAGATGACTATATTTAACTTTCAAAAAGTGACTTTTTATCGAAAAAATTATACAGAACAATTATGCTTAATGAGTTGTGTTCAGCTCATGCAAGTACACAGAGGAAATTTCTGTGTATATTGGGATGATGAATTTACATACATTTTTATGAAATACATAAAAGAAAATGAAAAAAGTGGTCTTTTTGGTGTTTCGTCTGCTGATGTCATGGCTCTTCTAGTGAGCAATGTCCAAAGGGAGTGTATTCAGGGATGGAGGGGGCATTTATATTCACATTTTACATGCTCTCTCTTGTCAGACACTTCACAGCAGGTGAGTAAGAGACACATCGCTGACTTTTAACACTCTATCACAAACTTGAGAGGTTTTTAATGTGAAATTTGTTGTTATTGTTACCTGCTATAGAATCAATGCAATTCTAATGCCAACTGAATAGAAAAGGTTTAAACCTTTTCATACAAAGTAGGGAAACCAGATGTCCTAAAGTGCTTGTAATAGTCCTCTGAGAGGCATTGCTTTTTTTAGTGAGTGCCTAAGATGTTCGAAAGAAAATTAAGCTACTTTCATGATTTCTAATAAAATACTGTGGTTTGGTGAGTCCTGGGATAACAGTTCACTTTTTCTCTATATAGAGTTTTTGCTCTTTATTGAGTTCATCATGGAGATGACATACACGAGCCCTGCTGGAGTACCACCAGGATTGGAATACCTTACACAGGTGGATTTATAATTTGGAAATAATAATAATCATGTCACTGAGTGCTGTGCAGACTGAAATATTATGTTAAATAAATTAAATTTCGTCTAACAGATCGACCAGATATTAGTCCAACAAAAGATCGAGCTGCTTGAAGGTGAGTTATCTGAAGCTGAAATTGTCTTTTACAACCGGTTGACTTTTTAATGTTTAACCAAAAGCACGCACTGCCATGTCACCTAATGTGAAGTGGTTTTAGAGTTTGCCGATCTCACTGGGTTTCTATTGAAAATTTGTCTTGGACGCATTACATATGGACGTTTATGTTGACAAATTTAAAAGAATTATTAGTGATTCATTGAATAGAGTAGACATTTGACTTTAGGGCAAATTTGAAATTTGACCCAGAGAATTGGCTAAAATGGAATATGAAAAAAAAACACAATAAAGTATGTTTTGTTTTGTTGTAGGTTGCACATTCATCACTACTCCAACCTAAATATTTTAGATTAGAGAAATGAAGTCTTTTAGGTGATTATAATAAAGGTCTCTACACACAGATCCAAATTTGCACAACGTTCTAATGGCTTCTCTTTAGGGTGCAGGGTCATAATCTTCAAACCTCTTCTGTTTAATGTTGCTGCAGTGGCATTCCTTGTCCTTGGATGGCGCGTAATGATGTATCATTTCTGTAAAGAATGAATCTGACTCAATAGTAATGACTCTTTTCGGGAAGTGAATTGTGGTACGTGTGGATTACACTATTACACTATTATTAAGACACGGATGAGCGAGTTCATTTACCCAGATTTGTGTATTTTTCTCTATTTTTGACTAAACAGTGTGCAAGTAGATGCAATTTTTTTCTATGTGAAGGGTTTAAATTAATCGTTCAAATGAATCGTTTCGTTCAAGCACAAAATATTGAACAAAAATTCAGAAAGGAGTGTGGAGAGCTTTGGTTTTGAGTGTTTGACCATTTTGAAACTAGTCACTGATGAAAGCTTGTTTGTGACACAAGGCAGCCATAAATTTGTGGCTAAGACCTTGTTTTTTCCACAAGCTCCCATGCAACTGGTGTTACTACAGTGGATAAACGTATGGCATCAGAAACCAGGAAAAATATTTATTTGTAGAATGATTCGTTTCAATAACTTTGAGTAGACTCTTTTTTAAGTCAATAAAAAGATAGATAGAAGACTTTCACAATTCAAACTCAAACTGGATGTTACACAAACGTACATCCATTTAAAACAATACATGAAAGCCATAATAAGGGCTTAAAATGTATCAAATAAATTCAAAGTTCAATTATCCACACGACAACATTTCTGTTACTCAGAGCACAAAACAATAAAAGCATAAAAACAAAAAGCACTGGATTAAAACCAAAACCAAAAACACACCTGCCCACTTGATCCTAGACAAAATCCAGCATATAAGGATGGGTTTTTTAGAGCGGATTTAAAAACAGAACACTCAGAGGCCGATCTGAGGTCCAGGGAGGAGCGTTCCACAGCTGCGTCGCAGAGATGCAGAAGACTCTGCACCCCGGCGATGTACACTTGATCCAGGCACCATCAGGAAATGTTTTGTGGCTGAGAGAAGCGTAAGCTCTGGAATGTACTCACTTAAAAGTTTCTCTACATAACAGAGCACCATGGAATTCAGGGGTTTAAAAACAAGACTTTTATATTAAATCCTAATCTCAACAGGAAGCCAGGGAAGTCTGCTCAGAGGTTATATGGCAGTTCCTCCTTGAACCTGTTAAAAAGAGCATTTTGCACTGCCTGAACTCTGGCCATCAGGGACATAATGATAACAAAATAAAGGGAGTTACAGTAGTCCAAGTTGAAATATTCAGTGCATGAATGACACATTCCAGAGTGTGTCTGTCTTGGAAAGATTTCCTTAAGAAACGCAACTGAAATGTTTTTCTGACAATACTGTTTATATGACAATCAAGCTTCAGACCGGTATCAAAAAGAACCCCTAGATTTCGGATCACTGCTTTTGCTTCCTGAGAAAGAGCATCGCTCCAACATCACACTCTTTGTTTCCAAAACCAATAAGCTCACACGTGTAGAAAGTTTTGTGCAAGCCATCCTTTAAGTTAACTTACAGAGTCTAAAAGCCTTGAGAGAGAACCCAGCCCCTCATTCGAGCTCGCAAGGGGATCTATGTGATTACTCTGGCTTGATGGAGCAGCTCATTGTTATTTTTTTTAGCAACAAAAAAAAATCTGTTTTTATCAGTTTTGTCATAAATTGATCAACATTCTGTCTTTTTTTTATACTTTTTTTTAGGAGAAAGCGGGCTTGTGGTTATTTTGAAAGTTAGACTTGTTTTGCTTTTTGTAAGTGGTTCTTTTGTGTTTTTGAAGAGAGCTCCAGGGAGCTCAGCAGCTAATGCATCCTTAACAAACACAATGTTAATCTTCAGATACAGATATTGGAGAACCAATTCATATTACAGTTGCATGAACTTGTTTGCAAAGTTACATGACCTTGACAGCTATTTTGTTGAAATTACAATTATTAGGTTTATAACAAAAATCAGTAGATCTTTTATAAGGATCATCAGCCCAGCAGTCAGAAGCAACTCAGCTCATTCTCTCCCCAAAACCTTCTGCTATGGCAACATAGGAAAATACATTCTGAACAATCCAATCAGATTTTTTCAAGAGTGCTTAGGCCAGTTTGAAACTTTGCTGGTTGGAGATAACATCTACAACTCTCCCCAAGAGTGTAAAGAGGGGTTGTAAATACTAGGGGGTTGTGAGAATCATCAGATCTCTTAAAAAAGACTCAAAGTTCTTGTTAGAATGCGTTACTGAAATAACAATACTTTATTAATTATTTTCAATCACAGTTTGTGGAACATGGTCTCATTAAAAATGTCTAGATTAAAATGCTTAATTTTGGGTACAAATTGGTGATCCTGGAACCTTCTTGAAATGGTCAGTCTAAATTAATTCATTTGGTGCATTTTAAGGGTAAAATTACTTGGCTCTGTACTTGTCTGTATTTCCTGAAATCAGGTCTTTCAAGAAATTATCTTTCAAGACAATACATTCCAAGAGTAAACTAAAGTTGTCTATTTTAGAAGTACACTGCATATAAAGACTATGTTTTGCTATCAATTTAGCACTGAGGTTTAGAATAATAGTCATGACATGCAGTGTAATTAAAGTGAAAATGAGTTGCTAGCTGGCCCTTGGAGATCCAAGGCATGTTGACTGATTTGAGCATCCCATCATCACTAAAACCCATTTCTCATTCTTTCCAGCCATCATCGGCTTCGAGACAAACAACAAGTATGAGATCAAGAACAGCATGGGTCAAATGATCTTCAATGCCAAAGAAAACACTCACTGCTGCACACGATACTTCTGTGGCTCCATGAGGAAATTCGAAATGGAAATAAGAGATAATAATGATCAGGAAGTGATTCACTTGAGCAGGCCGTTCCGCTGCCAGTCCTGCTGTTACCCCTGCTGTCTTCAAGAGGTAAGATCTCAGAAGGACAATCAGGTTTTGGTGACCTCTTTAGAGAAAAGCAGTGTAACATGATCCACAGTAGCAAACCTTAAACACAATACTTGTTTTTTTTTTCTGTGGAAAGCTGGAGGTACAGGCGCCCCCCGGGAACCCGATAGGTTACATCAAGCAGGATTGGCACTTCATCAGGCCCATGTTCTCTCTGTACGACATGACCAAAACAAAGATGATGTCCATCAAGGGGCCTGTGTGTGCCATCAAGTGCTGCGGAGATGTGGAGTTTAACGTATGTATTCAAGTATGATTCTTTTTTTAAGACTTCACAATTTGATTTAATGTGGTTGGGTGCAGGTGATGGATAAGGATGGGCGGGATATTGGGCGGATCAGTAAACAGTGGACCGGACTGGTGCAAGAGTGGCTTACTGATGCTGATCATTTCGGTATTAACTTTCCCATGGACATGGATGTGAAGATGAAAGCTGTTCTACTGGGAGCGTGCTTCCTTATTGTGAGACACCACAAAACACATATTTTCTCACTCGTGTTTATTTGGTTTGCGATAGTTTAATAAAAAAATGTTCTCTGTTGTTTGGCAGGACTTCATGTTCTTTGAACGCGGAGGAAATTCAAGTCAGCGATGCAGTGTTTTTGGTTAACAGTGAGAAGTTCTTGATATTTTTTCAACTGCTATGAATATACTTCTTAATTTTCCATTGGGAATTAAATAAATTCTCAGAAATGGTGTATATATAAACTTGTTCTTTACTCTTTTTGAAATAATAAATAATTTATGCTCTACTTCAATATCGTTGTTTCTTGTATCATGTTTCTCAGAATTTGTTCTGGATTTGAAGGACACCATTATTGTTGCTTATGAATATGTATTAGTCATACTTGTCAGCTGCTGTGCATGAGAAAGTCTGTTAACAAAGCCGAGTCTATATCCAAATGATACAGTTAAACATGAATATGTTCTAATTTAAATTGCGTGTGTACTAATGAAATAATTAGCAGTAATATTAGGGTTATAATATTACGGTTTTCTTGATCAAATACCAAGTAAGATTTTTTTTCATGGTCCATTACGGGTACATTCTTATTAAACTCAACTTTAACCCATCGATTGTATGATGTATTAAACCCTCTTCTGTTTTCTGATGTTGCGGTTCCTCTGCAACGTTGGACCGATACATTCACGTGACGTCATAGGGACGCGGCGGAAATAGAGTATTTTCGTTCTTAAGACGCGCCAGCTTTCATTGAATGAGCCGCGGCAAGAAACAATATTTTGTTTCCCTTTGGCTTTCAATTACAGCAAAGCTTGGTTTTCTGATTTTGTCTCGGCGGACAACGCCTAATCATTTGGCAAGAGGCTAGCGTGTAACGGTGAGTAGACAGCCCTCTTCTCTGGCACCGCGACATGCGAGGCCAAGTGTGTTTGAGCCAAGGGTGCTTTCATTGAACAAAAAGAGCAACAATGGGTCTTACTGTGAATTCGGAAAACATTTCTTATCTAGAATCTGACTTTATGATTTTAACCGGACCACAAAAGAACCTCAACCGAAATCCTGAGTTAAGAATAAAGAACAAAGCGCGTCGTCAACAGCACTCACGTGTAAACAGGGACTCCTTAAGCACAACACACACCGCGCGGCGCTTGTACGCTTTAAACATTTCTACTCTAAACTGTTAGACTGCAACAGAACGTTTCATCAGTGTTTGCCTAACAAAAACCCCGTAAATATATTTTATTAGTGGTTATCTTGATGGTGCATGTTGTTTTATGTCATTCTGTCACTATTACTAGTGTTTAACGCTGTTGATATTGAGTTGATTGACCATGCGTTGAGTTCAGAATAACTCTGACTATTTACCTTCTGACTGTACTTGTAGAGAACGTGTACTTTTATTATTATCCATCATTATTTGTTTACATATTTCTTGCTTAAATAGTATTCTTCAACCACCGTCGAAAGTGCTTAAAGCCTAGCTTAGCATAGATCATTGAATTGGATTAGACCACTAGCACAATTGCTAAAGTTTTCGACAGTGACCTAATGTGCCAGGGCCAGCTGAAATTAAAAGGTTGATATTTCCAAAGGAATTTTATCTTGGACTATGCTATTTCCTTCGCTGAGCTACTGCAACATGGCAAAATAGAGATTCACAAGAGATAAACACTGCTGCTGCTATATTAATGCCACTGAACTGATTCATTGATCTATGCCAGGCAATAAGCTGTACTAAAAGTACTATCGTCAGTTACACTGACTGCAGAACTGGTTCCTAAACGAGTAAAAACGACTTAACTTGAGAGTGAGCCTTACTCAGATGAAAAAAAGTTGACTGTTTTTTGTGAGCTTATATCGCTTGTTTTTTTATTTATGTCATAATTTAATATCCTTGAGAAAAACACCTGATGAACACAAAATCGAATCCGTCTTGAGTCTTTCTGTAACATGCTTTACTCCTGCCGTCCTTGCAGCTAGGAAGTGATGTTACTTGAAATCTTCTACGATGTGTTTTCTTATTCACTGTTACAGTGGGCTCAAAAGCTGCAGCAAAAAGGTGATCGGATGCAAAATTCTTACTTTAACATAATTTATTTGCAAGTAAGCCAGGCCTAAATAAATAAATCAAAGTCATTCTGGGAAGTAGTCAGGACCATCCGAGACACCGCAACATGCCAAGTTCCGATTCCCAAGACACGCTAGGACTCATCTCTGCAAGCTTTTGTACCAGAGATAACCAGCGTCAGGTGTATGACCATGCCCCCCCAGGTCACTTCTAAAGAGTGATGTTACACGCACATTGACGCATGATTATCAGCAGGTGACATTACATGCCCAGGGATGCACACACAGCAAGCAAAGATGTCACACACTGTCTTGGAAAAAGCATTTTTTTTTTGTCAAATTTGAGAGTATTTACAAAATGTAAACATTTAGTCAATATCCTCTTTCCAAAAAGGTGTTAATGTTCTCATTTAAGTTTAATCATTCCAATATATTTTGAACTTGTTTTTGCAAGACACACTAGCAGAGGTTATATTGAACATAAAGTATCAGACATATGGGTGCCAAAGTTGTCAGGAAGTTCAGTGAAAGATGGCAAAAAGGGATTAAAGAGCAACTGGATTGGGTAACCGCTAAATATGATTATGGCATTTTTTGAGAGAAGTGACTCTAGAGTCAAATTAAGCATTAGATTACGTGAAACTTGTTTTGCAATGAGGCAAATAGTCTCCCTTGGTTTCATGATCACTAACATGTTTTCCTCCATGCATTAGTGAAGGAGGCAGGCTGGCGCAGGTCGTTGGGTGCTCCTGGATCATGAGAGACAGCGGTAATAGCCTGGCTCAAACACATTGGTCCAATGAGCTGACACTGACTGCTGGGCAGGAGGGCACGGGAGGTGGAGGTGCCATTGGAGGCGAACATTTGATGAATCCAGCCATGGCACAGCATGCTCCAAGCCCAGCTCACTTCAAACTGGGCCACAGAGAAGATGATGTCAGGATGTGGAGTGCCGAATATACTGTTCCTGTGGAGGAGGAGGAGGAAGAGGAGGATTGTGAAGAGATAGGGAGTGAAGAGGAGGTGATGGATTATGACCCTGCACAGCTCCACTGGACTGATGAAGATGAGAAAGAGGAGTGCGAGTCACTAGAGCACTTGCAGGTGCCAGTTAAAAAAGGACCCATTCTGATCAAAAAGAGCAAACTGGCCCGGCAGTTTCATGGTAGAAAATGTACAAGAATTAGTATCAGCTTGGCACAACGTTGGAGAACTTGGCGACAGAGAGCCAAATGGGCAGGAACTATGGGATACAGGAGGGTTGGTAGGATTCAAAGACGCCAACACTTCAGATCCTTCCAGTTGCCGCCGCTGAGCAAGTCCTTGAACGGAGACCCACACAGACATCTTCGGACAGCTGAGAGAGCTGGTAAGAAAGATCACACTACACCCCTAATAGGCGCTCACATTACTCGAAAAAGTTATAAATGTGTAAAGGTTTCCACACACCTATCCGAATTGAGATTTATTTTCTTAGATTCTTGTTTTCTCTAATTCTCTAATTTTGTGTCTTTGTCAGTTTGCAATTCAATCCGATTTTTTTTCTATATAAATTCTATAAATGAATTATTCTTTTAAATGCACAAGTGTCAAAAGAACGAAGCACCAGAATGAACGAAACGTCCCATCACTGCACAGTAGACTACAGTCACACGTTATAATTGGACACCAGCTTCTGAATGTTCTTATTCTGTTCTTTCCAGATTTCTTCTCTTCATCACGTTGTTTTTCGTCGCTGTTTCTTGTTGTGCTGCTCTTTTATGAACCATTCAAGAGCTAAAACTGAAATGAAAAGGGTAAATGAAAGAAAGGGAGTGTTTTCTATTCTTTGACCTTTTTGCAGATACACAGTATTTATTAGCACAACTCAAACTGCAGTAGCTAAAGTGGCTTTTATTGGAAAGCATTTGGAAGAGTTGACAAAGTGCTTTTAGAGGTTAATTTTCTTATCATTGCAAGAGTTCCTAATGGTCTGTATTTTTTTACAATTTTGAACTTCAATTTTCAAGTAGCTTGTACAATATACTCATCCAAACAAGATGAATGGTTGGATTTATTACAGATTGCTGTGACATTAATTTGAATGTTATTGAATTATAGAATTCAGGTTCTTTTCTCCCAGATTAGGTTAAAAACAATTCACTTATTTTTTTTTTAGATGTTGGTCTTACAAAAAATATATACTCCTTAAACACACAGGGCATATATTAATGTTCAAAATGTACTTTTAATAATTGTTTTATAATGATAATAAATATAAAGCTTCTTTCATTTATATTGTTGTGAGCAGAAATTAGATATTTCATGTGGGACAAAAAGATTTTGTGAAAAGATGGAGGAACAGCTCAAAAAGAGACTTTCAAAAAAGGATAAACATTGTATTTTCAGTCGGCATGTATGTTGGTGATTTTAATTTTGTTTAAGGTTGTTTTCTGTTTCACCAACTTGATTTAGACTTCTGTAGCTCTAAACGGTCTGCGCCTGCTCAACGGGAGAAGGCCTCTCCACAGAACCAGCTCAGCAGTGAACACATTTCTTGTGTACAAGGTACAAAAAATGTCACAGGAATGAACTCATGAGGTTTATAAATATCAACGTCAGCAATATTCTGTTTTGTCCCTCGGCTCAGGTATTCTGGATGAGTTTCTCCAGCAGTATGGTAGCTTGATTCCCATCCATGTAGATGAGGTGGTGGAGAAGCTTCAGGACATTTTCTCTGAGAGCTTCTCAAGTCCTCACAGGTAAAGCGTGGTTCATGCCAGTGGCTTTCTGAATCTTATCGGTAAATGATAAACTAAATGTATTTTTTTTACAGGAAGATAATGGTGCAACATTTAATGCAGTCTTACCAGCGCATGTCTGGGAATGCAGTGATGCGTGGGTTTCGTGTCAATTACAAGCGACATGTTCTCACCATGGATGACCTGACCACGCTCTATGGCCAAAATTGGCTTAACGATCAGGTGAGGACACTGGCTCACATTTGCTAAGCGTCTTCACTTGATGTGTTGAAGGATTCATATCAGATCGAACAGTAGGTTGTTTTTCAATGTTTAAAAAGTATTCGATCTAGAGCTTGAAGGCAAGAGGATTGTTAGGACTCCCAAAGAGAATCAATATTTTTTAAATTCCAGCATTCCCATTTTCATCCTAAAACTATTTTGAGGAAAACAAAAAAGTTTTTCTCGTTCTCGAGATTTTTGCTTGCAATGCATGCTGCATCTAAACATTTACTATTATTCTGGGTGAAAACAGCACACATCCAGATTAAATGATATTTGCTCACTCACACAGATGCCTTTTTTTTTGGCTAGCTTCACCTGAAGCATTTAGGATCAGAAAAATCATAGTATAAAACAGATTGATTATCACATGTGCACATTTTGTTTGTATTATGTTTATTCTGCTTCATTGTAAAACAAAAAAAAAATGTATATAATTTCCATGGCCAATTCCAGGAAAATGATTGAACCCGCTATTCCGTTAAAGCACATAACAAGTAATGTGGCTGGAAGGGATAGCTTTAAGGAAGTGAGGACAAAAGCTAAATCTGACAACTAATGTCCTGAAATCTTGCATTGTCTCTAAAACATTGGCAGTTGTGGTCTGGTGGATAAGGAGATCGACTGGTGATCTGAAGGTCCTGGGTTTGATCCCCAGATCCACCGAGTTGAAGTTGGTGTGAGTGATGAAATACTTGCTCTTCATCTTCAACAACCACAGCTGTTGAGCAAGGCACCAGTTCCCCGTCTGCTCCCCGGGTGCTGCAGCCATGGCTGCCCACTGCTCCGGGTGTGTGTTCACTGTGTGTTTGTTCTCTGCTGTGTGTGTACACTGGATGGGTTAAATGCAGAGCACAAATTCCAGATATGGGTCAGTCTATAACTAGCCCACTGGTCACTTTGACTTTCACTAAAATAGCTTTCTTTTTTTTTTTTTAGTTTTCAGCTAAAGTTTTCTTTTTATGAATCAGTAGGTTGGTAAATGAGGAAGCATTGCATTTGTGTTGAGGGGAGTTGACGTTCTCTTTTGTCTCTGACGCTTGGATTCAGGTCATGAACATGTATGGGGATTTGGTCATGGACGCTGCCCCTGACAAGGTATGGACACATTAACACGAGGTCTAGAGGAAATGCCCCAAGACACTGGCTGATTTCTAAATGCGGGTTTCTTTCATTTTTATTTTCCAGGTCCACTTTTTCAACAGCTTCTTTTATGACAAACTTCGGACAAAAGGCTACGATGGAGTCAAGAGGTGGACAAAAAATGTTAGTAGAAATGCAGTAAACACGAGTAAAATGTTAACTGTTCCTATCTAAGATTGTACTTCTTTAAATGCTCTTGAAAATCAATATTGTTGGCGATCAACACTTTCTGGGGCATCTGTACATTTGCAACATGTTCTAGCACTCATTCTTTACTAATTTTAATAAGCACATAAGCTCCAACAATGTGGTCTTCGTCTCAATTAAAAGTTATTTTTATGGAAGCAAAGATTTAATTTGTTTCACTCTTCTTCCTTAGGTTGATATTTTCCAGAAGAAGTTTTTACTGATCCCAATTCATCTGGAAGTGCACTGGTCTTTAGTGAGCGTGAACGTTCCTGAGCGTAGCATCACATACTTTGATTCCCAGAGGACACTCAACCGCCGATGCCCCAAAGTAAGCATTTGAACTACAACTAGTGTCTTACTGTTGCAAGGTATTTGTAGTTCAATCTGATTTGCTTGCCCTGTACAACAGTTAACAGGGGTTGGTTTTTTTTTCTACAGCACATTGCCAAATACCTGGAAGCGGAGGCAGTCAAAAAAGAACAGAAGGAGTTTTACACTGGCTGGAGAGGCTTTTTTAAAATGGTAGAGTGATAGTGACTTGTGAAACTGAAAGTATTTGAGAGTTGTTAAAAGGAATTGAAGGGGAGCTGTGTTTGTGTTTTTAACACGTTTTCTCTCTGAAATGTTTTAGAATGTTGGAAGGCAGAACAATGACAGTGATTGTGGAGCTTTCGTCCTTCAGGTTTGCACATCTTTCACATGTCGTTTACTTTCCCTTTAATTTTGCTAGTTTATTAACAAAATATTACTAAGAGAATACATTAAAGGTGTCTTCTCCTTGTTCAGCTCATGCTTCCTGGTTAAGTTGTTGGCTTTGGATGAGACAGCCTGACATAGTTTCCTGAGAGCATTTTTGGGGGGGACATCAATTGTCAACTTTCTGTATAGTTAAATATTGGTTTAGATTTTTTTTTTATTTATCAGTTGTGTGCATATTATTGTTGTGGTGATTAACACATTAGTACTATTTTATCTATTGTCAGTTACTGTTTATATTAACCTGCCATAATTATGATAAGTTTCACTAATTATTTTCATTCATAGAATCATCTACATCTTTAATACAAAATATTTTTTCTTTTGTGTTCTTACAGTACTGTAAGTGCCTGGCCCTGGAACAGTCCTTCAGTTTTGGTCAACAGGATATGCCAAAGCTACGGAGACAAATGTACAAAGAACTGTGTCACTGTAAACTGTCTCTGTGAGACAGATCTATAACAGCTTGCATGTGGAAATAAGCTCCAGACCACAGGGATGGTGCAAATGATTTCATCCCTTTTTTTTCACTTAATGACTTTGTATTTGAGATAAATGCCCTGTTCTGTTGGGCTTGGCTGTTTGTTAGCTCATATAAAATAATTTCCAAAACTGATGTTTGGATTGATCTTATTGGTGCTGCCATTGTATTGGCATGTCTTTAAAATATCATGTTCATTTCATATGTTTGTATGATCAAACAAAATTAAAAATGTAAAAATTATCAATAGCGATACACATGTGGATCACAACACTAAAAGAAAATTTTGGTTTCTAATGTACTATTCACTTTTTCTATGTGATACAAACAGTTGTTAAAGCAAGTGTTTTTATCTTTTGTGATGCATTTGTTGTAATGTATAAAGAAAATAAACAGCATCAGTTTGTTGATAAGCTGTATAGTTAACATTGGAATATGACGTTTAAGTAAAACACGTTGTCAAAGGACATATTGTGCATGAAAAATCCTGTTTCCAGAACGTCTATTCCTGGATAAATGGACGCTCGCCTACGTCACCGCAAACCAAGCGATGTTAGTTTGACGTTACCTCTAGTCCAATCATATTTTAGCGAGGGCTTGCCTGACGCTTCAGAGACCCGCCCAACTAAACGCAACCTACCACCAATAGGCGGGAATCGAATGTTGAGTGACACCTCTCTCATCCAATCAGATTATACATCGAGTTGACCGTTTCCTGATTGATTGGCGAATGTAGCAATCGCCGTTTGACTAAGAAAACCGTGTTAAACTATATAAAACATTTTCGCGGTGTGCTCGCCCTTTGTGATAATGTCGGCAGAATATGAAGGGAGGTAGGAAATCAGAAACCTAACGATATTGTTATGTGTGTTTAAGTATCGTTGGTCGGCGGATTTCACGTTGCCATGCTCTAAAGAAATTCCGCTTCAAGATGTCGTTGAAGTCCGTGATCGTGAATGTCGTAAACGAGTAGTAAAATGCCCATCGGCTCTGAACAACCGCCCGGCCTACTTTGCCATATTGACGTTGAACGGTCTAGCCGTCGAGCGCTCAATATCTGCTGCATGAACACGAACAATGTGCGGCTCTGCGTTTGCGCTTCTGTTGTGAAACCTCATCTTTGACACCTCGAAAAACAATAAAATTCACAGCCCCCTAGATAAACCTGTTTTAACATCATGTGACTCATTAGCACAGTTGACAAGTACATCTGCTAGCTATTAAAACGTCTTTTTATTATAAGATGAACGTGAATTCTGCACAAGGAAAGGATTAGCTTAATGTTGCATTCGTAAATGACAATTGAAGACTGGAATATATTTTTTATGATTCGAAGTTGTACATTTATTTGATATATTTAAGTGCCTATAATTTAAAATAATAATTGTAGTAATGTTATTTTTTATGAATAGGGATTCATTATTCATGTTAAAAGAGAATACAGTGTTTCAATGATGTGACCCTTTTTCTTCTCTTTTTCGCAGACCCAGAGATAATGGCCCTGAGGGGATGGAGCCAGATGGAATCATCGAGGTATGGTCAATTCCCTGCCCAATGCACATTTTCTTACAAACAATACATCAACCAACCAAGTTTCACTTAATTTTTAATCACCCGTGTTCCTGCAGAGTAACTGGGATGAGATTGTGGACAGCTTTGATGACATGAACCTGCGTGAGACTCTGCTAAGAGGAATCTATGCTTATGGATTTGAGAAGCCCTCTGCCATCCAGCAAAGGGCCATCCTCCCTTGCATCAAGGGTAAGATATTTGTTTGGAAACCAGTTATTTAATAGCATCACATCATAATTATCAACTTATTAACGGCTTCATTGTAGTAGTTCTCTTCTTCGCGATTCTACATTTACTGAACATTTCATTTTTTATGTTAATCATTTTCAGGTGGTAGCCATCCAGTAGCTGCTGTTGAACATAAGTAAAAAAGCGAAGTAAACAAGTAAATTAGTGAAAGTGAAGTGAAAGTGACCAGGCGACCAGATATAGAGTGACCCTTATCTGGAATTTGTGTTCTGCATTTAACCCATCCAGTGTACACACACAGCAGAGAACAAACACACCGTGAACACACATGGCTGCGGCACCCGCGGAGCAGTCGGGGAACTGGTGCCTTGCTCAAGGGCTCCAAAGCTGTGGTTGTTGAAGATGAAGAGCAAGTGTTTCATCACTCACACCCCCTTTAACTCTGTGGATCTGGGGATCGAACCAGCGACCTTCAGATCACAAGTCGATCTCCTTATCCGACCGGACCACAACTGCCCAATCAGACCAAATCAGATGTTTTTTGTTTTGATGTTTTTAGGATATGATGTCATTGCACAGGCCCAATCAGGGACTGGTAAGACTGCCACCTTTGCCATCTCGATCCTGCAGCAGATTGACATCGAGCTGAGAGGCACTCAAGCTCTGGTGCTGGCACCCACCCGTGAACTGGCTCAGCAGGTCAGCGCTTCTGCTTTCTCTGGTTTGGTTGAATCGCTGCAGAAGAGCAATTCAGTGAAAGTATACATTAGAATTAAATAATTTAATGACTTGAATAGCTGAATATGGGGCAGTGTGTTTTAATGGGCTTCTGTGATGCAAAATCATCTTTAGAAGATGTGAATACTGATCTGTATGATAATTTGTACTTCCTTGTTAAAAAGAATTGAAATTGAGCCATTTTGCAACCAATTACTAGGACAGGGTTTAAGTGGGGTATTACAAAGTCTAAAATTCACTGTTCTTAGTCTTAATTCTTCTCTGGTCTTATTTTTCTGATGCCCATGTAAAGCTCATGTAGTAAAAAACATGTGACGTTTAGTGATGTCGCAGTCTGGGAAAAGGCTCATATACAATCAAAATCATAAAAGTGACCATTATGGTTACCAGAATTTGAGAAAACACTTATCACTCATAAATGCTCAAAATCTTAAGTGATTTTTAGAATTACTAAATATGAAGAAAATGCGGATAAATTCTTCTGAATGTATTTCTTCTGAATTGTAAAAAGCATGGTTTGGGTTACCAGAGTTTGACAAAACCTATGGAATTGCTCAAAAACAAGTAATGTTTCTGATTTTTTATGTTTTTGAAGCGTACTGTTTAGTATGCAAAAAAAAAGCTTTGTGTTGTGTTTCGTATTTTTGGTGTTATGATATGAATTTGACTGTTGACAGTCTTAAAATGTCTCTTAAATCTAAATCTAAGTCTCTTAAAATCTTAAATTTGACCTTATGAAACCGGAGATGATTCCTCACCACTAATTTAGTGGCACACTGCTATAGTCTTGTTAGTTAAAGCAATTCAAACAAGCGGGCGACTCCCAAAAATACGAAAAACTGTTTTTCCTCTGTTACATATAAATCAGTAAACCAGCTTCCCATAATATCCATGTTTAAATAATCTCTTTGTAGTGATATCAATGCTCTCATTAGTTTAAGTGTAGTAAAGCTTTCTGAATTAATGTCGCCTGTGGACAAACTGCTCAGATTCTGCCACTCACTTTTTAACCAAGTCCATAAGGAGGTGTAGTATCAATCAAATTTGAATGAAGCCCCACTGGCTCCATGTTGAGTACAAGACCCATTTATGAAGGTTTTTTTTTCTCCATCTTTACTAAGTGTTGCACCATGGTACGTTAGTTTCATGTTGAAGGTGTACACCCTGGGTGCTCTGCTGATTAGCTACTCCTAGCGGTTCCCAAGATGAACACTAAGCTCTGGGTGGCCGGGCATGTAGTTCAGCTGTAGCTCACCCTCATTGGACATTTGTTCTAAAACACAAACAATTGGGAAGACTTACCTTTTTAAACTGCCATTTGTGAAAGCTGAAGTATAATGCTCAAGATCAAGTTTGTATTGTGATTAAATTGACCGAGAGCTAGAATAAAAGAGGCTTTAAAGGTGTCAAATCATGCCTCTTTTAAATCATTTATAATAAATATTTGACCCCTCTAGACTATCACTGCACCCTTAATACCCTTCAAAGGCAGTTTTTATCGTAACAATGTCTTTGAATCACCTCATAAGGTTGTGCTCCACCAAACAGGCCCTGTATCCATGTTCCTCCCACTCCCAAGCTCCCGCGACTCCTGTTGGGTTGTTGGCACTCTGAAAATCCTCCCATTTCCAATGAATATGTTAATTTTTTGTAATCCAAAACAAAACAAACTGTCTTTTTATTGTTTGTACGAGGCCGTTCGGATATGGATACACCAAGGATCAGTCAACATGCATGAACCAATCTGGATATGAATTGAAGCCCATTTTTGATGAGCGAAACAATACTAAAACATGCTAAAAACGTCTACACGTAAACACGTTTTTTTTTTTCTTCTAAAATTTAGTTGGTGTGATTTTATAGTCAGTTTTACTCTATAGTCCAGAAATTACTGTATATTTATGTCATTATTAAAACCCTTTTTAAAATCTGTACAGCCAAAACACAGATCCAAACATAACAAATGAATACCCTTCTTGTTTTAGTAATTTTAACCCTCTGAGAATTGGCCGTTTAATGACACTCATTTGAGAAGCCTGTCATCGGGAATAATTGTTGGGAAGCCGTGATGTTACTTGAGGGATTTTCTTCTCTGTCGAACAGATCCAGAAAGTGATTCTGGCTCTAGGAGACTACATGGGGGCTACATGCCATGCTTGCATCGGTGGGACCAATGTGCGCAATGAGGTCCAAAAGCTGCAAGCAGAGGCTCCTCATATTGTGGTCGGAACTCCAGGGCGTGTCTACGACATGCTGAATCGAAAGTTCCTCTGTGAGTACTGAGCCATGGATAATCCAGTCATTGTCTAGCTATTCGGTTGTTATTTACACATTCTTTTTGTGTTCATCTTCTCCAGCTTCTAAGTACATCAAGATGTTTGTGCTGGATGAAGCAGATGAGATGCTGAGTCGTGGTTTTAAGGACCAGATCTATGAGATTTTTCAGAAACTCAGCACCAGCATACAGGTTTATACTCTAAATGAACTTCTCTATTTTCTACACTATTACTTGGATGAATCATTTTAATATTAATAATTTGCCAATGCTTTTTTTTGTAGGAACAAAACTGTCTAAATGTATTTTTTTACTTACATTTTGGGTTTGGGATAAATGTAACATGTGGTTGCACCATCTTTGCTCTAGGTGGTGCTGCTGTCAGCCACCATGCCTGCAGAAGTTCTGGACGTCACCACCAAGTTTATGCGTGAACCCGTGCGTATCTTGGTGAAGAAAGAAGAGCTTACCCTTGAGGGTATTCGTCAGTTCTACATCAATGTTGAAAAAGAGGTACACTTCTTGTACAGACATTTTCACAATGATTGTTGGGAGCATATTAAAGATTTGATGTTGCAGCAATGGAATTAACTCAGTTTTAATGTGCCAGGTTTCTCTTAACTGATCACTGCATCGGTGTGTGCTTGTGACAGGAATGGAAGCTGGACACTCTGTGTGATCTCTACGAGACCCTGACCATCACTCAGGCTGTGATCTTCATCAACACACGACGGAAAGTGGACTGGCTCACAGAGAAGATGCATGCCAGGGACTTCACAGTGTCTGCTCTGGTATGTGCTAAACCTGTGTCGTCCAGACCTTTTGCTAAGAGGGCCAAATTTTATAAAAGAGAAAAGCCCCGGGGCCAATGTTTCCTTTTGACATTTTTGTTCTCTGCTAAAGTTGCACGTAAATACACACTTTTATCACTTATTTAAAATAACAAAGTAACCAAATAAAAGCCCCTCACGTGGATTTTATTCTGCTTTCTTTAATATCTCGAGAGTTATATAACACAATGTATATTATAAACAATGCACTCAGCTAGCAACAATGAACATAACATCTACAATTATAACCAAATCTTATTCAAGTGTTTAATAAAATACCTTTGCTGTAGGTACTGTTAAGGAACACTAGGCACCAATGAGAAGGTTGAAACTGAGCTTCAGGTTTGAGTGAAGAGACCAGATCTGGCTCGAGGGCAAATTGAGATGAGTGTTTGGCTCGCAGGCCTGGATGAAGATGACAGAGCAGTTTGGAGTTGCTTCGCTTTTTAGCACACTGGCACTAGTGTAGCATTTTTAGTCTCACAGTGTCACTTAACATTGAAATTCTTTAACAAGGCAGCCGTCTCTTTACACATTTGGCTTGATTGTAATTCCCACCTCCCCTGAAAGTAGCAATCGCTGATGTTTCCATGGCAGAAATGAGCAGAGAAAGGTTCTCTCACTTCACAGCACAGATGTAGAGGCAGATTAGAATAGCGCTGACACCATGTGGTGAAATGAGGAATTACATTTTTAATGTTATAGACAATATATTCTGAAAGAAAGAGCTAGCCAGCTATAAATTACTTATAATAAGACTGAAACAATGGCCGTATGAAATCTGACCGTGGGCTGTGATTTGTTATTAGGCATTTAACTCTAACTACATCCTGCACAGAATGCCTCAAATTTGTTCTAACCAATCAGAACACAGCATTCGTGTCTTGTATACTACTTGGCATGGAGCTGTTTTTTGTTCTTGTTAACAAAAAAGGGTAATTTTGTTGCTGTTGATGAGCCTGTGGTAGTTTATAATCGTTTTCTTTAAATTGAATTGAATAAAAATTGAATAAAATTTAGCATCAAACATTCAAATCAAACCAGGGTAGAAAGGGGCTAGTAACATATGATTTTAACCCCAAACCACAGTGGGGTTATTTTTTTTTTTTTTGGTAAAAAATTGCAGTGTTGAAAAACAAAATCTGTGAACAATACTGACTCAAACATTAGGACTTCATGACCCCTTTAACATTCACCTTGTTAAGGAAGGATATCTATTGTTTTATGTTTAAAGAAGATCCTCTCCAATCAGGAATGTGCGTTCTGATATTATTTATTTAAATGTATGATATTCACTATAATAATAGATACAAGTGCTCAATTTTGTACTAATACAATTTTTGTATAATTTGCTGCTAAAAGAGGTGGCTTCACATTACTTCCTGGAAAAACTTGATTTCAAACAGGAATGAAAAAAAATTACATCTTGCATTGTTTATTTATTAAAGCATTATCATTTAGTTATGACTGACTAAAATTGCTTGACTTTTTAAAGTCTAAATAGTTCAATCTGACATTGTGTGTTCTCTGTCAGCATGGAGACATGGACCAAAAGGACCGTGACCTGATCATGAGGGAGTTTCGCTCCGGTTCTAGCCGTGTCCTCATAACCACAGATCTGCTGGTGAGCAAGTCAATGGAGCTCTCTTCCACTTTTTCTTCGCTAGAAACTGGAAGATGGCAAAAGATGCTAGACTAAAGGTTACCAACACCTGTCTGAGTTTTTGGTCTGACGTTTCATGTGTAAACGTGCCTCGATTGAAAACATTGGGCACTGACGAGAGCTCACACATCTGGCTGAACAATGGGCGCGAATGGGCACTGCCATTTCAGCTTGATTTTTTTTTTTTGTGCAAGAACGCCCAATGAAAGCTGCCTCTTGAGTGGGACATGAAAGAGCAGCTGCGTGGTGCTTGATACACTCTCAGATCGAACTCACGACAGGAAACGGCAACAAAGAACATGATGAAGAGCCGCGGAAAAGATTCAGAAGAGGAGAATCTGAAGCTTGTCTTGCTGGTGTTTAACCATCGAGAGTTGTTTGACAAAGCCCACAAAGAATATAAAACAGCCGAGCGATTCATTTGAACGATTCTTTTATGTCATTCACATGGGACAAAATTGCAAACTGTTACGACAGACCCAAACTTAATCAAAATACACAAATCTAGTGTATTTACACAAGTAAAACTGTAATTTGCATGTACCAAAGAAATGGATTAACTCCCCAGAGTTGTAACTCACAAGTCATTTAGAAGTTCACGAACGACACATCACTACTCCTGAGCGCCATCCAAGGACAAGGAGCGTCACTGCAGCAACAGAAGAGATTTGAAGATTGAAAAATGCACCCTACAGAGAACACATCTGAACGTTGGTGTGAATCTCAATTCGGATAGGTGTGTAGAGACCTGAACTCCTCTGCACCCTCTAGTGCTTTGAAGTATTAATGGTAGAAAAATGTGACAGTCCCTTCTATTGGTCATTTACCCTTTTCATAAGCTATATGTATGTAGAAACATGTATGCTGTATAGGGAACTGTAGTAATTTTTTTTGTATGTTCTCACAGCTTGCACCATGAAAAAAATCTTATTAATCTCTGCTCTTTTATAGGCCAGAGGTATTGATGTGCAGCAGGTGTCTCTGGTAATCAACTATGATTTGCCAACCAACCGTGAGAATTACATCCATCGGTTTGTATTCTAGCCAAACTCTAATTGGCTGTTCAGATTTTTGATGCAATTCATGCGAGTAAATGCGTTTCTGTATTTCAGGATTGGTAGAGGAGGCCGTTTTGGCAGGAAAGGCGTGGCCATCAACATGGTGACCGAAGATGACAAGCGGACTCTGCGGGACATCGAGACCTTCTACAACACCACCGTTGAGGAGATGCCGATGAATGTGGCTGATCTGATCTAGGGCTTATGGTGTAGAGAAGCCCCCTCTCTCCATCCCCTAAACCTCTTTAATGAGCACTTCTGATTGGAGTAGGGCACTTGCTACTTTCTGCTCTTCTACAAACTCTTGCGTTACAGCTCACAAAGTTAAGCTAGTTTTATAACTCTGAGACTGAATAAATGTCTCGTTATCTCCATCAGCTCTCAGCATAAAGATAGTTGAATAAGGACTCAGCAGATGCTTGTTCAGTCCTTTCTGGGCCTTTGTTTGAAGAAGTTGGATTACAGTTACTTTTTCCAACTTCTGTGAATTGATGTTTTAAACACACCTTAATGCTAGTATCCTGCTAAAGTGTGCCAGCTTTTAAACCAACATGAGAACTTTCCAAAGATTCTCATAGATTCGACTACTGGGAATCTAAAAACTCTAAGTAGATGGTATACTTGTTGCAACAGTATGGTGCCAGATACATTTAATTGCCCTTAAATTATACAAATAATGGGAGATCATTTGACCGTTGTTTGGAAGTCCTTACTCAAATGAGCGTTGCCTTAAGTGAAAAGACAATTATAATTTTAAGTTTAAATTATTTTGTTTTGGGAGGAGGGAGGCATTTCAATAAAATTGCATCCTAACTTGTCAAACTAGTCTCCTTCTTTAAGACTTCTACTTTTTCTTGCTGCTCAATACCAAATAATGTTGGGAAAATTAAGTATTTGCAACAAAATTGTGTGGTGTTAAGCCAATAACACTGAAATGTCCAATTAAAATCTGATTATTATTATTTCCATTCTAATTTAGGAAATTGAGGAACTTTAACATTTTACAATAGTTTAAATACAATTACATCAATTATTTTAAACTTACTGGCTTGCTGAACTTTTATAAAGCAGATGGTCTTAAACCACATTTGAAATGTATAATATATATTGACTGAAAGTCTCTTTGAAATACGAATGCGTTTGTCTAAAAACAATGAGCTAGATTTCTTAAGAGTGACACCTGACTTTTCCTGGCATTTCTGCTAATCAGGGGCTGGAGTATAAAACAATGGACTGTAAAAAAAATTTTGTTCGCAAATGAAATCAATGCAAAATTATTTCTATTTCTTGTAAGATACTAATACTAATGATTTTTTCTAATTTGAAAGGTTATACTCTTTAACCTAAAGTTTCAATATTTTTTTTAAAAAGCACTATTACATATTACATTTGATATATTTTTTTATATTTGGAGAGAGAATGCTTTTGAATCTGAGCAGTAGCATTTTTTTAAATTGCCAAATCAAAACCATATGAAGATTATATTTTGGTTGGAATAGTATAATTTTCCCATTATTAAATATTGTAATTCATTAACCAACAGTAAATCCAGTCAAGGCTTACTTGATGATAATATACAATTCACAGACAAGTTTTAAAATATGACAGATAACCATTAAAGCAGGCAAAGAAATGTGTTTAATGTGACTTCAAACCGTGACGTGTCATCGAGTTATTACAATACCCCTGTTTTTCACCAGAGGGAGACTTCAGCTATAGAAAAGTTACAGACTCTGCACAGCCAACTAAACTTTTTCAGAATTTAAAGAACAACATTTCAGCAATACGTTTAAATTATTTTCATGCTAGAAAACATACTTTTTACATTTACATACCACAATCAAGAAAGTGGTGCATGTCACATACTTCATTTCAAGTAACAAAAAAAAAGAGATGCTGAATGTTAAACTCAACTGTAATTTTTCACCTCGTCTATCCCGATGCTTTCTCGCACAGTGTAGGTGGCCCTAGCCCCCTCCGCCCCTCCCTCCCTCTGGCAGCAGTGTTTGTGGGGCATGGTGATTTTGCAAGTGGGAGGCTCGTAAAGGCCTGGCTGGACTACCGAGTAGTGTGATGGATGGAGGGAAGGCCGCGGACCCCATTTACATGAGAACAGAAGCCAGAGAGCTGCTGAATAGAGGGGCTTTCAATCTGCTTGTCATTGAAAAAGCTTAAGAACTTTCTCCAGCGACTAACCAACCCCCTGCTCCTCTGCTCTCTCTCTCCCTCTTACTTTCTTCTTTCTTCTCGAGCCCCTTTTCGCCCCCCTTGTTGTCTCTAGCTTTTCTTCCTCCTCCCCTCCCTCTGTTCATCGCTCTTTCTTTTCTCTCGATCAACACCCCCCCACCCCCCCGAAAACCCTACTTCATTTTTTCCTCTCTCTTTTATCTCCGACCATCCAATCTGTCATTCTGGATCTCTGCGCCTCTCGCATGTATGATGTTTGGCTTCTTTCAGGCTTTCTCTGGACGCTCTGGCTCTCTCACGAGGCCCCCACTTAAATTTTGATTTGATTGTCGACACAACACCAGGAGACATCAGTGTGTTTCCTCTCTTTATTCTCCTGCTCTTGCTTATAATGAGACTGATCCCATACATGAGAATGACTCATGCACAATAGCTGCGGCACACTCCATATTCAGCCTCCACATAAAGTAAGGTTAATTGTATAATAAGTGTGTGACAATGACCTGTAACAATGGCTCGAGTCAATATTGACACCATACAGTGGAGTTCAGCAGCGTTCGGTCGTGAGCTTGTAAAACAGCAGTTAGATTGTCGAGTGAAAATGATTTTATTCTGATCTGGTTGAGGGGATATGCCACCTGTTGCTCCTCATTGGGATTTGGGCACTTTAAAATGGACCATAGGTTTCACTCTTTCAACGTGTCACAAAGGCAGAGAAAACAGACTAATCCGTCGGAGATTCTGGTTTTACAACCCATTTTGACACAAAGACAATACCCGGCGACTGCTGCTAAACAGCATCACTATGTTGCACCTTGGTAGTTATGTTTGCTAAGCCATATATCAAATTGTTTGTGAAGTGTACTTAAAATAATAGAACAAATTAAATAGTGAATAGACTCCATTTAAGAATTTTATGTCCCAAATCAACATGTTATTTATATGGTGCTTTTTGCAGTTGCTTTAAAGCAGCTTCATAAACAAAAGGCTTAATTAGACTTAAATTAAGAATACAAATTCATAACAAAAAGTATGTAGGTGTATATGAAGAAAAAAAACATCAAATAGTAATAAGTATTTGAAAAATGTAATTGGTAATTTCACCTGGTTGTCTAAAAAATAATGAAATTAAACAATTTTGTTGTAAATACTATTATAAATATCTCATTTTGTGTTTGAAGATTCAATTTTAGTTTTTTACTTTACAGTTTTTCACAATTGCTGAGACAGTTTTTTCAATACATTTAACAAGTTTTCTTAACTCTTAACGCATCGTTATTTTCATTCTCAAAACCCCCCATTGTAAATAAAACTCCAAAACTAATTTTCAAAGTACAATAATACAGTTTTTAAAACACTAACACATGCTTTCTTCCGACAGAAATATTTAGTCAATCATAACACATTGACAAAAAAATTGGCTTTAAAATCACATAGTGTTGGGGGAGCACAAGTATAAAAGAAGTTCAAGCATTTGAAATTTGTGTTAACTGAATGCATTTTGTATCAAAGCAAGAAAAAAATAGTTAATTGTATCGCCTACCTAGACGTATGTTGTGCTAATCGTGTTAAGAGTTTAGAAAAGTTGTTAAATGTATTGAAAAAACTGTCAGCAATTTTGAAAAGATGTAATATACAATAATTTTCTGGGGGAAAAAACCCTCCGCTGTAATGATGATACACGTAATGATACACATTCAGATTCAGAAAGATCTTTATTGCCAAGTGTGCAATGTCAGGAAAAATGAGCTATAATGAGTGAAATCATCCAGAATATAAAACAAGTTCTGGAATGCGATGTCCATTTTGATGAAAGAATGGTCTGAATGGGTTAAGAATAAAAAGGAAACATCCCCATCAACATATTTGAGTCCATGAGAAAAAATGTTCTTCAACTTGGATTTTTACTTTAAAATGAGAAAAACATTTGCTTTTAAACCTCTCCCAAAACTGTGAAACCACCCTAAAACAGTGTTTGAATGACTTTCTATATATTCTTTTTTAGAAAGAACAGCGATGAGCACAAAACACTGAACATTTGCAGATTGAAATGTTTTGTTTGCAGAAAATTAGGTTTAATCCCTTGTGGATCTAACTAAAAGTTATAAATTCTGTCACTTTTTAAAATTTAACAAATAACAGTTAGGAATGTCCCGATCAGGTTTTTTTTTTTGTTCCTGATCCAATCATTTGTGTTTGAATATAATTTTTTGTTTAATAATTAAAATGTCACATTTTGAGTGTTTGACGTTATAACTAAAGCAAACACTTCGCTTTGATTATATGATTATAAAAAATATGTGTTCTGGTTTACTTTGGTAACACGCGCATAGACCAAGGTCCCAATGCTCCCAATCTCTTCAAAAACTATTTCTATATTTCTACCCAACATAAAAAAATCCACTTACGGGCTCCAGTAAGTGTGTTATCAATGATTAAACAGGAGAAACTAGAACAAAAGAGGGAAGACAGAGCTTCTGAAGTCCCCCTCCTGTCCTGGGAACTGCTGAACATCACACAAATCTGATCACTGGAGACCAGATCCTTATTCTGCTGCTTCTAAATAACCGAGTGAGTTTTGTGAGATTAGGTAATGGGCCTGTAATGAAGTCACTTTTAGAACAGCTTTTTGGAAGCCTGATAGGAACATTGAGATGATGTGTTAGTACAAGCTAAACTCAGAGGGGGGGAGTGCATTGTCACACTTCTCACTGATGGCCAGTCGTAGTGGCTGTGTTTGGGGATGCGGAGCTCACAATAGACGTGTGAAGTGATGCCAATAGAAACTAATGTGTATGTATATGTATAAGGAGTAACTACTCACACCTGTGATCACTAGGGAGAACGGCTCGCTGCATGGGCTGGAATACTTCGGAGCTGCAACAGAAGAACAGAAAAGTTGTATTACACGCGTTTTAAAAAGTCACTAAATGTATTTCCAGTCATTTTACAGTGGACTATATTTTGTAAAATGTATTTTTTTAAACGCCATAATGCTAGGTATGTCATGTTTATATTTAGTGGTAGCACAACATGTACATAAAAATACACTTTGACAATTAGATACGAATCTTTCACAAATCCGAGGGGAAAACTAAACGAAGACGCTGTCTGACGATCTTTCACTGAGCAGGGTTTGAAACCAATAAAAAACCTCTAAAATAAGAGCAAATGATGAGCGCTTTTTGTTTGTTTTGGGGTTAAAACTTGTTTCAATGCTTGAACAATAAAGAAGAAAATTCACATACCTATTACTGACATAAAAATACAATACAAATATATTGTATGAAGACAATGATAAAATCTGGAATAAATCTGACAATCTTTTAACTGGGGCGTGTTGTTTTAAATGTAAAATTCTCTTACATAAACATAAAACACAACATTGATTTTTTTTATTAAAAATGAAGTCAAACAGTAACTGTTGACAACTTTTGGAGCAGCCTTTTACAGTTTTCCTCATAATTTCTACAGTGCTCTGCCTTTTATGTGTAAGAACAAAACTATAGATGATAATAAACCTGTCACTGCTTTTCCCTTATTTCAAAAGCCTAATTTCTGATATACCATATAAAGTGTGGTTCAAAATAATAGCACAACTTTTAAAAATAACCTTGTTGTTCATGTCATGTCTGTATGACATCTTTTGGTTCAGAACTAGTAAATTTGAGTCTTGTTCACGTCGACTGCTCAGGATTTATGTCTGTTTTCAACCGAAAAAACTGTTAAGTATTCTTTGTTAAGGACATTGAATAATTACAAAAGATGCCATCATGTTTCTTTGATTAGTTGCAGTTTTTGATCACCATGTAAGTTTTTGATCACCAGTTTTTGATCACCATTTAAACTACTTTTTGAGTCTAGCTATTTATCCCTTATTTTGAAATCCCTGCACTTCGATTGAATGGTCAACTGTGTGCTCTAAACACATTTAGTGTAGCATACTAGTATCTAAAACTGAAAACGTATCGAGAGTCACAATTTTTTATAATTGCTAAGATGTTTTTTTTTCAATACATTTAACAAGTTTGCCTAACTCTTCATGCACCGAATCAGTTATAACGCACAATTGGAAAAACATTTAATTTCATTCTCAAAACCTCTCGTTGTATCCAAAACTCCAAAACTAATTTCAAAATAAAATAATGCCGTTTTCAAAACACTAACACGCGTTTTCTTCTTACAGCAACATTTAGTAAATCATAACACATTGAGTAACAATAGCTTTAAAATGAGTTTGGTGGAGCTTGAGTGTAAAACAAGTTCAAGCATTTTAAATTAACTGTATGCATTTTCTCTCAAAGCAACAAAAATGTGTAGCCTACCTAGACTGATGTTGTGCTAATCATGTTAAGAGTTTAGAAAAGTTGTTAAATGTATTGAAAAACTGTCATAGCAATTGTGAAAATCTGTAATCAAAAACAGTATTCGATTTTAAAGCTACAACTAAAGCACCTGAAATCCCAATCTGTACAATTCAAGAAAAAGTTATAGATGCTCTCTGAACAACAAACACTTATATTTGCCAAATCTCTAAAGAGTCGCAGGTGAAAACAGAAACTCCTTCTCCCCAAAACGGAATCCTCCCCCTGCTCTTGGCCTCTCCACATTCACCGCACCCCTTCTTTAGTGATGCTAATGTGCAGAGAAAGAAAGCAGCTGGAGGCGGACAGTGATGAAATTCTATTATCGCTCAAGCTCTGAGAGAGTCGCAGTCCGGACGCGGTGGCTTCAGCTCGGACCTGTTTCGCTTTTGACGCAAACCAACGTCACTTCACAACCTGTTGCTCCTCTCCATTCGTCGGGGAACTCTTCTGCTTCTAGTCGATTCGCTCTCGCTCCGTGAGCGCATGCCTACTGTAGATCATCGCTTAATCGATTAACTCCGTCATTGGATTAGTTTGAAACTTTTTTCTGTACCTCACGGTGATACCGGTGTATCACCCTCAACTTTTCTGGTCAGCCATGTATAGCATGCTGGAGCACGACCTGAAGCCCGCCGTGCCACCGACGCACCAGAGCGCGCAAGGCATGACCCAGCTCAACGGAGTCACTCACGGAAGCGCCAAGCCGGCTGTCAACAACCAACAGAGCAGCGACCCCATGGACAAAGTTAAGAGGCCAATGAACGCCTTTATGGTTTGGTCCCGAGGCCAACGGCGCAAAATGGCTCAAGAGAACCCTAAAATGCACAATTCGGAGATCAGCAAGCGCCTGGGAGCCGAGTGGAAGCTGCTGACAGACGCCGAGAAGCGGCCGTTCATTGACGAAGCCAAGCGGCTCCGCGCGCTGCACATGAAGGAATACCCCGATTACAAATACAAGCCCCGCCGCAAGACCAAACCGGTGCTGAAGAAGGACAACCCCGCGGCGAAGTACCCACTGTCAGCTGGGAACTTACTGGCAGCCGCCGCGGCCCAAGGGTCAGGTGGAAGCCCACGGATGGATAGCTACGGATGGGGTCACACCGGCGGATACCCGACCATGCAGACCGAGGCTCTGGGGTACGGTCAGCAGCTGCATCGCTATGACCTCTCCGCCCTGCAGTATCCCTCCGCCATGGCCTCCGCGCAGACCTACATGAACGGTGCCAACACCTATAAGTAAGTCCAGACTCTTTTAATCCTAAACATACAGTTTGATCTTTATAGAAAGTTCTTTAAATGTTCCTCTCGTTCTTCCAGCCCTATGTCGTACAGCAGCACTCCGCAGCAGCCCAGCCCAGTGATGTCCATGGTGAAACCTGAGCAGGTGTCTCACTCTCCCACTGGAGGGCACAGCCACCAGCGTGGTCCTTTACAAGGAGACCTTAGGGACATGATTAGCATGTACATCCCTGGTGGAGACACCACAGACAGTGGGGCACAGAGAGGCTACTCCAACATCCAACAGCATTACCTCAGTGGCACAGCACCCCTCACACACATCTGATCAGGAACCTCGAGTGCCTTCCTGTTTGGGCTCTGGAGAGCCACCGCTGCCGGCAGTAGATGTGTGAACATGAACTTGATATGGAAAAGGTGTGTGGAGAAATGGTCAAACTGAAAATGCCAGGACAGCTGGACTTTTGGGCTTGTTTAAGTGCCTCAGGATACTGTAGAACGTGTCCCCCTTCCGTGTCTTTGATTTCTGCAATTCAATGAGTGTCTCTGTAATCAACTAGCTTTTGGGTTGAACCCAGCATCTGTCTGGTTGATCACAGCATCGTGATTTAAAGACATGAACTCTGGATAGGAAAAGAAGGGAAGAGGACACATTTCCTCAATCGCTGCTTGTCCTGCTGGTCTAGTTTCCCCAGAATCCCAACTTTTAAGCTTTCGAACCATAAGACTCTGTGACATCGTGCTGCTCCTGTTTGTACAGTCATCTGAAATGCACAACGTTTTAGACTTTTCTTAGTGTAGATTCATTTACATCCTTTGAAAGATTTTTGTTGCTGTATTGAATTAAATAGAGATCCCCCTTAGAGGGATTTGCCTGTATTTTCTATTAAAGGAACAATTAATTCTCAACTCTTTTGAGAACTAGAACAATGTGATTAGAAGTGATGTCTGTAAAAAAAAATGCGTCAAAAAGTTTTATATGATGTTCATTAAAAGACAAAACTTTATGAGCTTGTGAAAAGACTGTTTGACTAAGAATGTATTGTTGAGCCCTTACAGTAAGGGTTAATAATCGTGTATGTGACTTGACAACCTTGATGGGAAAACTAAAAAAATGTAATAAAGTATTTTATTATTTTTGTATCTTGCCTATTTTTGTTTACTTCCTTTAATCAAGTATGACAAACAATGAAGGATTCGGCTATTGAAAACTAAGATTCAATAATCGTTTCAGTCATAAAGGGGAACTTTTGGCACTCCACAGAAAAATTCTGTTGCAGAGTGCTTAAAAGTTTCCCTATAGGACTGAAACAATTCTTGAATCTACTGAAGTAATCTTTCAAAAGTGTAAAAAAAAATAGCACAGCTTCAAATCAAAGTCGTATAACATGGTAGTCAAACAAAAAAATTAAAATCACTCTAATTTTTTTTATTTAATATCTAAAATACTTTTATTCCACCAGCAAAAGACATCGCCGAGCACTCCATGTTCAAATTTTCTAGCTACTGGTACATTAGCATTCATCTGTTCTTTTCAATTTTACACATTTGGTGTGATTCAAAAACACTTTCGACTGTGATTCTCATTGGCAGGAACTGCTAAAAAAGTAAGCCTCTAGTTTGTTTAATGATAACATGGCAGGTGTTACTTTACTATGGCGCCACAACCTACACACTTTCACGCATTAGACGATAATGTGATAAGTGCAAGACAGCCAAGCCCAAACACATGGGCCTTTATTGCGAAAGTGCCGAAACGAGCTTTCCCCGTGATTAATAAATCTCCGGCTGGGTGTTATTTCGAGGGCTGCTCTTGTAGACGGGACTAGACTCGTTTAATTCATCATTAAGGCGATAGCAGGCTTGTGGTCACGACATTAACGCGTTTAAGTCGATATGACTAATATTATAATGAGCTAAAACGCACCAAATTAAGCAAGTAAGGGGAACAATAAGAGCAGAGGACACTGATTTGGGAGGAGCAGGAGTTTGGTGAGTGCTGAGGGGACGTCTGACCTTAGTCACCTGACCCCGCAAAGAAAGTGGACATCGATTAAAACTGATAAAAGTTAGGAGGATCAAAACACCGAGGTCGGAAGACTATCCTCCCTTTCTCTCGTTCCCCCTCGCTTTTTTTTCCAGGAGAGAGAAAGCGAGTGGCTGTCCTGTCCGGGTCGTAATTGGCCGTTTCGGAGGCTCATTGTCCTGCGCTTTTGAGCACGCAGGTGCGCGCAGTAAAAGCGCGCGGTTCTCAGCGCCTCTTATGCTCGCCTTTGTTCTCCTTTCTCTCGCTCTCCTACCGGGCAGAAAATTAGCGTTGCATTGAGGGCCTCGTCTCCCCTCTCTCAGCAGTCCCGAGCTTAACCCGCTCGCTGCTCCCCGCTTTTCTCATGCTAATGCTGCAGTCAGGACCGGCTAATCGGGGGTGCAGGGGAGGGGAGCGGGAGATGCCGAGGCAGGGTTTTCAAAGGGGGAAGGGGGTTATAAACACTCACGTGGATGAAGACAAATATAGTCCCATCATAAATGCACCGAGGCGGAGGAGGACTTCCATAAGATCAACAAGTGTTCAATTAATTAGAGGGGACAATTCGATAGTCTTTGCCAAAGTTCTAAATCTATCAATCTCAAGTATAAAAGTTTGCCACGAAAACTAAGTTTAGAGTAAATACATCGAATATAAAGGCTAAATGCATTTTCAAAAACAAACATGCCAAATAGGATACAAACAATGCACTAAAATATCTGTGTGAGAGTAAAGACATTTTCAATTACCCTATAATAACATACATCCATGTAAATTGTATTTATGTAATATATATATATATATATATATATATATATATATATATATATATATATATATATATATATATATATATATATATATATATATATATAGAGAGAGAGAGAGAGAGAGAGAGAGAGAGAGAGAGAGAGAGAGAGAGAGAGAGAAAATGTTCTTTAATTTTGTAACTTATCTGAAATGTATGGATAACATACATAAATATAAATTGTTATATATATATATATATATATATATATATATATATATATATATATATATATATATATATATATAATGTACGTTAATATTGTAACTTATCTGAAATGTATGGTGAACGTTAACAGGTTTTTTTTATTTCCTTCTTTTTAGGTGACTTTGCATGGAAACCACAAAAACATTATGTATTGTTCTGTCAGCTACCACATTTCTATCATATGTGCCATTTATTAAGAATTATTGCACATGAACTATGAAGTCCTTTATTAGTCTCAAGTAACCAGACCTTCAAGGAAGACCTTCAGAAAACCACTTGTTTTGGAACGTGAATATTTCACCACATCAACTGACCGACATCCAACAAGTTAGCCATGAAAAGTCACAGAAGACAAAGTTACAAGAATACAACAACAGTGTTCTATAATTAATCGAGGGGGCACACAGCTAGTAAAATCATCTTTTCTTGATTGTACAGCTGAATTCAGTTTCTGAGCGGAATGAAAACTAAACTTTTTCTTCTGGAAATCGAGACAAATTCAACCAACTAGATCACTACTTGAGGATTCTTGAAGTGCCTGCCATAAGAAAGCACCAAACCTGTCAAACCTTTAGCCAACATTCTGTGTGAGGGTGGGAGGTCTGAGCCTGTGATTAGCCCTTTATAGGACATGTGGATTTGTTACCACGCAATATAGTTATTATTATTATTACTATGTCATAAACAGTTCTCTTACCTCACAAAAACATGCTAGAGTTACGTTGTAAAACATTGGCTTTGAAGGTTTTTCGAATACCAAGTTTAACAAAACACTTCCTCTTTACACTACAACATAGTAGCACCTATAAATAAACAGGTAAAACTAGTTTTGCTTTCATTAACATGAGTTGAATAATCATTAAGTATTTGTGGCCAGTAAGTGAGACACTATTTAAATATTGATTAAATAAAACTCTAAAACAGATGCGTAAGGCTGTGTGAAAGGATGCGGAAGCTTTAAAGTGGTTGCTGTCAGTTCCTGATTGTCTTTCGTGGCGGAACTTCCAGTTTCCTGTTAGGTGTGATCTGAAAAATGTTATACAGCTTTATTCATATAATGTATTCATATAAATGTTATAAAACACTTAAGAATCTTCTTAGTGTAAACAGGAAGTGTACATCACAACCTGGCTAAAACTTTGCAAGAAACTGCAAATATGTCTGCAAGAGTACACGAATATTATGAGCAGTATCAGAAAACTTTTGTGAGAGTGCAAAATAAAAATTAAAACAAATTTCCTCTAATCTTTTTAGGGGCTTCGTATGAACATTTCCTTTAATCTAAGTTCATGAAATGTTCTCAAAGTTTGGAGATAATCTGGCAAAACAAGGCTATTTTAATGGTTTATTTCAGAAAAAACAATGCCCAGTACAATACACAAATGCCATGATGAGGATCAGGTGCAAGAGAATGCTGTGATCACACTGACCGTGTGGATAATTTTTTTTATTGTAGCTAAACGGATCATCTTTGACACCTTAATTTTATCTCCTATGAAGCCAAGAAAACACTAATTAGCATGGAATGGCTGAACAGTGTTTCATTCCAACACAAAAGACAGTATGACAAAAAGGTCACCTATAGGAAGCAGTAGAACTGCTACAAAAATGATTTAGGTGGCTGTCAGTTTTATAGAAGAATGTTCTGATAAAACTGTCCCAAATATCTAATACACCAGTATAATCAACTAGATACAAAGATTAAATAAAACCTTTATTTCGGTAAAAAATAATCTGATTTTAAACAGCTTATAAATTATTTCTAATGTAAAATACTAATGTGTTTCTATATATAAAGTTATTCTTCTAGAATGTATTCAATAAAAGTGCAGTAAATAGTGATATTTAAACATCTTAAAAATCTACCTTTTGAACAAGTGAAGTTTTATATAAGACACAACTCGAATCTTTATACAGAAATCAAACCGTTTTGTAGAATGCATAATGCACATTTTCTGGATTTAAATAAATAAATGAATAGTGGGGGTTTAAAATTATTTATGTAAATATTAAGTAGTAACAATAAAAAAACTATTAAGTCTAGTGTATGCATACTATGACTAACACAAAAACAGCTATTCAAAATTTGTTTGCATATTAACATCTTAGTTTGAGAATTAATCGGCTGGCAAACTCTGAAACTGAGTGAACACTTTGTGTGTGCGTGCGTGTGTGTGTGTGTGTGCGTGTGTGTGTGCGTGTGTGTGCATGTGTGAGAGAAAGTGTGAGGGTGTTTGTGGGGGGCTCAGTGGAAGGGGGAGCCAGATTTTCTTGGTGAAAGCGTAAAATCTCCTAGCAACAAACAGAGGCTTCCACAGGTTGTTCCCAAAGCAACAGCAATCCCCCAAACTCACCCCAAAACTCAACCCCGCACCCACCAGACAGAGAGAGTGAGTGTGAGAGAGAAAGAGAAACAAGATTTAAATGGCTGTGGCTTTGTGTTCGCACAAATGTTTCCCATATTTGAACATCTGATGCCATCATAAACCGTCAACAAATTACTTATAAAACCAAATAATGGTTTGGACTAAGACAAAAAAAATAAGTTAAATGTATAAAAAGGGAAAACAAAATACTATTTAATTGAGTTAAAAAAAACTCACTTAGAATCAAACTTTTTGTTTGATTGAGTGCATGAAGATAACATGAAAGGCAAATTGAGTTTTTCTTGGTAATATTTTATGCAGAACTATATATCAAGAACTTGTTGGGAAACATAGAATTCATGAGTTTACTCTTGCGCATAATTGCCTACTGTTTGGCGAGCATTGGAGAAGCATACTAGGTGCGCTTCAGTATACTGTTTGACGGTTGTGTAAATATGTTTTTAGCTGTAAATTTGGCCATTTTCAACATTTTCGTCAATGAGAGCCTGCACACTTTGGCAGTCAGCATCAAGATACTAAAAGAGAATCTGCATTATCCATCACATATTATTATGCATGGAGAGAAAAGCCAGAGGTTTGCTTTTAATCAAATTTTGTTAAGTATGTCCATGCTCAAGTGAGTTGCTTTTGTGGTTTTGAGTGCTATTATGAGGCTTACAGTTCTTACTGCAATCTACAGAAAAGCTGTTAGATTAGATGCATCAACTTTAGCCTGACTCACAACAAAGTTGCATGAGGCTGAAAAGACGAATTCATGAATCCTTGCTTCCCAAATTCTAAGAAAATAATGGAGAAAACTGTTAAAATGATTACATAATATAAGCAAAAAAGTGTTCTTCTGAAATTGCATATGAGACAACCAGTTGCTGGAGACTCCAAAACCAAAATCATGAATCCCTTTAAAATCTTTTTTTGTTGTTGTTGTTGTTGTTATAAGACTTGAATTCCACTAGTTATTACAGAACAAAATGCAAAACAATCACATTAGACATGGAAGATCATAGTAAAAATCTTTTCCAATGGTTTTCTCATTGAAGAAATTTTTGGTTTCAAAAGGATTTTTACAGCAGTGAGAAAACGATAGTTTGGGATTAATCTCAAATAAACATTTTAATCTATAAACAGCATTAGTTTTAAACACAAGCATTTCAACCGCTGACCTAATTTAGTTTCTAAATGAAGAAAAGCTTTTTTTATTTAAATGGAAATGAAAACAATCAAAAATTGTAAAATGACCCACTGCACCGATGTTCAATATTATCATGATTACACGATATGTTTAAAACCCTAATAAAAGACTTGATAATAATTAATATAACAAGTAAATGTAATCCTAAATATGGGTGAACGCTACACACCATTCAGTATCCAAAACATGTGTTCTAACTGATAGTTGGTTGCCCGTTGTGTGTTGATCAAGACGTGCCCTAACAGGAAAAGAGAAGTTTGGTAACAAGCCTACAGTCCAGCTAAAACACCTGTAATGCTTTGTGTGGGATCAATCAATCAATCAATCAATCAGTTTTTATATAGCACTTCTTTACTTGCTTTCAAAGCAGCTTCACAAAGTCCTCGTGGGGATCAGGTAGAGTAGAAAGGAGTTCCCTCTGTGAGGGGACTCTCGCTGACTGAGGCAGGTGCTAATCACCTCCCCAGCATAAAGAATATACAAACTTAAAATCCACAAATGAACGGTCGCTGGACAGGACCTGAAAAACAACGGTTAGCAAACTAACACAGACAACAAACAAGTGATCAGCATCAGCTGCAGGAGGAGAGATAAATGATGAGGATAGGTTAGAGAGGAACATTGAACCACATTGTTTTTTCAAACAGTTTGTATGTATATGGTGCTCAGACACCAGATCTGTTTAGACAAATACCAAGAGATAATTATTCGAATGCCAGTTTAAACAGATATGTTTTAATTTAGTTTTGAAATCTGTGAGCGTAGCTGAGCTGGGGACAACATCCGGGAGTTTATTCCAGAGCTTCAGGGCTCTATATGAGAATGCTCTTCCACCTCTTGTGGATTTACTAACCTTTGGTACAATCAATAGTTCTGCTTCTTGTGATCGGAGAGAGCGAGCTGGAATATATCGTGATAGGAGACTGCTCAGGTAGGCCGGAGCCAACCCATTCAGTGCCTTAAAGACAAGGAGCAGAATCTTGTAGTCAATGCGATATTGTACAGGAAGCTAATGAAGAGAGCACAAAACCGGTGTAATGTGATCATATTTCTTTGTTCTTGTGAGAACTCTAGCTGCTGCGTTCTGGACTAACTGTAATTTTTGTAGCGTGGTGGCTGGACAGCCGGCTAACAGAGCGTTACAATAATCCATTCTGGAGGTCATGAAAGCATGCACTAATTTTTCTGCATCTACGATAGACAGCATGTTCCGTACTTTAGCAATATTCCTGAGGTGAAAGAAAGCAGTCTTAGTAACATAAGAGATATGATTCTTAAACGTCAGTTCACTATCTATAATAACGCCAAGATTTTTAACTGTAGTGGAAAAATTAACAGTGTGTCCCCCCAGTTCCATACGTAAAGCAGAGGGATTCTGTAATTGCTTTTTAGAGCCAATAAGTAATATTTCTGTTTTATCGGGATTTAGCATAAGGAAATTTTCATTCATCCAATCATTGATATCAGCGACAGGGATAGAAGAGGCTTAACAACTCTTTCCCAATTTCTTGACACACCTACCTGTGGTAGCGCCTGATATCTTTAAGTTCCCCCAAAATCCTAAATTTACTTTAAATCTTTACTTTAGAAGCCAAGCATTAACTGCATCTATTTCTTCCACACTTTCTGAGAACAACCTGTTTTTGTCATCCTCCTTGGGAAAGGTTTCAATTATTTTTGTAAGATCAGTCGTCTTCTCTACTATTCTACATCCTAGTGAACCAGAGAGAGCTGATAGGCCACCTAGGCAGTGAAACATTGGACACTGTTTTGATTTGATAAGCTGGAGCATGTCAATATCTTTCTTTTGCTATTTGGTTAAATGTGAACCAAAATGATTTCAATTTTAAGAACTATAGAATAAAATGACCTCTGTGTCTAATAAATGTACCTAAAACAAAAGTAATAATAATAATAGTTTATATAGTGCTTTTCTAGACACTCAAAGACACTTTACAATAATCAGAGCATTATTCACTCACTCCACATTCACATTCTGGTGGTGATAAGCTACCCTTGTAGCCCTCAGCTGCCCTGGGGTAGTCTGACAGGACGTGGCTGCCATTCTGCGCCTACAGCCTCCTGCCTGCCACCAAACACACCCTACCAGTCACACACATCCATACAGGTCAAGGTGGGTGAAGTGGCTTGCCCAGGGCCACAACGGCTGAATGGCCCTAGCGGGATCGAACCATCAACCTTCCCGTTACAGAACAACCAACTCCACCACTGCGCCACCTTTCCGCCGAATTTGTAAAAGTGTTACAATTTAGATTGAATACCAAGATAAATGAACTTTTCAAATGTATTGAAATACACATGTGTATATACTTCAAGAAACACGATGAATTCTTCTCAAAATTCAACCCTCTAATTTTGCAGCTGTTTTAACTAAACAGGGCACCTGGGATAGAAAGAGAGCTGGACCGACAGCATACTTATCATTGACGTTTTGCCTAAAATGCCACCCACAAGATTATGATCCTTAACTTGTGCTCTTCAAAAACAACACTCAGGTTTGTCTGTGCAGATGTCAGGTTGAAGGTGTGGTGCTCGTTCGTGAGAGAGTGATATAACAAACTTTTACCTCACAGGGATTGTGCAAGAGAAACCAACCGATGACTGACAAAATTCTCAACTAATGAGTGGAACACCGTCATAATGACTTTGAGACGTCACCTGGGACTCCCACTGTAAGTGAGTCATGAGAAACAGAACTCGGCTTCATATGGCTCTCGAATATCATTCCAGCGATGATGAAAGAGGAGTGCCACTCTTATCCACTCAGACTTTGTTGTATAATGGCATACATAATGTAAATCTGACCAATTCAACTAAAAGTCTAACACACTAGATGAAATAGTTATGCTGTGTAAAACAGAATAATTGTTTAGTGTTTCATAGAAATGTGATTTATGGGTGATGTAAAAAGTCATATAAAATGCTCCTACGCTATGCTCTTATGACTAACATAAATAATATATGTAATGCAATATCCATCTTTTTTAAGTTTCATGAATATGTCAAATTAAGTTTCAGCTCAAAACACACGATCGTGTTTTTTTTTTTTTGCTGCGTGTCCTAGTCACAAAATAGTTCTGAATTTTCCATGCTATTTTATTTGATCTAAATCAGGGGTCTCCGAATTCAGTCCTGGTTGAGATTTTAAACCGTCATGAAACGCACCTGTTACACTAATTATGGTCCTCTCTGATTGGCTGAAGCTAGAGTAGTATGCATACTAGAGCAGGGTTGCAACTAAAATATGCAGGACTATGGCCCTCTGGGGAACCCTGCACTAAATGAAATTACCAATAAAATAACAACCCAAACACCAGCATATTCACACAGTTTATGAAAAATGTATTGCAAAATGCCTTCAAAAGGTTGAGTTTTCGTAGTCTTAAAAATTTGGGATATGTTTAAAAAAAATTAAAGATTTGAGGCCATCAAAGCATCAAAGATGAAACTTGTATATATTACTTAATTTTGGCGAAATACAATAACTAAACATGTTAAGAAAAATGTTACATTTTATGTCATTAAAATGTTTTGTACTCCAACTTTCATATAGTTTGAGTCAGTTCATCTCATCCCAATAACTAAAAATCAATTTCATAGTTATATATTTAAAGTAGCATCAATGTTTCAGGTAACTTGCTGTTGAATGTTGACTTCCTTTCCTGTGTTTTGTTCAAATAGCATCACTGAACCCTGTTTGCTTTAAATATTTTAATTTGTTTAAATATAATCTTTAAAATCTTCAATTATGCAGAATGATCTATTTAAATATGAATTTTAAACATTCATCATTTTATGTTTAACTGTTTAATGAAAATTGGATTACAATAACCAGTAAATCAGCCAGTGAATTATAATTTATCTTATACAAGTTAACATGAAATACAGTAGTCTTTCAAATACATTATATACCCAAGTAAGTCAATATAATCAACTTTTTAAACCTTCTTTTACCTTCTTTTTTACGACATTTATTTTTGTTTACACAAGGATTGAATTGCCAAACTGGATTTCAATTCTAGGAATTCAACTAGGAAACAAATTCCAACCGCAAACTCTCGCTTCATGTGATTCTAGAACCCAGACGAGGAAATATTCAAGCCTGATGCAGGTCTGATGGCTGATAGCCTCTCTTTCCTCAACCTTCGTTCTAATCTCGGTCTCCATCTACCTCACACATATTTCACTTCAGCATTCAATGCCATTAGAGGATTTTTTTAACAAGGGTGCTATTTTTGGGAGTGTGTTCAGTTTTGACACGTAGAGAGATCACAGCACTCAGAATGAACTATTGATCCGGTACAGCTGCTCCCGAACGAAGGGGGATATGTAGCATCAAGAGCTATTTACCTGCTTCAAAAGTTTAAACTGGGTTCCTCTGATTAGAATAAAAGGACATATGGACATCATCAAGGTCATTTGGACACAACACCAAACAAACTTATGTATTTGAGTAAGAGATGTGTTTGAGTGGTACTCGAGCTACGACGTTGACTGATTTGTGGCTGGTAGTAAATAAGCTTAAAATAAACTGAAAAAAAACTGTTAAAATGTTTTGAATTGGGGCTGAACAATTTGTGAAAATACGTCGTGAGTATAGTCTTAATCAAACAATTTTTAAAATTGAGTAAATATAAATACAATGAAATCCTGTGATTCAACAATCATTATCATAAAATGTATACAATAAAAGGTCAGTATTAAAAATAAAGTTACAAAATTACCAATTTTACAAAATCAAAGTTTAAAAAAATATATTTTTAAAAATGTAAGCGGCTTTACCATATTTTGGTCGTTCAAAGTTGCCATAACAAACATGTAAACCTGTGGGTTACACGCACACGGCAGTGTTTAATCGCATGACTTTGAAATTGCGGTTTCTGCGATTCAAAAATTGCGTACAGTCATTTTGCGATTTAATTAAAAGTGTGATTCATTGTTCCCAATTCCCAATTAATTGAATCCAATTCCAAATCAATGTGATTCTTCTCCAATCGAGTTAAATTAACACCAAGCTTCTCAATTACAATCTTAAACAAAGTAAAAAAAATCTCTAAACTCAGTTTTTACATGGAGCTAAGTAAAAAGATGTGTTTTATGTAGAGAAATAAAAATATTCAGTACAAGTTTTCAGTGACGACTTGGCTGTTCAGATGAAGAACCATTTATCTATTTGATCTCATTTAGTGTGTTTTTGTACCCCAGTCCAAATGTAATTTGTTTTATAGAGTTTGTTTTGTCATCAATGGTTTACTTGAAGTAATTTTATTTTAACAACCTGTTGCTTAACATATTTAGCTTCTACAGTTGTGCCAATCATCTTGTTTGATCTAATTAACTGAAAGATTCAAAAAAAGTGGAAAAAAATAAACCAAATCCCCATGAAATTATTTTCCACAGGAGTGGATGAGTGTGAATGGCCAGCGAGTGCGACTCTAATATGACCCTCCCCCACCTTCCAGCTGATGTGAGCTAGCATAGAGCGAAAAAAACTTCTAAATCCTTAAAGGAATCACCTATATAACATGAATGAAAGAATACTTATTAAAACTATGAAACGAGTTCTGAAGGCGTGCACAAAGCACAACCAAAGCAGATGAAATCAACCAGGGACATCAAATGAAAGAGAACGAGGCTCACTCCATCTGCTCTCATTCCCAATTCGGAAGCATCCTTTTTGTCCAAATGTCAGAAAAGCGTGAAGAACTATCTGCAGTCGGATCTGTGTCATCAGCAGCTCGAGAGCAGCCCACACAGATAGAAATCCTCACCAAAAACCAAGAACACATTCTTCATACGCTAAGGAACTACATTTCTGGAGGCCTTATCAGACACAAGCAACCAGCACACATCAAAGTGCTCCGATAGCACAAACACACAGAGGTGCATGGAAGACGTATGTGTATCACTTTGTTTTCTTCACAACAGTCTCGGTCTCCACACACAGAGTTCCTCCAGGTCCTCGTGGGCCGAGCAAAGTCTTGAATGGTGTGGTGTTTCCAGCCTGACGTTCAGATTAGATCACTGATTGCAGATTGAAGTCAGTCAGACAGGTAGATAAGGAGGGAACCACACGCATGTATGAGTCATGTTTCAGTGAGTTTCCACCGCTCCTCAACCACAGCCTCCACAGAGAAGAAGACCTCCCACAAAGCACTCACAAACACACCACAGAAGCACGTCGACACAGCACCCGAGCTACACGAGGAAACATGCTGGCCATCATCTCAATCCCTGCTTGCTGACTTCTCGATAAATACACAAACCACAAGGATGAAATAGTTGTGATATATTACAGAAATCAAAAGATTTGGAGATGAAAGGATTCCTAAGAAATATTTAAGATAATTATTTGGAATATTTTCTTCTGGGTCACTCTCTACTGGCATAAAGGACGCCCTGCATTCACTTCCCTACTGGCTAGACGGATCACACTAACTAAATGGAAGTCTACCAGACCATTTCCATTTTATTAGAGACCCTTTATTTTCTCAAATTGGAAAATAGAAGGCTCTCCATAAAATGGTCTTTAAAGTCATTCACTCAAACGCTGAGAACCATTCTTTTAGCTGGTCAAAGAAACAAAATTCTCTCCTTCTTACTGGGTCTTTTTTGCTTTCCTTTTTATTTATAATTGTACATTTTCTCTTATTAATACTTGTAAAATGCATCTACTTTTCTGTTTGTTGTTGTAATATGAAGTATAATTCTCACAGTCAATGCTACACTGTAATGTTGATTGAAAAAAAAAATATGGATTAACAGGGTTAACGGTGTTTCTGCTGATTTCATGAGGTCAAATTTAGGATTTCAAACTTAAGGCTTTTGTCATCATATAAAAACACTTACAAAACGTTTCTGCATAATAAACATTATGCTTCAAATACATAAACCCTTACCATCACTTTTATGTTTTTGGCATTTACAAAGGTTTTCTCAAACTCTGGAACTGCTAACATCACGTTTATGTCTTCGAGAGTATAAGAGACTTGTCTCCAAACTATGGCACCTCTAAGTGCCACTTTTATATTCTTGAGGATTCATCAAAATACGGCAACCCTAATAAACATTTTTTAGCATTTAGACCTAGACCTAAAATTTAAGACTTTCTAAGACCCTGCGGAGACCCTGGTTAAGCACTAAACTGTCAGGAGTATGAATGGCCATACACGTTATAAACTCTTATCTTAGCAGTGTTTACAGAGGCACTGAAGAACATTTCAAGTGATCAGAAGACTGTAGTATTAACAAAATTAAAAACAACACTACTGCCACCTAGTGGTGTCTCTTTGCAATCCCAACAAGCTGTTTTGACCTCATTACCATCTCAACAGTCTAGCTGCTGAAAGAACAACTCAAAAGGATTCAACTTTAACAACAGCCTAAAGACATCTTTATCGTGACACCTTTTCAGTGTTTGTCTGTAATGACGTGTACTTGAATTATCCTCGATTTAATTGGCCATGTGTGTAATCATTATTTAAGACTTCCATTGTAAGCTAATAGCCAGTATTCATTCAGTAATATTAAATAATTCTGCTGAACAACCCATCGGGTTTAGTAAGGATTTGACTTGTCAATTTGACACAATTTGAAAGAACACTAAAAATCTAAATAAACAAATGTCAGCCTTCTTTTGATTAATAGAGAATGATTTAATTATTTTGGCTTAGGATTGATACAAAAAGTGAAATGGGTAAATTAAAATGTAATTTTAATTCTGGAGTGAAACAAAGAGATCGCTACAATTCAACTGTACAACACTATGCACATCTAAAGGACCGTCCGATAAACAAAGATACAATCATACACGGGATTTACTTCAACTCATTCAGCCTTGTCTTTCTTTATTTGAGTTTCCTCCCCAACACTTGTTGTCATTTTATTCCAATACATCAGAATCTGAGCCAGAATCACAGCACCACCACAAGAAGCCAGTGCATGCAGCTGACTTGAGAAAGAAAGACCTGTGTCCTGCAAAAAAACAAGAAGGAAAACAGGAAAGAATCCAGGAAAGAAAACAGGAAAAAAATGTTAAGGAGGTGATTAATTTGACCGAACGATACTAAGATACACTAACGTGTTTACATTAAAGGTTAATAAAAATTATCAAAAATGCTGATTCTTCAAGGTTCTTTCATGAATGATGTATAATTTAGCTTCTATGGTAAATAATATGTTCATTTATTTGCCTTTACAATGCAGTAACTGAACACAAACACTGATCACAGAGATGACCTTGTCTCTAATATGAACGCCATTTAGAGGCATTTCCTTTTTGCTGCTATTACTCAGCTCTTTCATTTTTATCTTATTTTTTAGGCAATACATATTTCAATAAACATTGACACTGTATTTGTAATGGTTGAAAAAATAGCAAAAATGCTGATTTTCTTTTACAGCAGCATGATTGGTTTGGTTTAGTGGTTACCACCGCACGCTCAGTTCTGGCTCCAATTTGTACTGTTTTTCCCCAATTTACTCCTCTCACTCAAGAGTTTCTTGGTTATTTGTGGCTAAGCTATTGACAATAAAACATATACAATATGTGTGTAATTAATTCCTTGTGTGTGTTTCCACACAGTTTAAACACAAGAGCGAGACCCTTGGGGATGAACAGAGGGGCATTAGCAATAGCTCAAGGTCAGAAACGGGAGTCATCGGCTAAAGAATCGAAATAAGAGAGTATTCTTAGAGAATTTTTTTTTTTGTAAAAGTTTGACATTGGTGAAACAATAGGAAATGATCAAAACCTGCAGATTGTAATTTAGAATAAATAATAAGCCATTTAGAAACTATGTCAAAAAACATAATCAATATATACAGTCACATAGCTTCACGGTGGCGCAGTGGGTAGCACGGTTGTCTCACAGCAAGAAGGTTGCTGGTTCGAGCCTTGGCTGGGTCGGTTGGCATTTCTGTGTGGAGTTTGCATGTTCTCCCCGTGATCGCGTGGGTTTTCTCCGGGTGCTCCGGTTTCCCCACAAGTCCAAAGTGAATTATGTAAGAACGATTGTCCAAAGTGTTAAAGTGTGAATGAGTGTGTGTGATTGTTTCCCAGCGATGGGTTGCGGCTGGAAGGGCATCTGCCGCATAAAACATGTGCCAGAGGAGTTGTTGGTTCATTCCGCTGTGGCGACCCCAAAAGGGAAAAAGCCGACATGAAAATGGATGGATGGACATAGTCACATTTTTTTATTATATTGAAATATGTTTGCTAAAACTGACAATATTTCTACTCTTCTACTTTGTCTCACTGTGGAAGAAGTTGAAGTGAATAAAAAATTGTCGTAGCATTTTTCTGGCATAAAAAACGTAAGCAAAAATCCTTTGAAGGGAGACATCTTCCCTGGGTCCATATGCTTTAGAAATCTCCTCGAGGATCTTCTTCCACGCGAGCTTAAGTCCTGTCTATCACATTTAACCAAATACCTTCGTAATTTGTCGGAGAACTAGTTAATGTCAACGAGATTCTAGAGTGAATTCCTCCAAAGTTCATGAGTGATGGCGGAACAGTAAGCTTCACCAATAATGTTGAAGTTTAGAGGGGAGGGATATCCTCGGTTTGTTTTGAGTCTGGAGTTCCGTTTTCAACGCTCCCCAACCAAGGCAACTTCAATCGTTTATTTTCTACACCAATCTTTCACATTTTTTTATGATTTTGAAATATGTTTGCTAAAACTGACAATATTTCTACTCTGCAATTATACTTAAAGGTTAAAAGGCGTAAACATTTATGTTGATTGTAGAAAACAACAGAAAGACTTGCACTTATATTGAACTAAAAACGCTTCTATGTGTGCCTGTCTACGTACCTGCAGTGAACTGAAAAGCCGGCCAAGGGAACCCAGAAAGGCCAGGAAAACAGAGAACACCGACAACTGTCCCGTCTGTCCATTTCTGTAATTACTTCCTGCTTGGAAAAACTAAACACGTACAACACATTACAGTCTTTCCCTTTATAACAATGATATTCTCAAGAATTTACTCCTGTCTCACCTTGGCAGCAATGACCAAAAGCACGTTCCACTCATGCAGAGCCCAAACCACTGACTTGGGGATAAACGTGGAGGTCAAAAAGTACAAAAGACCCCCAAAAAGAAAAAGCTGAAGTAAACCTGTTTGTATAAAAACACAACCAAACATTCACAGTTGAAGAGTTATTGATGTACTACAGTTAGATCTCTCAGCAAACCTTTAATGGTTTTTCCTCGGTGATGCTGGACAAGAAGAGTCAGGAGCGCAAACTGGATCAACGCAAACAAACTTTCACCCCAAGCTCTGAACACACAATCATGTCTTAGCACGACTCCTTTCACGCATGCACATTCCTCCTCTGTATTTAACGCTCTCACACCAGATGTTTTACCCAATGGGAAAGTTTTGTGCGTAGCAGAATGCAGCATGGGTAGAGATGGCTGACAACTCCAAGAAAAGAGAGGGCAGACACAGTCCTTCAGAACTTCCAGACCTAAGCACTTTGCAGATCTGAGGTAGCGGAGCTGAGTAAAGAATAGAATTTTTGTCTTCAAATTTTTTTTAAATGCAACATTGAAATGAATCAAAGATAATTGAATAAATGTCTCACTGAAATAACAAAACTCTGCAGGTTTCATGAGGTCAAATTTAACATATTTAAAGACCTTTTCTTTAAATCTGATTTGAGATCTATATCTTAACATCAATAAACATCAATAAAAACACATCAAATGAGCTTTACATGGACATCAGATCAACAAGACCCATGAAAAATAATTTAAAGCCTTGATCAGTGAATTGTATTTTTTATGGCCTAAAATTTAGGACCCAGCAGAAACCTTGTAAATACAATGTTAATAATTATTAAAGTAATGTTAAAAATGTTTTGGGTAATAACTAGCCAGGTGGAAAGGTGCACAAAATAAAAAATAAAAAAATTGCAGGAAATTATTTTAATAGAATACTCACAGATAACAATTCCCATAAAAATAAATACTCCCATGACCTTTCTCAGGACAATCTTTAGACAAGGCACTGGGGAATAGATCACAATCAATAATCAATCACAGCAAACGCTGAAAACAGTAAATGAGTATTGACATGTCAGAACATAGCTTTGTCTCACCGTGGAAGAAGTTGAAGTGAATAAAAAAATTGTCGTAGCATTTTTCTGGCATAAAAAACGTAAGCAAAAATCCTTTGAAGGGAGACATCTTCCCTGGGTCCATATGCTTTAGAAATCTCCTCGAGGATCTTCTTCCACGCGAGCTTAAGTCCTGTCTATCACATTTAACCAAATACCTTCGTAATTTGTCGGAGAACTAGTTAATGTCAACGAGATTCTAGAGTGAATTCCTCCAAAGTTCATGAGTGATGGCGGAACAAGAAAGCTTCACCAATAATGTTGAAGTTTAGAGGGGAGGGATATCCTCGGTTTGTTTTGAGTCTGGAGTTCCGTTTTCAACGCTCCCCAACCAAGGCAACTTCAATCGTTTATTTTCTACACCAATCTTTCTTCAAATAAATTCTGTTTATCCCGCGCCATTTAAGTTCCACGATATTTATTTCTTTTTTTAAATTGTCAATCTACGTCAGATCTGAGGAGATGGCATTAGTAGTGAGAGGGTAATCCTGCAGGGGGCGCTCGCTCCCCATACACTAAAGTTAACCGGGACTCATTTAAAGAAGCCATAATAACTTCTCGTCCACATAATGCCCACGAATTAGAAACAGCTGCTTAGCTAAATGTATAGCTAGCAAACAAAGGCCATGATTTCACATTCATTTAACGTTTCAGATGAGAGACGCTCATTGTTATGATTTCTTCCAACGTTAAAAAACACATTTCTCCTAATTCATTCATTTAACCATTTTTTATCATCCGTTCATAAAGCTGACTAAATGTACCTAAAACTATTTATTTTAATACCAAAACTGTTGACTTTTTCTGCTATTAACAGGTATATTTTAATTTATTTATTTTCCTTCTTTAGCATTTTTAACGAAATATGCTCATTTAGAAAGAAAAAACCTGATAAACATGTTGATTTTTTTTTAAGAGCAACTGTCATTTCATGAACAGTAAAAGAACGCTGCTAACGAAGCCAAAAAGGCGTTTAAAAGAGGTTTGTGTAGTCAAAGACACCTGCATAGTGAGTAAAAAAATATTGGACAAAAACACCATGGGTGTATGAAAGTATCATTAAATACAAAACTGTTTGATATTTTCTCCAAGGGTTCTACAAGGGAGAAACAGTCATGGAATCTTTTTTCTATTTACCAAATTTATCAATTCAAATCCTGCATGTCCTTCTCCCTAATCTCTCTCTCTCTCTCTCTCAGATATAGATCTTGTCTCCAGACTAAGGCTTATAAAATAGAAAATAGATTTTAAAATGTGAAATTTCAACAGATAAAAATAGTGTGCTCAATAATATCATATTGTCACACCAAACAGAACTAAAACAATCAAATACAGAGATTAAAGACCAAAGACCACCTCAGAGCTTAAAATCACGAGAAGCCCTGTTCTCCAGTCAGGCTTCACACAAACAGGAAGCACCTTAAAAGGAGTGATCTGTTCCTCAGTGTTTCCATTTCCATGCCTACCCTCTTTCTCAAACATAAACTCTGCAGAACATCAAAGACAGACTCGTCCTGCATCCGAAAAACTAAATCTGCACATTGCTCATTCCCTTTAAAGGGGACGCATCACTGCCTTCATCCATATCTGAACTCCAACTGATCAGAAGTACATGAAGTATCTACACGAAGAGGCAGAACATTCTGTCCTGTTCAAATTCCTCTAAGAGAGAATGAGAAGTCATATTTCTTTAATACAGTATCACTGCGGTGCTGTTTTTCTCTACCATTCCAAAGACAGTCCAAAGTCCCATGATGCACTTGCTTTACAGCACCTTGTGCAAACATGATTTAGTGAAGTGAATTCAGATCACCCCCCCCATGCACATACGCACGCACGCACACGCACACGCACACGCACACACACACACACACTTACACACTCCTCACTTCTGCACTGATTGATAAGGAATCAGTGGTTGCTATGACGACCACAAAAACACCCATACACCATTTCCTTACATGTTACACATACAGAACACCAGTTTGAAGGTAGAGCCGTGTGTGTCTTTTTTAGTGCTTGATAAACTTCAAAGATGTAATAGTCTTCAATAAAATGACTTTTCAAATCCCAAAGCTTTGTGCGCATCTAAACAGCACTTCCCTTTTCCAAAACAACAGAAACTAATAGTGTCATTTATGACATCCTGGTTGATTTAATTATTGATTTTGAGTGCAGGGTGTGGCTAAAGGAAGTGGAATCCAGGGACTGGTCTTATCTTAACTGAATAACCGCCTAGCTGTGTTTAAAAGCCTCCCCACAAGTTCAGGGTGTGTGTAAAGTGTGTGTCAGACAACAGGGAATCATTTTTTAAATCACAAACTGGTGTGACCTTCTTCAGACTTTAGGATTAAAATCTATCTGCAAGTATGTGTACAGGAAAGTGTGCATTTTGTGTGGGAACGAGTCTGTACCCATTGGCGCTCATTTCTATAATCTGCAACATAATCCTGTTCTTTCCTGGCTGGGATGTGAAGTATGCGAAAGATGGACATCTTACGGAGGAGGTGAAGTTCATGGGAGGATTGATCGGAGGAGGAGTACTGGTGAGTCTGATTAACATTTAAAACATTTCATCTAAATATCAAGCGTATATCATTGTATTTTAGGCTTAACATAAGAGTCCTTTGGGACTTACCAGTCACATGTTTTCTAAAAACAAGCTGCCTTTTACGTAACACGAAGTCTTAATTGAATTTGGGAGAGGAATGTAGAGGAAAACACATGGATAACTCAATGAGACTGACTATTTTTTCCCATTTGAGTCAGGGTTCATTAAAGGTTGTGTCCCTAGTAAACACCAAAAAATTGTTGAACAGGATGACCTAGAAGCATAATGTTTATTGTGTGTAATCTCCATAAGCTTATGAAGTCATAAAGATGTTCATTGTTTGCTCTCTTTTTATTCCAGACGCTGATTCCAGCATTCCACATTCACCTGACTGGAAAACAGGGCTGCTGTGCAAACCGCTGCGGGGTGAGAAACTCCCAGTCCTAGTAGAAAGATTAAACTAATTACCAGCCAGAAATGAAATGTTATGAGGTCAAATATCAATTAACATAAGTTCGGGAGGAGCTTGGCTGATAATTGACCATCCAATCAATAAGGTCCTGTCTATTCATTTTCCAGTACATATGTAAGGCAGGACCTACGAGACAGCACCTACATTGTTCAAGCTAACCCTCCTTCCAGCCCTTTCACCACCGGAGGTTCCTCTCCTAGTCTCTGAATCCTTAATCGGACAGCTCACCTTGTACGCTTCTCTATGTCACTCCAAACACACTTGCGATACTAAACAATTATGAGCAGAGCGAACTCGTGAAATACTTATTGGAGTGAACCTTTATGGAATATATATTCATATATTTTCATATTTCTTCACTCAGAAATAATTGCAACATGCTCATAGGTATACATTCTTAAATACGACTATGTTGAGGTGTATAGCCTGACTTAGACTTTTGCATCAACTCGATGAATTTAGAGGCTGCGAAGACAGCGCGAGGACCTCTCTGCCTCTGAAAATGTTTTAACCTCGGTTCAAGGCTTTGCAGAGCACAATATCCGTGATTGGTCGAAGTGGAGCAGAGCAAGCTCTTCCTTTCTCTTTCTTGGCTTGCTCTCCGTGTTGAACACTGGATAACAAAGTAAAACTTTGGCGATAAAGTAAATACCCTTTCTTTGCTATCTGTGCAGAGATTTAGCTAGCTAGAAGTTGTCATCACGCCATGTTGTGATTTTGATCAGTTTAGAGACAGAGCTTCTACAGCAGCAGTGGTATGTAAGAAGTTATAGTTATAGTTATACTATATATGATAAATGAAAACCTATCATCTATGTTGTGTTTTGGTTTGCTAGCATTTGGCATTCTTATCACAACAATATTGATCAGTGCATAGACAGTACACGACGGAGCGCACAACTATGAGTGCTACTACAAATCCAGCTGAACTCGGTAGCTTCCCCTCAATTGTTTTATAAAGCTCTGTCAAGCACAATATTAATTGAGGGGTCATATTTTGCATATTGAAATTTTCTCTGATTATCTCATGAACCTGTGTTTTTACCTCGATTTGTATTCCAACCCTAAACTTATTTAACTCATATAGACCGATATTCTTTCTCCAGGGGCTCTGAAAGCTCTAAACTTCATTCGCCGGTCAACTAACCCAATCAGGTTAAGCTTATCTGACATCTCTCCCAACAGATGTAAAAAAAGTAATTGCATACTGAAGCCCACAAGAGGAGAGGCGTCCTGTAGCCAATCAGCAGGAGTGATCAAAATATCTCCATTAATAGTCTTCTTTTGGGTATTTTAAATATCATCCTAGAGCTTCATTAAGGTTAAATACAACATACTTTCGTGGTTAAGTCTTTTTATTTTTTAGTATCAAAGTCAAGAAAGGTGTGATTTAAATCAACTGCTTTTATAATGAATTCCTCTCCAAACTTTTATTTCAGAGATGCTTTACATCACATCTCACACTTTGTTGGCCAATTGAAGTTTTGAATGTCACATTTTCAGCTGTGTCATAAAATCCTTGATGAATTCCGTAAGTGAATGCTTTTAATCACATAAAACCTGAAGAGAACCTCTGCAGGACACACAGACACTTGGTTGTTTCTAAATTTGCTGTGAAATGCTTCCTTATCGGTTCCATCAAAGCTACATCAAATTGGTCGACTCCTGCTGCCACAGTCTTCTCAAATCCGAGGAGGAAAATAAGTCGAGACTGAAGCGGAGTCCATGTGACACAAAGAGCTCGTCATGTGCTCGGCAGACGGAAGAACAGTCCTGTGTGAAATTGACAGGCGCTCCTCTGTTGAGAATAAAATCTATACAGTTGTGACTCATGAGTCTGACGTTTGCCTTGAAAAGTTTGTGTTCTCTGCCATTTGCAAATATTTGCCGTTTTTGACTTGTAAGAACCTTCAGAGTTGTACTGTAATTACAGCTGACAACTTCATTGAACAGAAAGAGATTTATTGGAGTTCACACTCTGGCCAGGTTCTTTTATTAATGGGAGACTGTTCTCCAGATATCTTTCAAAGGAAACGTCAACATTTGAGAACAATGACTAAAAACGCTGCTCTTTCATTTTATATATCGAAATGTCAATACGTTTCTTTGTGATTTACAAACTGATTTACAAACTACGGTGGAATCTGAAAATGTGTGAATGAGTTGTTCATGTACTTTTGTTAGGACAATTGTTGAACTTTAATAAATGTTAACATTTTAATTATGATTTGAGCCTGAATGCAAGGATGCTGAAAAAATCTGTTTGCCTTCATCACAAATTGGAACAAAAAAAACATGTTTTTAGTGAGAATCCATTGTTTTTCCAGCATAAAAATATAAATAGTTGCTCTTATTAATATAGTATATGTGTAAAAGAAAAACTGAAATCCATAAAAATGTTCAATTCCTTGTGTACGTAAATCTTCCCTTAAAACCTATTTTTACGTTTTGGCTTTTAACCAGCCGTGTGCTTTTCTGGCTAATTTTATTCTTTGTTTTATCCTTCGTTGTCTTTAATAGCTTTATTTTATAGATTTATTGCTGCTGAATTTGAGATCTCAAAATTGTTTTTAAAAGTATTTAAGAACTATTTAAATTATGATGTCTGTGCAGCACTTAGAAAACTGAAAATGTAAAAAATGTTCTATATTACACTGATTTGTCTAAATCAATATTTGAAGAAAAAAAACCCCAATGTGCACATTTCAGTCTTGTTGAAAACCAGTTCACACTTTTTCTAAATCTGGATTTTCTATTTCAGATGTTCCTGTCCATTTTGTTTGCGGCAGTGGGTGTCGTGGGCGCTCTCTACAGTTTCATCGTGGCCCTGATCGGTCTGGTAAACGGACCCTACTGTAAAACTTTATTTTGGGGGACTCCTTTTAAAGACAGGTAAAACCACACACACAGACGTCACCTCTTTCAGCATTCAAGAAAACCTTTAAACCAGTCTTTTTCTGTCAGAAATGAAAGTTACCTTAAGGACCGCGACATCTGGGCACTCTGCACTGAGCCGAAAAATGTGGTGGAGTTTAACGTGGGCCTGTTCTCTACGCTCCTGGTGACCAGCTGCCTGCAACTCATTCTCTGCGCCACTCAGATGATCAACGGCCTCTTCGGGTGCCTTTGTGGGACCTGCAAAGAGAAAGGGGTAAGAGGCAGCATAGAAATGAGAGAAAAAGAGAAATCTTAATTATTTCCAATTATTTTCTCAAAGCAACTTCGTTTAAAGTACTGACAAAAACATGTAGGCTTGAAGTTAAACACATATTCACTTTATGTCTGATCAGATGCAACGTATTGCATTCTAGTCCAAATAGAGCCTCAATAGCATTATGTTTAGAATTCCCATTTATTTAATTATTCAGTTATCTTAGGATTAGGAAGTTTGGGTTGTGGAGGTGGGTAGGTGCCTTCTCTAGCTCACAATAACAGTTCATCACAGGAGAAATTACAGTCATAAATTCACCTGACATGCATGCTTTGTGTTGGAGATAAACCAGTGTTTCTGACAGAAACACTCATTATTAGAACTCTTTCAGAGTGTCTCTCAGGGCTGCTAGTGTATAAGGACGGCTGCCCCTAAACTGATGTTTTGGCACTGTGCGGAGATCCCGAACAATTTAAAACATGGATCTGAAGCTTGATTCAAAACGTCAAAGTCACATGATTTTGGATAAACAAAGCCTCAAACATTTCAAAACATTTGATTGGTCAGAAACGCAGGATCCGACCTCACATCGGTCTCAATCCAACTTACAAAAACTGTAAAAGCTTTTTCACTAGTTCACTAGTTTTTTTTTCACTAGTGTACACTAGTAAAGCATTTTTTCCCTGTGACTTTTCCCCCAGAGAGTTATTTGCAATTTAATATACATTTAAAAATATGTAAAATGTATTTAAATATATTGACACATCACTGATTTACAGGTTTAAGAAATTGAGTACATCAACACCTGATATAGAGTTGCAGTCCTTTTAACTTCATAAAGTTATGCTTTTTTTCTGTACAGCTGGGGAAATTATATCTAAAATATATAAAAATAATGTGTTTTTTCTATATATAGATAATATATATGAGTAGATTTAATAGATCACTGATTAAATATATTGTATCTGTGCTAATTTGCAACGCATGTGTTGTTATTTTGCTTTTTTCCTCGCTTTGTTTATGACTTTCAAAATGATCAGTTTTACCATTTTTAACGATTAATTTGCTGTTAAATAATTTTTCACCTCTAAAACATATGTATTTTTTTTATTGGTGCTCTTTTTATTTTCCACAATTCCTTCATATTTGTATTTATATTATTTTATTAGGCGTCCCGGTGGCGCAGTGGGTAGCACGGTCGTCTCACAGCAAGAAGGTCGCTGGTTCTAGGCTCGGCTGGGGCAGGTGGCATTTCTGTGTGGAGTTTGCATGTTCTCCCCGTGATCTCGTGGGTTTTCTCCGGGTGCTCTGGTTTCCCCACAAGTCCAAAGACATGCGAATAAGTGAATTGAATAAGAACGATTGCCCATAGTGTTAAAGTGTGAATGTGTGTGTGAATGTTTCCCAGCGATGGGTTGTGGCAGGGAAGGGCATCCGCTGCGTAAAACATATGCCAGAGAGTTGGCGGTTCATTCCGCTGTGGCGACCCCGAAAGGGAATAAAGCCGACATGAAGATCAATGAATGAATGAATTATTTTATTAGCATCCATTATCCATTTATTAACGACTAAGGTTCTTAACCTCACCAGTAAAGTGAAACGGCTGATAGGAAGTTAAACTTCAATTATTTCAGAAGTTATTGCTGCTTTCTTACAGTATAACTGTAGACATTTAAAATGCCGGTAAGACAAAACTATGCACTTAAAACTATAAGAAGTCTTTTAAAAGAACGTTTTACCTGACTTTGGTCAATCGCGTGACAGACCAGCTCTGACCAATCAGAATCAAGGACGCAACAATTCAGGTTAACCAATGACCAGCCAGAACACTGCGCTCTGCTTTACAAGCATTAATCAACATACACAGTAATTGTACGGTCTCTGCTTCAAACAAATTGATTTTATTTAAAAACGATATAATTTATCTTTTGAACGCTTCATCTGTTTTTCAGCCGCTGTAATCATCGCCTCCGCAGACTGTCAGCGCCCTCTTGTGGAAGATTGATCTACCTTTTAAAGAAATATCCTGTGTGTTTTGTCTTTCTTAAATCACTTTGATGTTTTGTTTAACATGTTATGGCTCAACTGTATTTTATAAATAAACATAATATTGACTTTAAGAGCAGACGGTTTTAATCATAAAACTGATCCAACTAATGGGGTAACACTGTATTTGCAACCATTTTCTTACAAGTCTCAAGGCTTTAGCTCACATTTTTATACAAAAAATATTTTCATTGTTACATTTGTATTGACTTGTTCATACCAGTATATGTAGATTTGATATTCACGGATGCTTTAAAATGAAAATAATGGATTAGTTCCTCTTAGGACTCGAAGCCAAAACCTTGCAGTTGCTTACTCTACAGGCTTAGCTAAAGAATGTTCCATATTGCCTTTTCCCAAAATACTCCTTTATTACAAAATATTCATGTTCATTTTCTGCACATTTATAACTGCTGATGGTAGAAATAAAAGAATGTGCACATGTTAATATTGTAGTATATATACATTAGCCCCACCATTCAAAAAGTGCAACACTATATAGTTAAAAGAATAAAAATGCCGAATGTTTCAAAGTTATTTATTCTCGCAAGTAATTTTTAAGGCAGAAAGAAATCCAGAAACAGGTTGTTAACACAGATAAAATCTTATGAAGATTTTACAGTTACATGGCTGTAATATTTTAGTTAAACTACTTAATCAAAAATAATTTTCGGGAACCATCTTTAATAAAAACCATGATAATTTAAAACTAAATTCTAAAAAAATAACTTAATGGGTCATCAAAAATACTGCAAGTGCAAAAACAAAGAAAAGAGTTTCAACAGTTAGTGTTTTTGTAAAAAAAAAAAAAAATTCACTCACTTCAATGTGTTGACTTTACACATCAAACATTTAAAACGTCAATTTTCCTCATATAAATTCAAGAAAATTAATCATTATTTGGCTGTATAGGGTTTCAATATTTGGCAAAAGTGCAAAAAACTACTTTATCTAGCCCTAAAGGTTAATTTTTGGAGCTGTAGAACAATGTCACAAAAGGAAACAAAATACAAGATACAAATAAAATGTTTTTCCATAACAAGCTATAACTGAATTAAAATTGAAAAAAAAAACAACAACATAATTTTAGTCATATTCAACATCAGGAAAAATGCATATCAAGTACATTTTCTCATTGGAGGATCCATGTTTGATATTTAATGAAAAAGGCCAACATGGAAAAGACATCAGCTCTCAAACTGCTCCATCATGATCTTACGGCTAGCTTCATAACCCAGGAACAGAGCGCCATTGGCAGGAAATGTGCGGATCATTGTTGGAGTCAGACCGGAATAGAGAGCCCTCACACCTGAAAATAAAGAGAAGATAACATACCGCGACTGAAATACAGTCATACGGCATCCTTTTGAGTTCGCTCAGATCTGCTCTCACCTTCTGTTCTGAAGATCTGCATGAAGGTCTTGAAGAAGCCGGACTGCTTGCCTGTCATAGACATGACCTGGATCCTGGATTTGACGCAATCCATCGGGAAAACCACTAGCCAGAGGCAAGCTCCACCAAAACCTCCGCTGAACACGATAGGAGCAATCCCTGACATAAACACACACGCTAGCTTTACCCAGCTCAGGTCTCAGAACACACACCATCAAGAAGAACAACTTTTCAGGATTCCCTAGCTCCAAAAAAACATAAATATACTCACGCAGCTCATATATTTTATGTCAATCTATTAAAAACATACATAAACTCGAATCTGAGAATACTTTTAAAAACATATTCACATAAAACGCATCCGTGCATGAATAAAGCGTGCAAATATTCCACGATTTACTTGCAAATGTGTAAACTTTGTTATGAATTTACAAATTGAACTTTCTACATTTGAATTGTGTTATTTATTTATAACCTAATATGGTAATTCGGTCTTCGTTCAATTTCTTGGTTCGTGACCACTTTAATAGAACTGAACTCTTTAAAAGGCGGGGACGAGTGCTGCTTCAAAGTCAGAAGATTCCTGGTTCGAATCAGAGAGAGAGAGAGAGAAAGAGAGAGAGAGATGTTTGAAACCTTTATCTTGTCCTAACAGCCAAAAAAATGAGTTTACAGTGTCAAAGGGAGTTTAATGACTAAACCATTTGACTAAACAAACAGGAAAGATCAATAAAGGAGAAGTGAAGGATTCAGTTCAATATCGAGCCAATATTTACGAAAAGCTTCTTTAAAAGATAAAAACTAATCTAACATGAACGCTCAATACAACTTCTAGCCTCATAGCGCTTCTCTTTCAAGTGATTATCTAAAACCTCCTTCATGAATATTACCTGAAGTTACAGTAGCTAACAATTACACATTAGCTGTTGCTTGAATGAATGCTGGATTGATGAATGAACGAATGAATGAATGAATGGATGGATGGATGGATGGATGGATGGATGGATGGATGTAAACACTGTACCTATGTCATCCTTGCTGCAGCGCAGGTAATCAGCAAAGAGAGAGCGACAAAGCTCGTACGCTCCAAAGAAACAGAAATATCCAGGCACCTCGCGGGCGATAGTGGTGGTTAGACCCTGGAAGAACCCGCTGGGGCCGTCGTTGCGCATGATGGACTTGATCACAGACCAAACCGTGCTGGAAAACATAGAGGAACAGGAAGTGAGCGCGAGCACGGATTAGATGCTAAAATTGAGCCTCAAAATATTTACTTGTGACTCTGCGTGATCTTTCCCGAGGAGGCCATCTCATGCATGGCCTGCAGCCGGCACTTCACCAGCTCGGTGGGGCACAGGACCAGTGAGGAGAACACAGAGGCCACTGACCCCGCGCAGGCTTTCTGCACATCACTGCATGTTCAAAACCAGTGACGATGATAAGGTTTCCAGCTGACACTTGAATGAAGTTTTATAAAAGACTGAACTTGAAACCGTAACCAATGCAACAATGGCTTCATTCAGACCGCAGCACAAACTGAGCAAATCCATTTTTTTTTTGCACATAGGCAACCTATATCTGCTACATTTAGAACAGTTTGAACGGCTCAATTCATATTTTTTATAATCTCACCCAGGTCACTTTCCCCTGTTCTTCTCAACCCGATTATTTGCACAACATTGGATATTATTAATTCACAACAGGCTTCAAATAGATTGTTTTGAAACCTGAACCAACACTTTTGTGTTTTGAGAATTTGCAAAGGTTTTCTTAACCTCTGGCAACCCTAACAAAGATTTTTACATTCTGAACATCTAGGAGCATTTTCTCAATCTCTGGCAACCCAAACATGCACTCTTATGATGTTGAGCATGTATGCGCTGCTTGCACATTTTTTAAATCTCTGGTAACTCTTATGAACCATATGAACCATTTCTCAAACTATGTGAAGTCACTTTATGAGTTTTTTTTTAAGCGTTTAGGAGCATTTTTCTGAGCGTTTGTGAGGAATTAGGAAGGTTTTTTCAATCTCTGGCAACCCCAAGCAAAAACAAAAACACATATCAAATGAGCTTTAAATGGACATCAGAAATAAGACTTGTGAAAAATTATTAAATACCTAGAAAAGAGAATTTAAGAATTTTCAAGACTTAAAATTTGGCCTTTTAAACATGATTTTTTTAAGACCACGCGGAAACCCTGATGCAAAGGAAATTTTACTTAATAATTCAGAAGTAAAAAAAAAACATATATAAAATAATATATTGTTTTCTTCTCTAATTAAAGAAAAAAACACTCATTTAATTAACACTCACGTTAGAAAAGTATTTGGAAGTCAAATGTCATTTTGAAATCTGATATATATATTATATACGTCATTACATGTACAATTAGCATATGGTGAACTACCAAACTGTAGTTTTGGTAAATACATTACGTATGTTTTAACACTACAAGTTGCACTTTTAAAGTGAAAAAGCACTACTTAAATTTAACTGGCTCAACACATGATTAAATTTTTATCCCATAAAGCGATACCTTGCTCAAATATCACACTGTTTTGCATTACATTTCTAATTACATTGCATTGTCATTTTGCATATTACATTTTAAACTGTAAAAATAGGTTGAAATTGTACTTTAAAGGAACGTTAACAATACATAACATTTACTTCACAAGAACAAAAAAATGAATCTATTAAAATACAACTGAAGCACATTTTGAAAACTTTTAAAATAAGTTTTAGTCGCTGTTATTTTTCTCTGCTTGTTCCGTTATATTTTCCTCTTTACATGATTAGAATAAAATAAATTCTAATTCAAAAAAAAAAATGTATAAATAAATACACTAAAACTTCCATTATATAACCCCGCATCTCTAAAATAAGTGTTTAAATGTGTTCATGTGCTTTACAAAAATGTAGTGCAAGAACTGAGCCTGCCTCAGTGCAGCTCCTTTCTCCTGAGCCGAGATGAGCCGCACCACCTCCTGACAGAAGCCGTAGCACATGAAGAGCACCGAGTTCTCTGCGATGTTGGCCATGAGCGCTGGAGTGGTGCCCTGGTACAACCCTCGGAGGCCCACTTGCCTGTAGGTGGAGGCAAAGCAATGCACGAAACCTCGGTACAGAGTGGGAAACGTCTGCATTTTCACCTTTGCCGTGTCCAGTGGCTGACCACTAAACACACAAGCAGCGCCCCCTGTTGAGAAAAGAGAAGAAAAAACCCACATGAAATGTTTTAGGAGATACGCAAGAATCCTCAATCTTTATTTTAATCTCATTTTAAGATCCCGGCGACACATTCATACTATAGGCTTTTAACATCCACAGAAGGCATTTGGCAAAGAAAATGCAGGTTTAGTGTTTATTGACGCAACAAAAATTGTGTATTATACCTCCATCAATAAAGTTTGACCCTTAAGCACCACTCCCACACTGCCGGTGTATTTTTCCGGAAGAAAACTGAAGCAGGCTCTTATTTACGTCTTGTGTGCACTGTCAAACACTAATTCTCTTTTTATGAGCTCATTTGTATGCATCTAATCTCCTCCTCATAGTTAAAATAGGCAATAATTTTTTATGTACCGGTTAGAGCGGCTCACAGATTACGCTGGCCTATTATCATGAAGAATCTAAGCTAGGCGGGAGAGGTCATTGAGCGTGTGGCTCATGGGACTGCTGAGACAGTAGATCCTCACAGTGAAGCGCCATGGTCAGCAGAAACACAGCGCTCAAAGGTCAGATTGGTACTGACAAAAAGAAAAGTTTTGGTACGGCATTCTCCATCATCACCAAAAGAGCCACAGCTGAGGTAGAGTTACCTATAGCCCCCGCTGACAGGTCAATCGCTGCCTGGACCACCGGATGTGGGGCCATGCTAAAATCGTCCAAGTGCTTTCAGAGATCTTGATTCAAATCCTGCAGAAAAGATAAAAGATAATCCATCATTACACTTTAAACATCAACAGTGCTTACATTCGGTTAAAATCAAACAACTTACATCTACAAAATAATAAAGGGGTTAAGCGTCAATCCTTTCAAATTATAATTAGACTCATTTAAAAGTCTACGAATTATCCTTCGTGCAAATGATAAGTGAAAGAAACAACCCACTCATTTACGGCTGTGCAGAGTGGATCTCGATTAAGAATAAAAAGCGTTCATATAACAAAAGTCTTCTATTGCATCTGAAGGAGCTTACTGAATGGCTCGGGAATGTCTAAACATTATTAGTGCTAAGTTACTTCTTGTCTAAAGTGCATATGTTTGTAGAATAATTAAACAGTGTTATGAAATCAAACTGCTCGGAGCGGAATCTGATGCTGCAGGTAGCAATAATTCTCGAGCAGCTTTGACATCTGGTGTACGAGGATAACATGGGAAAGCAATATTATTTGTGTAAAACAAGCAGCTCAATCTGAAAATTGTGTCTGTTCTCTGATCAGCAATTTTGTTGAGGTCTGTTAAAATGTGTCTCTTGAGCCATGCATTAATCGATAAACAACTGATTTTAGCAGCTAAATAGACATATAGGCAGTTTTATTTTAATTGCATACGTAATATAACACGCTTGTTTATTTTAATCAATAACTGGAACACATTGTGTGTTACCAAATTTAGAATACAGCCTAAAAGGGGTGATCCCAAGCAAATGTTAGCTTATGGTTCTCTTTTCTTAATTTCGTTAACCGCAAAATAACATTCTGTTCCCTTTTGGTAGTTTTTTGCAAACAGAAAAGTATTTTTAACTACAGTTCTATAAACACGGTTGGTTACTTAGCTATATTAACTACTGTACTATACTGTACTGTACTGTAACCGTAACTATAATAAAGGTTGACATTTGTTCTTACAACAAAAGTAGGTATAGTCAGTACAAACAAAGTTATTATGATCAATTGTGTCATCTAGCTTAATATATTTTGTTAATTTACACAGCTTGTTAAGCAGCATGTCTAATGTTCGTTTTCAGGGAAAAATAGCCTATATCGTTATTAGAAAACAGATTCACAAATTATTATGTTTGGCACATGTTTGCCGAACGCATTTGTGAACAAAGAGATAATTGTAAATGGAAGCATGAGCATGCAAAGTAAATAATAAAATAGCGATTGAGACGTTAGGTTATGCAAAAATTATTGCTAGATATATAACCTCATACTCTTGCCCCGAGGAGCTAACCGTCGTGCACTTCAAAAACAGCACTATATAGACCTTTTTTAAACTACATTTTTAGAAATCCGTACATCTCCTACATGATCCTGATATAAATAGAACTCATATTGACAGAAACCACCCAAATGACCCTCCAAAAAATAAACCAGACAGCGACGCTTACCTAATTCCACCAAAGTTTTTTCGTCGAAAATATGCCGGGAGTGACTGCCTCATGCTGCCGGTTCTAAACGAGACATAACAGCGAACAGACAACAGAATGATCTCTCGCCAGACTTCACATTTATAAAGCGAGGGATGTGCTTCCACCACTGGAGGGGATGGAGATTAAAAGCAGCACTCGCTGACACATGGTGACAGTTTATGGGCCTATCCTGTCACAGGGTTTAATCTTCTTCAAACTGAAAATTTTTATAAACAGGATGTTATTAAAAATAGAAACACATCTACTTTATTCTACAAAACAATTTTCAAAAAGCAAATTTTAATATTTCTAGACGCAAAGAAATCCGGAACGTTTTCGTCCCGCATTACTTGTGTGTATCGGACACTTAATTGCGATGTACAAGGAAGCGTGTATGGGCGACATTGAGGTCCGCTTTTAGGGACAAGCATGTACAGAAGATTGATAATAAATGTTTACAATGGTCGAAATGGATTTATTAATTTACAGAATATGTGGATACCATCCTTTGCATCTAAAAGCAGGTACGGAGATTAATGCGTTCTCCGGTAAGATGAATGACGAAACAAACAGATCGCTCTTTACATGATACTTAAGTTTTGAAAACTAAATGTATATTTTTAGCACCTTAAGAACTGTGTTTGTGTTAATACGGTAAATAATCAATTCAGGTATTTAGAGCAGGTCCCATCAGCTATATATATATATATATATATATATATATATATATATATATATATATATATATATATATATATATTTGTTTAAGTTCATAAATACTTGCATATAAACACAGAATTGAGGAATTAAAAACGTAAGTATGAACATGATGAAGCATGTATACACTATATATATGAACGGTTTATACGAAAACGTTAATATGCGATTGTAATATAGGACGCGTAAAGAACATCATAGCATAGAATTGATAAAACAAAAGAGTTTAATGTTCAACACTTAAATTAAAACAGGCTAACCAAGTTGTAAAAATGGCATATTTGCCATAGTGTGGATTGAAAGGCAGGCACAACACCAGAGTTGGTTGATGTGTTTTGATACACAAAAGAATTTTTTAGCCTTTTATTTTATGAAATGACACAGTTTTTATAATACTGTTATCTTTATGACATTTAATTTTTCAATTCTTTTCTGTATTTTAGACCAACAGCTTTGCCAAGCACTCGATCTCTGGGATCCAGTCGAGGCTCTTATTGTGAAACTAAAGAGAGCTCCACATCAATGTCAGAGGATGGAGAGAAGAGAACTGAAGTGAATGAGGCTAAGCTTGAGGCTGAGAATGAGGCTAAGCTTGATGAACAGAACGACACAAAAAGTCAAAAGAGTGAAAATATTTTAACACCATCACAGTTAGAGACAAAGCAGAAGGTGCTTGAGGAGAAATCCAAAGAAAACAGTGACAAAGTTAAAACGGGGAAGGAGAGTCTTCTGGAGCTGCTTGGGACAATGAAGGTTGATGTCACAACCGTGCGTAAAGTAAGAGTCCCAAGAGCTCCCCGAACCAGTGAGAGACCCCTCTCTGAGGAGATGGAAAGCACACAGAGCATGTTTAGGGACGCCATGTCTGATGGCTCAGAGAAGAGGTGAGTTACACAGACATGCAGTAATTCCTCCCTGGGGCTTCTGTAAACAGTTCTCTATGAGGAAACTACTTAAATGTTTGATTCATGTATTTGTTATAAGGAATGTATTTAGGATTTTTTTCTTTGCTACAGGGTGAGCTTGCAGCCAGCACTGGTAGCTGCTGCAACCGCTGCTGCATCCACTCTTCCAAACAGCCAGCAAGCGGTGTCCGAGCTGCTCCAGCAACTGAGGAAACATGAGGCGGTTCCGGACACCCAGAGGAAGGGTCACAGTCACATAGGGTGAGCTGGAGAGGTCTTAATCCCTTTTTATTTGCTCATTGACAAGTATCAATAATAATTATTATACATTTTGTCTGTGCTGCTGTTCTGGACAGTCAAGGTCAATGTACAACCTGTGAAACATAACTATACAAGGAAATTAATGTAACGTTAGAAGTAAAAAAAAAATGGAAAGATGACACAGTGGTGGAGTTGGTCACTCTGTAACTGGAAGGTTGGCGGTTTGATCCCTGCTAGGGCCACTTTGCCATTGTGGTCCTGAGCAAGCCACTTCACCCACGTTGCCCTGTATGGTGGGGTGTGTTTGATCAGGAGGCTGTAGGCGCAGAATGGCAGCCACTTCCTGTCAGACTGCTCCAGGGCAGCTGAGGGCTACAAAGTTAACTTGTGGAGTGAATGAATAACTCTTTGATAATTTTAATATAGAAACAGCGCTATATAAATTCAAGGTATTATTATTATTAAAACACACATACAGTTACACTAGGGCAGCAACAAGTAAACAAATAACATCAAGGAGGGAGTTTACATGAATCAAAAACAAGATTTGTTACACTGTCTTAATCTTGGAAGTTATTCCCATGGGATGGGAGCAGGTTGGTTGTAGGTCCTTCTCCCCTTTTTGTTAAATTACAATTATTAGGTCTGTAAAAAGATCAGTAAATCTTTTAAAAGATTTGAATCAGGTTCAATGAAAAGCGATCATCAGCCAAGCCAATTGCCTGGCAGGGTATCCTTTTGCTCTCCTTCTCTCTCACCTAAAAAAACAGACCCTGGTGCCATGGCAACCTATGAAAATACTTTCTGATCAATACAATCAGATTCTTCCAAGTGTGCTCATGTTTTTTCTGGTGGGAGATAGTGATCAACAACTCTCTCCAAGAGGGGTTGTAGATACCAGGGGGTTCAAGACATCAAACGACTTAAAGCTTTTTCACTAATTCTAATAGTTTCTTACATGAATAGATATTTCAAGATCTTTGAATATATAACTCACATTTTTATTTCAGAGATATAATTGCTGATATGAAAGTTGGGAAGAGGTCAAATTCAAGGTCATCAAACAACCCTATCAATCAAATTCGTTTTGATGAAGAGGCACCATCTTATACTCAAGAAAGAAGCCCTACGACCGAACACGAAGGAGTTAGCAGACGGTACAGGAAACATTGTTTCAACAATTTACCTTTCAAGTACAATAAATAATTTAGGTGCTAAACAAGCTTTTTGTTTAAAGGAAAACTCCTTTCGCTGGCAAGAGATTAAATATCTTCACTCCGGGTGTTGAGCAAGAGTTATCCGTACAAGGTGAGAAGAGAAGTTGTTTTCTAAAACGTGAAGTTGAAAACAGTTCTTTCTAACCACAGTTCTGAATTTCAGGCTTGACTCTTTGGGACATTGATTTGGCGAGTCAAATTATCCAGTCAACAAATCAGATGCCTCGGAATGGCTTTGAAGAGATGATCCAGTGGACCAAAGAGGGAAAGCTTTGGCAATATCCAATCAACAATGAAGCTGGTAAGTTGTACTACAAAAAAAAAAAAAACGTTTATGATCACAGATCACATTGGAACCAAACAACTGCTTTTTTCAGGTCTGGATGAGGAGGCCAGCGTTCCGTTCCATGAGCATGTGTTCCTAGAGAAGCACCTGGAGTCCTTCCCTCGCCAGGGTCCCATCAGGCACTTCATGGAGCTTGTTGTCATAGGCCTAGCAAAGAATCATCAACTAACAGTTCAGCAGAAACAGGAGCACATTGCTTGGTTTAGAGACTATTTCCTGCAGAAAGAGGACGTCCTGAGAGAGGCTGAGGCATAATTACGTTCAGGCTGCGCTTTCATGTCAAGGTTATCAAAGAGGTTATAAGATATCCTTCTCAACATGAACAGAAACAAGCATTTTGAAGAAAAAAAAATTAACCTGTTTGGTTAAAAGGTGTTATACTGTCAAAGGATAAAATATTTTGTTTGTTTTTTTGTCTATTATATATGTACTTTATTAAGAATATTAAAACATTTGAGTATATATGTTGATATTGAGTTTTACGCTTTTGAGCCATTAAATGAAGTAGTTATGGGTGTTTTTAATGAGCTAACAATTTTCCGAGGTACTCTTAATTTTAATGCTTAGCTTTTAAGGTGTCAAAAATTCTTAAGTGTCTGGTTATATGTGATCAGGGTTCCCCAAATCTGGTCCTGGAGGGCTGCATCCCTGCTCAGAGAGGACTTTTATTAGTGCCACAGGCTTGTTTCATGATGGTTGAACCAAAAATGTGCAGGGCTCCGGCCCTCCAGGACCAGGTTTGGAGACCCCTGCCTTAGATAACCGTTAGCAGGGACCTATTAAAATAGAATCTTCTATTTGTCCAGGTATGTGTTTGATTTGTCAACAGTTTCCAAGTAACATCACATACTGCACATCAAGGCACTTGGAACGCCAATGTTTGAACACTAACAAAACTAAAATATAAAAGTCTTAATAAGAAAAAAATACATTCAGTCCTTTCAAAATGTAAACCTTTTCTAATTAATGTGTATTATATACATTTGCAATAAAAGTTGCAATTAGCTGGAACAAACACAAAATACTTAAGTTGGTCAGGAACAAGGGTAATAGGACCTGATTTACAAGGAAGAATACTTTTTCAAGAGAGAATCTGACATAGATTGACATCTGATAAACAAATCCCTATTTATTTTGTTTAATTCTCCCCAAAAAAGAAAGCCAAAACCTGTTCCCATATAATGATCTAAGCATATATACTTAAATTTACATTGCAGCAAATAGTAAAACCCATACTTTTAAGTATTTGTTCTAATCTGTTGCATTTTCCTAACTTTCATCAAATATATACAAATGGTAACCAACTGCACTGCATTTTTGAGCAAGTGATCAACAGTTTGGATTATGTCTTTCTAACATAAAAGGTATTAAACCAAAATTTAAAACCTTTTACAAACAACCGGTTGTGCAGTATTCCAGGCGATGTTATTTCCAACACTTAAATACAACTACTGACTGAATACATTTTGTCATTTAACTTTGCAATATTGTTTTTGGCATTAAATACTTAGTACTCACTCTGACCTTAAGTATAATTGATATTAAATTTTGAAGAAAAAAAAAAAATAATAATAATAATAGTCTAATCATATTAGTTGCTACTTTACAAAATTACAAAGTATATTTAATACTTTCACAGGACAGGACAAATGATCAATAACCAAAACATCCTACAACTCCAGATTTATTCAAATTGTCAGATTACAAAGAATGCACATGTGCTTCTTAAAGGACAAAACTAAATATTTTAACTTCCCTTCACATCGAGCTCCAGCAAGCACTCAAACTTTAATTGGCATCAAACAAACCCACTGCCTTAGAAGCATCTTACAATGTTTGTCACTCTAACCTGCAAACACTCACTCTGAAAAAGCATTTACTCGGGTGCTTATGTATATTTACACGACGAAGGTAAACAAACTGTAAAACTACAAAGTATATATTTAAACAATGCTGACAAAAAGGTTCTTTGTACACACTCGATTATTTACATAAATCAAATTACCATTAGTTATGAATTAAGCAGAATTCAATACCCATTTATCAAGAACACCAAAGTGTAATAAAGAACAAAAAACTTTGGTGAACTTTGAAGATTTTTTTAAATAAAGTCTATTTCAAACTATTTATGGTGAGACGGACATTAGGTGAAGTATGGAGAACAGAGGCTTTGCAGTGGAGAGCAGCCACAGCAAATGAGATCTGAAAAAAAAAAAAAAAGGTTTTATCATTTTATATAAACAGTTTGAAGAGTTAAAAATGTTTTATCTTGGACTCACTGTTCTGAACTACCATCTTCGATAGCTTGTGGCTTGTCGTTGTTGGGTAGTTTTATGCCGCAATGTTTGCAGGTTTTTGTACTTTGACATGATGCTCTGGCTCTTCTTCAGGACAGAACTTGTTCTGACGGATGGTCTTGAAATTAAAGAACCCTAGAACAACACATTTGCTACTTTAATTAAGAGAAAATCATTCAATCAAAAACTACACTCACAAACTACAATTTTGTGCTAACGAAAATAATTAACAAGTTACCAAAGCTATTTCCACCAAAGCAAAAAGTCATGGGACACAGGTTAGAAACTTTTCTTGTGTTTTCCTATGCATACAAACCTTAGACAGTACACGTTATAAGCATTGTAGAAGATAATTCAAGTTTAAAAAGTCTCAAACTCTCACAATGTGTCTGACTGCAGACATGTAATCTCAACTTTACATGGTTTCACACATGCAACCTCTGACGCAATGTCTAACATATTTAAGGAAGAACACTTGTTTAAATTCATAAAAACACCATGGAATGGCAATATTTTGTTGACTTCAAGAAGAGTTGAATGCTCATTTATAAACAATTTTACAACATTTTCAAACTGTCTCCTAGAGGAACCAGCATAACTGTATAGCGCTATTTTAACTACAGTAGCCACATTAACTGATCTTGGTTTTGTGGCTATCTATAATTTGATGAGGCTTTTCTGTGCTTGAAACATCTGCCGTTTCTTACTAAATTCGATGTACAAATTCCATCTGTCTAACATATCTGGACAGACAATCCCTATTTGTTATATGTACAAGAAGCACAAAAAGCAGACTTTTTTTCTGTCTTTACCTGCATATCTTCTGAATTCATGAGTATACCATATAGTACAAAAAACAGCCATACTTTTTAAACCAGAAAATATGGTTTTACGAGCACTGAGTACTCAAATATAAAGATTAGATATCTGGGAAAACTTGTTTGGGAAAATTGTGACAGAATTAAGGGTGTCTTTATGGCTGTATGGTGTTGGACCCCAACTCGGCTGGTCATATCTCGTACGTAGCTTCCAGCAACAGCAGCCTGAAGTTACAAATGCAGCAAACCCTGGAAGTGAGTCCTTTCTAGAGTGAGGCAACATTCCTCGTCTCATCTAAAAGGGCCCAGAAAGTGCTGAAACAGGCAAAAGAACCAAATCCAACGACTGGTGTACTACGAACCAATGTTCCAAAAACTGTGTGAAATAGACAATCGAGGATCAATCTTGTTTTTGATTGAGTATAGGAAAATATTTTGGAGTCCCCTGTGCAATGGTTAAGAAATCCAAACATTAAGGTCAATCAGCAAGAATCACTTACCATCAAAGGCTTCCGAAGGACACTATCGGACCCCAATCCCATCTTTCCTCCAGCAGAAGAGCGGAAATTAGTCTGCTAAAACAGAAGAAACACTATTTTGGCCTATTCATCAAAACTATTTTGCTCTATTCTTCTTTCCATTAATAAACTGCATGCAAGAAGGTCTAGACGTGATAAATGAATTACCTGCAATGAACTAGTCTTCCTCTTGGGCTCTGGACTTTCAGAGGACCTTAAAACCCAACACAAGTCTAAAGTAAATTCAGGAGCACTCTTTAAGCTAAACCTTTACTTAAGATTGAGTAATTACCGTCTTTCCTTCTCTTCTTGGGACGATGAGCTACAAGGACTTTGTAGTTTGGTAAATCGTTCATTCAGCGTTAAATTCCCGTGAGACTCTGACTCCTCTGTGGAATGAAGTCCACTTAAAGGTAAGAAAGTCTATTACGGCATAAAACTTCCAATGATGACAAAACTGACTTACCATTCTTCATCTTCAATCCCTTATTTCTCCAAGATGATGCACTCTTAGGACTAGCAACGGGTTTGTACCCGGACTCCCAATGAGAAACCACAACAAGGTCACGGGACAGCCGTCTGTCTATAGGTGAGGAGCTGAAAGGAACAAATTCTTTAAAAAACATTCTTTCTGACATAATATTTTAAGATTGGTTGACACCATGCACAAAGGTTATCTGATTGAAAAGAAATTTACAACATTGGTTCTCAAAATTCAATGTTAAACTAAATTACTCAAGTTAGTCAATTTTGTTTTTGCTGCAATTGCAGGACCAAAGATTGTTCACTACATGGGTACTTACAGCAAACAAGCCCAACATCTCCATGCTTCAGTTTGAATTGGTAGATTAATTTTCCCTGATTCAACTTGGCCGTTAGTAGCCATCCTTTTGCTAATGTGAGTAACAGACACTGGCAGACTGAACGAGTGGACTGAAGGATGTCGTGAAGAAGTATGGTTAAGCAACCAGATGAATTACTCCCTTGTGTCCAAAACTTGAGCCCGACATATTCTTCCTATAATAGACTCTCATTCGATTCATCTTATTTGGGGATACATTTCTCTTCTTGCATTTTGGATTTTGCAGTTAGCTCAAGGTAAAGGTACGCTCTTCTGGATTTCCGCTCCAGTTCTTGTTTTCGGACAACTGTTTAAACAACAAGGCTGATGGTTTGCCAGATATACTCCTCTTAATATTTGCATAGCAACATCCTCTTACGTGTTGAACAAATCTTCTGTTCCAGAGGGAATTCATAAAATGTGTACCAGATATTTCATTAGATACAGATGGTCTTCAGCAAAGCTTCACTAGGTCTTTTAAGAGAAGAGCTTGTCCATCGAAGTATTCAGGATCCATGCTAGCCATCAAGCCTGAAAGTCATGACCAGATATACTTCCCAAATAATTCTTCTGACTGGTGGTACACAGGCAAGTCTTCCATCCCAAGACGTTTCTTTCAGGAATCATGATGTATTCCCCTTCAGGTGTAAGTGATATTAACACTGCACTCCTCTATATTTTGATCATGGTCACCCGATTACTCTGATCAAGTGTTCCGCTGTTCTATTAAGGTGTGTTAATGAATAGGGAATGTTGTGTTGCAACTTGATGGGATATTTTTGTTCTGGCAGAGATCTGAGTTCAATCCCAGTAAGGAACATGCTGGTTTCTTTATCCACCCACTCATCAAAAATTGTCTCGGGGCAAAATGTCAAGTTTTACAGTGGTTAAAAATCATAACTGTAGAAGAGGCCTAGTTCAAAACAACTGTCCCACTTGTGTCCAATAAAAACATGGTAAATTGTCCATCAATGACCCTGTTACTCCTGTTAGCAAGATGAATGAATATTTTAGGTACACCAAGACAGACCGGTCTTCATCAAAACATAAGATTTTCTGTCAGAAAGGGTGTGCAACTCTTCAACTTAAAGATGATCAGGTTGTGTGAGTGTGGTATAAAAGCCATTTCAAGTTTGGAAAAGACTGAAAGCTTGCTCATCCCAATCACTCTCGTATCAAGCACAGAGGTATTCTGGGAAACATCAGGTTAAGACTCACTGTGGAAAATAATAATGGAATTGGGCATGTTTTTTCTTTCTCATCCATCTCATCTGTCAAGATGACACACCTTTGGTGAAACTTGCGGCATCGAAAAACAGGTAGCTTGATCTTTTAAACATCACGCGCCCATTGCCACAGTGTGAGGGGAGATACCATACCTGTGCGCACTCATTGAGCGCCGAGAGTCCAGCTTTGCTTCGGAGTCCCTCTCAGCCTCTGAAGTCTTGGAGTCTTCGCTGGGAGATGACTGCCGTGGCTTCTTTTTGAGCACCATCTTGCGTTGAGCAACACCTTGGTAATCTTTGCCATTTCTTGGTGCAGTCAGAGGCTTGGGTTTCTGGAATCTGTCTGAAATTCTTGGCCTTGGAGGAGGCAATTTAAATCGGGCAACAGACTCCTCTCTGAATCTCCGAACCTTTAACAGTCGACTCTTATCAACAAGGGATAACCCCCGACCCCTGAAACCTCTGAGAGGAAAGGGCCTCAGCGACAACTCTCTGTGGAATCGTTTTGGTGGGCCATGGTCAAAATCATTGAACTGGATCGGGCGTCTGAAGTCTGGAATCTTCCTCTTGAACAGTCGTCCAAATGGCCTTTCTAGAGGTCGTAGAAGTGGAAATGGCTTTAGCAGTGGGGCAGGCGGGGGCAGGCCAGGTCTTCTTGCTGGTGGTCTGTAAGGAGGACGATTGTGTGGGTTGCTCCCTGCTCCATGCCCAAACTCCATGCTGGGACGTCGATTCTCCCTTCTGAAGTCTCCATGTGGTGGACGACGATCTCTCTCAGCCGGCCACCTACATATCCATTACAAACAATACAAACATGTTGGTTACAATGCCTGTTTGTGGTGCTTTAGCTGTGTGGAGGCTCTTTACTTCTACCAATTTAGATCCAGCCAGGCTAGCCATTTCACTTCAGGTAGAATAATTTTAAGTGAGCTTCAAATGGTTTAACATCTTTCCAGACCATTTCATTATCTTGGCTTTATCATTACATCCTGTGGTAGTTTACACTGCCAAAGCTTGACGGAAGATGGGATTTATGCTCATATTGATGTGAACTTGGTTCAGGAATTAACAGCATTACTTTCACCCAGCATGTACGGCCTCTTTTGTGTACCTCTCTGGACCAGCATTCCTTCCAAGAAACTCCCTGGGTCTTCTTTGTGGTGGGTTGGAGAACCTCATGTCTCCGCCAGGGTGAGGGTAGCCTCCTGGGCCGTCCCAATGGTGCCCGATGTGTTGTGGGCGTCCAAAAGTCCCCTCCCGAGATGTGGCTCCCCAGCTCCTGCCACGCTCCCCAGAGCTAGGGCGTCGAAAAGCACCTCGAAAAGAACCACGTGTTGACGGAATCCGTCTGTCTGGAGGAGGGCCATGAAAACGGCGAGAAGGGGATGAGTGGCTAGGGTGCTTTGCATGGAAAAACGGGGCTCTGTGGCTAGGTGGTCCATGCATAGAATCATGCGGAGAATGCCTGTGTGGTGCTGGTGGAAGGCGACGAGGAGGAGAAAATCTCCTGCGCCCCCTCTCTGAATCCTGCGAATTGTGGTACGAATTGAAGTGACTCTTGTTCTGCATCCATTGTGGACGCTCTCTGTGTTCACCCATGAATGAGGGCCTTTTGGAGTAAGGGTGTGGCCCACTACTATTATTATCTCTCCAACTTGGAGGGGCTTTCCCAGGAGGTCCCCTGAAACCTCTCTGGCTACTTGAAGGAGGGCCAAACCTCCCGTCATGACTTGTGCTCCTGTAGTTGTCTGAGAAGTGCCTAAATTATAATAGAAACGATGAGTCAGCACTTGACTGCTAAATTTGAATTAAATATTAAACATTTACTTAGCTTGGTACCTGTGCTTAGAGCGAGGAGATCCTGACTGTGGTCTCACCATTTTTTCAGTTTTTCACCTATCTTAAAAGTACAATAAAAACAAATTTCAAGCATAAAACTGACAATGTACCTCACATGAGATGGAATACATTGAAAACTACACATTATACATTTGCGAGGCATTTTAGATTGGGGAAAAAATCGTATATTAATTTAATTCAATTTTACCAGGTATTAAAATCCACATGGTAGAAAGTAAAACCGTTAACCTATATGACAATGCCAGTTTCCCCATTTCCCAAATAAGAAAAACAATTTTATGATAACGCATAAAAAATCTGTAAATCGTTTGACTAACAGCGAAAGTAACGCAATTATTACACGCCAACACTTTCGACGCAATCATTTAATTTGAAAATAAGGGTTGAACACGAACGCGTACTTACACTGTCGTTCAATTGCAGACATTAAACGAATGACAACTAACGTTAGCATACAAACAATTCTTAAAATAAAGCTGAGGTTTGTGACGCCACACATTCCTGGCCTAGAGGCGTGTGTGTCCCTGCTAGGCCCGAGCTGGACACGCTGAAGGCCTAACGGAGCTTCTGTAATTTCCAACATTTAACTGGAAGTTAATGATGCAATAACAAAGAAAAACATGGAGAAGAAAACGAACAAGCACAATTAACACGAGCCCTAACTCTTAGAGTAGTTAAATTAACGTTATGTTAATCTTAGCCATAACAAAGGCCGCATTAACGTTAAGTTACATCAGTTTTAGATAAAACAACAACAGCAACATTGAGTAACTTCGACGTTTTGTCTAATAAACATCTTTGTGAAAACTTTGAAAAGTCAATACAGCAAACCGCGTGTATAGTTTTGACATACCCAATGTTGTGCAACACGGAAAATGGACTCCGAATGCTTTACGTTAGCCGTGAAAGCTAACACCAGATTTCCGTCAACCCTCCTTCCACATTTGACAAAAGAAGCTTAAATGTTATCGAAGTCCTTAAAAAATAAGCCTTTTAGTTGCCACGTCGAATTTCGTTCGAGGGTCGAAAAGAAAGAGGACCTCTGAGTAACATTCACGCCTGTATCAAGACAGCTGCAACTCTGACGTCAACCATCAGAAAGCGCGTTCACGTCGAGCCGGAACTGACAGGATTTAGCGACTCCGCCCATTTTTTTCTTTGACAATGTTTTTCTTTTAATATTTTTTTTGTATATATATAAATAGAATAACAAACTGAATTTTGTTATTGTCATTTGTACCTTTAATTTAATATTATGGCGTAAATGCAAAGTGTGGATAAGAATAAACACAGACTAAATATTATTGTACTATCTAGATGATGTTCTATATCCAAATGAAATAACTTTAAGAGTTTACGATAACTACTGGCATTCCGGTTTTCAATTTTGCTTTTTAATTAGTTGCGATTTTTTGCTTAGGACGCATTTTAATTCAGGAAAACACGTTTGTGTTGGACAATGAAACTGAAACACCTTGTTGGGGGTGGGGTGGAAAAGTTATTTAGTTATGGTTTTGCACTAAAGCCATTTTCGATTAATTGGGTCTACCACGCCCGTCTTTGAGGGAAGAAGGTAATGTTAATGAAGGACAACAGTGCTTGAGTATAGTTCTCTTTAAAATGCATACTCGTCACAGATGTTTGGGTCGTTGTTTGGGGTAAACAGTTCCTCATCAGTCTGGGTTGATACTCTCAGAAAAAAAAGCTTTTTGAAAACCACCCATAAAGAATGTCCTAACAATATTCTGATTGTGCAGGAATCATTATTTTAATGTCATCCAACAAACTGCTCACTAGCCATGAATTTTATGTTTTTTTTCACTGAATTATGGCAACATGTATTGGTTATCTGCTTTTTACGTGTTTGGAGTCGTGTCTCAATAAATTTGTGGATGATTAGAGTTTAGTTTTCACAAAAAACTCACAAAATGAATACCAATTTTTTTTTAATGTAAGAGATTATCTAAATAAGATAACACTTCTCATTTCCATGTATGAGACCCTCAAGCTTTTCATTGACAGATTAATCATAAATTGTAGAACATCTTCATGAAGACAAATATGAATCAGTTCAATTTTGTTGCACTTCTTGAGCCATTGTCTTTCACAGTTCCTTCCCTTTGCTGTTGTTTCTATCCTCAATACCTGAAATGAACTGCAGCATCACATCTAAATGTGCTTCTCAAGTAAACAACTATGTGTTAGATGTGAAAAGCTGATGCTCAGGGAAGTCCCTGCAGCAAACCTTTTGTTTAGCACACGTTTGACTGTTCAAGCAAGTCCTCCATGCACTCATCACCCCAGTAACGGCCGGGCTTTTGTAAGTTACTGAAGAGGAAATGACAGGAAGTTATGAAGAAAGTCGGAGGTAGGGCAACTGAGCTTTTCCATTCAAGGGCTGAAGCTGACTTGACAACGCTGTTCTCTTAAGGTAGGAAATTAAGAATTGTTAAGTTCAGGGTTTCTACATGTTTGATTGTTCATAGTTTGAATATTTTAAGACTTGAATGCAATGTATTAAGACAACCAAATATTTGGGATAAAATATGAAAAGTAATTGTACTTCATCTTAATTCAAATTTAGTTTACAAAATTTAGCATTTACAAAAAAAAATGTAAAAACCAAAAGTTAAATGGCCGTTACATAGATGGTAAATTCACAATAATAATTTTAGTATATTTTTATATCAAGGGATTTTTAAAAAGTGGAGTAGGAAAACATGGGCACAAATGTTTTTTTTTGTTTTGTTTTGTGGACACCATCATCAAAAATGCAAGCACAAATGTTTTTGGGAGTTTCCATCCATTATCGTCCAGCAGGCTCTCAAGAAGCTTGATGGAGAAATGGCGACTTTAATCATGTGATGCATCACCCTCATCTGATGCATTCTGGATAGTGACCTCACAGAGTTTGAGTAATCACTGCAAAGGCAGTGACAGGGGACATCTTGCTCTGTTGATCCGTCTGTCTGCCTTTGCTCGGCGTGCCTGGGTGTGTGTAAGTCACTATGTTCCGTACGAGAGCACAACAGCAGGCCTTATGAATAATTTCTATGGCACAATTGGAGCTCATTTTACAGCTCTATTATATGTGATATCTCTGCTCTCACCTCCCACCGGCCTTCCCGTTGTTCATATGTAATGGAGCATGCAAACTCATGCTCTGCTTCCTTATCTGACCCTTAACCTTCAGGGTTTCCGCCGCTGCTGTCTAGATCAGGCTTACCCCATCAGACCTGCTCTATCTTTTTTTTCCTACCATCCTTACTCCCAGCTCTCCATCTTTCTGTTCTGCTCTTCTTTTTTCCACCTTTCAGTCACATTCGATAATCAAAATTCATTATGTTTATCTCTAATTCTTTTCGGTCGTCTTTGTGCTCTCCCTCTCTCTTTTTCCATCTACTCTTCCTCTCCGTCTCATCCACTCTTGCCTCTCCTCGCTTCATTCCCCCTTTTCTTACCTGTCCTCCCTCCTCTTTTCACCAGATTGCTTTCTCATAAGACTCTTCTAGTAACCTCATCCACTCGGGGTCCTGACGCTCTCTCGTCCCCTCGGCAGCATGCTTAATCTACGGGCACCACAGAGCCAGTTCACCCACGAAGTACGTGAGCCAGGGCTGTGGGTCTGGAGGGTGGAGAAGATGAAGGCTGTACCTCTTGAACCATCCCAAAGTGGCATTTTCTTCAATGGAGATGCATACATTGTGCTCAGCAACCGTGAAAAGGATGGAAGTGACCTGCACATGTGGATGGGTTTGTAGTGTTGAGTTACAGATATATTTTTACACTGTGTAGTGTTTGTTTTTTATAAATTTATTGACTAAAAAGAAAGATGAAAGTTTGGCTTAACCAAAGGAGAATCTTCAAAGATGGATAAATGAATTGATTTTAAGGGTTACAATGTCTGTTCTGTCCATTTTTGGGTCAAGGTGAAAAGTCGTCCCCAGATGAGCAGGGGGCTTGTGCGATGCTGGCCACTCAGCTGGATGGCTTTCTGGGAGGAGATCCAGTGCAATATCGACAGGTTCAAGGCTACGAGTCACCTGAATTCATGGCACTCTTTCCCAAAGGAATCAGCTACAAGGTCAGCAAAACTTGTATCTTTTTATCTAGTGCGGTGTTTAGTGTGCCGGGTTAATGAGAAAACACCATTTTATGCATGTTTTTAAGCTGTGTGTGTACAGTATGTCAACCTAATTCTCAGCACTAATGAATATTTTTCACAATTTAACTAATAGTGTTCTATAAACACTAGAAAGTCCCAGTAAATCAATGTCATATGTACATCTTGAATTTTTTGCATAACAAAAATTGATGCTTTAGCTGCATCTCATCGGTCAGCATGTTAGTGCAACTACTCTGCAACAGACCCTGTTACAGTTTGTAAACAATGACTCGCAGAAATCTATTATAAATGAACACAAAGCACATCTGAAGGAAGGCATCATACCTGGTATAAACTTGTATTGTTGAGAATTGTAGGCTTACATGAATCTGGGGTGTTTATTCTAGCATTCTACCTTATAAAACCGTTGAGAGTTTCCTAATGCTAAATCTTCAACTTCAAATGTTCCAGTCAAGTCTGAAACCCATCACCATGATTCTTACTGTTTCAATCACCTCAAATATTCCCAAAGAGTCGGTCAGATGTTCTGGAGTGTGTCTGTAATTATCTTGTATTTCACAGAACTAGAATGTCTACTGTTTTACAGCCCACTTCAACTATGATTCCAATTCTCCGATGCTCTCCCGTTCGCATTCCCAATGAAGTCACAGCTCTCTGGGCGGAGATTGGCTGAGGAGGCTTTCAAAAGCAGCCAGTAGACAAGATTCGTCACGCTTTTGTCTTTGAATGGTCCTGTGATAGAGTTTAGAATCCTTCCCTTTCATGTAGTAACCTTGGATTAAACTTTAAAGCTTGCTGTATAGTAAACAACTACACAAAAATGGTAATAAATGTTTGAACTAAGTAAAATTAAAGGTCAGTGCTTAAGTTAAAGCATAACATTATCAAGAATAATGGTAACACCTTTCTCAAATCAATTAGGGAGTTAGATAAACTAATGTATATGAATTTCTAAAACCCTTTAAGCACTTTTTCAATACAGAACATGTGGGCCTTCAGTCCTGGCTGGCATCCGTCATTGCGGCACGCAGCGGATCTAGAAGCTTGATGTGTGGATGGTCCAGCAGTTTCACGATTTCCACCTCTTTGTGTATCTTTTCCAGGTTTACGGCGTCCAACTGTGTTTTGTCAACTGTTTTAATAGCCATCTGCAAAATCAGGGAATTCTGTCCAATTCACCACAATGTTTTACATTTTTTTTTATTTACAGTAACACAACTGTAGAGTTTAAAATTAAATGTACAATAGGACAGGAGGTAGATGAAAGGTGGAATTTACTAAACAAACAGGGACCAGTGTTTACATGACCAGACAGGCAAAGCCAAAAACGTGATTATGACCATGAGGAGTAATTTGATGCTAGCTGGGATTTCATTTATTTTTAACGAAATTCTCAGATTCAACAAATAATCAGAATCAGAAACTTTCTAAATAATGCACAATAGGCTGTGGTACACACACACACACATATATATATATATATATATATATATATATATATATATATATATATATATATATATATATATATACTCTTAAAAAAATATATATATATATATATATATATTGGGGCAATCATAAACACTACAGCCAGATATTTAGAGGTGCTGGGATACAGAGAAAGTTTTTAAAAAATCTTCTGCCATGCCCAAATGAATGAGGAAGACCTTTACTTCTGTTTCCAACAAGCGTATGAAAGTATGTGATCACATGAGCTGTAAAAGGATCTCTAACTGAAAAGAGGCAAGTAGTGCTTGAATATCAAAACATAATTGAATAGCTTTGGGCTTTCACGTGTTCGACAGATAAGCCAAAAAAAATACCTGAATGCCACATTTCTTATTCAGTAGTGCAACATCCTTTTTGTTATTTGCTCATCACCACCAACTCCATTGTTTGAAATGTTTGTTCAAGTACATGGCTGTGTTTTAGGAGGGTGGAGTCGAGTCCGGGTTCAAGAGCGCCAGGTCTAGGATTGGCACTGTAAAGCATCTTTATCAAGTCAAAGGAAAGAAAAACATTCGCGCAAGAGAGGTGGAGTTCAGCTGGGCGAGCTTCAACAAGGGAGACTGTTTCATTCTGGACCTGGGAGAGGTGTGCGCATCAATAAAAAGGTTTGAGGGATGGCTAATGATCAACTCTGTGTTCACTTTTGTATGTGCGTTTATTTGTAGGATATAGTGGTGTGGATAGGTTCCAAAGCAAACATGTTTGAGCGGCAGAAGGTGCGAGAGATAGCTATGCTGATCAGAGACACTGACCGAAACGGAAAAGCTTGCATCATTGATGTGCGTGAGGGAGAGGAACCTGTGGAGATGGTCAAGGTGAAGATTTTAAATGAATTCTTATTAATTCTGGTCACCATGTTCATGTTACCATGTTTCAAACTCATCTTCTCACAAACAATCTGACATCAAATTGAAAGGAAAATTACTCAAGTAACTGAAAAATAGCTGAGCAGCTTTCTTAGTACTTTTAAAGGGCTACAAAAGGAAGAAATAAACTCTGGTTTTCATTTTAGTGATATTTATTCAATTTATTCAAAAACTTATTTTTTAAGTGTTTTTAACTGTATTAAAAAAAAATTATAACTCTTTATCCCCAGTGTATGAAATCCTGGAGCCTTTTGGAAAAATGGAACACACTTTATTAAATACAAATATTCCAACCTTTCATTCTCAGTGAACACTCAAAACCAATCTGTTCAATCTCTCTTATGATTTATTTCGTTTTTTATTTTGCTGACATTTTTTATTTAGAAGAGTAAACTCTCAAAGCTAAACTGCACTGACAACTATTTTCCCTTAAAGATGGCTTTTATTTTTGTGCATTAGTCCTCAGCAAATCACCCGTTAGTCAGCTGGTTTTGTTTTTACATGTATGTGGTTTTGAAAGAGAGAGTATTTTATTTAGTTTGAACACATGCCACGGTTTGTTCTAAAAAGCAATTCTTTGAGGGGAAGTCTTTGAAGGTAAACTCTCCTTGTAAATAGCATTCAGTTCAAAATATCTATCTTGATATTTTGGAAATTAACAGTACTAAGCAAAAATACAAAACAAATAGAAAATGTAAAGTCGATGCAGCTATTTTAATAGCATTAATTTATCTGAAAGTTTTTCAGTGTTCACTGAACATCCTGAAATTAAAGGGAATCAAAATCTGAGTATAAAAGAATGAAAAAAGATTTGTTAAAGAATGATCTCGATACAGCAAACATAAGAATTTCATGGTTTGGTTTATGGTTGTAGTGGTAATAGCACAGCTAATATTGAGTATAGTAGCCAGTGTTAAAGCATTTAAGTATGTAAAAATGTGTTAGTTTCTGGTAAATAGTAAAAAAAGGCAGGTGAAACATGAAGAAATAATTTAAATCTTCTCACCTGTGTTTAAACTGCTCTGTTATTTGTCATGCTTGCTCACATGATGTTGGGGTGTACTGGGACTACCAGTCAACAAATCCCACGAACTTCACAAAACATTACGACATCTGTGAATTGAGAAACTGTGACCTGTCTCATCATGGTTCCACCCATTCCTACTATTCAAAATTAAGCCAAGTATTAAATAAATTGTAATACATTAGCAATCTGTTCCATATTTTTTAATGCTTTATTTTCACCTTTAGGCTCTTGGTCCAATTCCAGCTTTGAAGGAGAACTCAACAGAGGAGGACGCTGAAGCCGATGGCATTAATTCTGCTTCCCTTTACAAGGTCAGCTCTTGCTTCTTTAGTTATTTAGGATTTTTTTAATTGTTACAAAAACCACAACATATACAAAATTAGTACAAACAGGATTTAAAAGACAGCAAATTTATTGTTTTAAATTATGCAATTTATGTATTTAGTCTTTCAGTTTTTATTGCATTCAGCTTTTTTTTACTTGTAAAAGTATAAGACTAGTCCTGCAAATTAGCTTCTGCCTAGAAGCTTGCAAGTGTAGCATCTATAAAGTTTATGATTTCAAATAAACCAATGGGGGCGCAGTTGAAGTTAAATTGTGCTGGACCACCTCTGAAGTACATGTTAAATAGCTCAAATTTAAAGAACATTCTTTATGATTTAATCATTGCTTCATGATTCATCTTTAGGATTGCTTCGTGATGTCAGGTATCTTAAGGCTCTTTTACACTTAGTCCTGGGAATGGCTGATGTTCGCAAGGGTGAAAGCTATCTTTCGGTTCCTGGGACCTGATCCTAGGAACATTCACAGAGGTTATCTGGGACATAATTTAAGCGATCTAGGACAGGAATGTGCAGTTTTCTGTGTTATGTAAGCATGGAAGAGTTCCCCCGGAAGACAAACTAAACGAGAGGCAATGATTCATGAAGAATGAGTATTAGAAACAACAAGCAAAATAGTTTGCCTGTGCACGCTCACTCAAGCTTATTATTTAGCTCTCCCCTCACCCTGCGCAAGAGGAAGTGGCGCGACTCAATTAGCTGCAAAGGGTTGGGGTCAGAAGAGAGCAGGTTTTCTTTCACTACAATTTTAAAACATTGGAACTGTAAAAAACATGTTTGCTGAAATGTTTTTTTTTGTGGATTCAGATTTGTCCTTCATGAACACCGAGGGGGGTGAATTAATTTAGTACTAGATTTTTTAAATATAATAAGATTTAAAAATGTAGCCAATTAGGTGTCAGTCCTACACCTTTGTCCCACCTCTCTGGACTTATTTTTGGTTCGCGGTAATTGACAGACACCCATGATGGCGATGGCTGGCTACGCCCATTCTGAGCCACCATTACCATTCATAGAAATATCACACATGCTACGTCCATGGTGTAGACCGTCACTGATAAAAACAGTCCTCAAACGTTCATTCATTGATGACTAATACAGCAGGGCTTCACAGACCCTCCTCAGGATACTTTGGCATGTTCACATCATCAAAGCCGTCATCCTTGCATTGCGTTACAATTATGAACTCTATGATGAGTGAACATATGTCATATGTATTATTTTTTGTCAACTTTATTGGAAAGGTTTTTGTTGTTGTTTTGCTTTAAAAATTATATTTCACTTTTAAGGCATGAAAAATATAATTATCTGCTTATGGAAACTCAACATCTGAAATGATGAAATATTAGTTAACACTTCTCTTTCTCAGGTGTCGAACGCCACTGGCCAGATGACGCTGACAAAACTGTGTGACAAAGGCCCTTTCAGTAAAGAGCTGCTGGAGAAAGATGACTGCTTCATTCTGGATAATGGATTCAATGGCAAGATATATGTTTGGAAAGGTGCGTCTTGAGAGACGTGTGTGGAATGCATTCATATTTTGGTCCTCATCTCATCCTTTTGCTGATCCACAGGAAACGGAGCCAATGCAGATGAGAAGCGAGTCGCCTTGAAGGTGGCGGATGAGTTCATCACAGAAATGAACTATCACAGAATGAGAACGCAGGTATCATAAACCTCAGCTCTTAGTTTCGCTATCAGGCAGAAGTGAGACCTTACATGAATTGTGACCCACCCTTTATGTCCTTAGGTGGAAATCCTCCCTCAGGGTCGAGAGTCGGTTCTCTTCAAACAGTTCTTCACAAGTTGGAGTTAAAAATAACAACTGTTCAGAATTATTTGGTCACGATTGGTGTATTTTCTGTTGGAAGGTGTTTGGTGTTAGCCAAAATGGTGCTTTCTTTTAGGTTCTATGACAAAATTGTTTAACGCAATTTCAATAATTTCTAGATGATGCACTTGCTATTCCCTTTAGTTCTAAGTAGTTATTCACTGATACAATCATCATCCATTAAATGTAACTGATATCAAATACTTGCTCAAACTGCTCCCAGAGTGGAACGGTTCGTTTATCTCAGACAAGATAAAAGATGAGTCGGATAATTAATATATTACCCTTCATAGCCAATTAAAATCAGTGCGAAGCACAAATAACTGGACTTTACTCCTAGTTGGCTTTTATTAATGTAATGAAGCAGTGTTCCAAACTATTGTCCATGAACAAACAGAACACTTCTGATTGTTTTTTGTGTTTTGCTAAATTATTAATTTGTTAGTATTTGAAAATAAAGACGGCTTTTCATAATTGAGACTGGAAATTTGTTGACTTTGCATCCTGACCAACTAACACTTCTGTCATGGTTGTTAAAAAACTATTGTCCATGAACAAACAGAACACTTCTGATTGTTTTTTGTGTTTTGCTAAATTATTAATTTGTTAGTATTTGAAAATAAAGACGGCTTTTCATAATTGAGACTGGAAATTTGTTGACTTTGCATCCTGACCAACTAACACTTCTGTCATGGTTGTTAAAAAAATACAGATACAGCTGCACACTGCATTAATTGAGGCTAAAAACAAACACAAAATACAATAGTCTAGAGCAGGGATCACCAAACACAGTCATGGGGCCCAGAGTTGAACACATTTTATTTTGCAAGCCTGCATTCTACTCTAGCTTCAGACAGCTTCAGGACCTTAATAACGTTTTGGCAAGGTTCTCAGAAAAGCCTTTTATTGGCTGAAATATCCAATGAGTGCTTGTGCAACATTTGTGTCATTTAATAATTTGTGTGCAGTGGTTGATTTTTTTATTTTTTTTATTTTTTGCGTCTAATATTACCTTGAAATTGATTTGATTACCTTGAATTTGGTTGGATCTGAAAAGGGTAAGAAATTTAAAACTCATGTGTGTGAAAAACTTCAAGTTCTCATGTGACTCTGCTGTTATTAAATAAAAGGTGCCTATTATGCAAAAATCACTTCTTTTCATGCAGAAATCATCAATATATGTTTACGCCCACAATAGAATAAGCATGCAGGTCTTATCTGTTCACTTTCCTTTAACATAAGTGTACTAGAGTTGATGGGTGAGATTCCATGTCTGGATTGAAAGGGGCGAAGGTTACTGTCTTTTACGTGGAGAAGAAGTCTGTGTGCTCTGTTGTTTCTGATTAGCACAGAAGAGAAGGTAAGGGCTTGAAATCTTCAGAAATGTCTATTCAGTTAAAGTTTTATAGAACTGTTAAGGGAAGTCAACTGATTACTGTATCCTTTGAGTAGTTTGTTGTAAAGAAAAACAGACTTTCACAGATGTGAAACATGTTTCAAATCTCAAATTCAAAAACATCTTTTTAGTCATAATCACAACAAAATATATAAAAGTAGAATATTATTTAAAACCACATTGAGTCATTTCAAGAATCAGATCTAATTTACAGTTATTAGCATTTTCTAAATTAAACTTCTTCTTTCTGAGCTATTGGGATTAGAGCCACTCATGCTTCCTGCTCTTTTTTTTAGACGCTCGAAATGCTCAAACCAGAAAAAAAGGGCATATTGAAGACCAAAAGTAAGTTTAGATCTTGTGATTTTATCTCACCATTTTATCATAAGCTTTAGATTGATATATTTTCAAAATCAGAATTTGAGTCACCCGAAGCGGGTTTGAGTAACTCTATTGGAGGCGTGAGCTGGACTCTTCCTGATGAGGCGCTTCATGTCCCACACAGCTCTGTTCTTTGCAGGAGCAGCCAGAATCCGAGGCAAAAGGTGAACTAATTGTGAAGCAGAATATATTTAACTAAAATAGAAAAACAGTGTTAATATGGAAATATCTCTGTTGTGAAACAGGACTTAAAGGACCTCCGCAGCCTGCAGGAGTGTGTGAAGTTCATCACTCAGTGGAAACAGCAGGTGGAGCAAGTCTGCAAGGTGCATGAACTTGTTATGAGGGCAACTTGGCATGATTCTTTGACCTACAGCTCAAATTGATCTCAAATTGCTTTTTATTTTACAATTTGGCATATAAACAACTTTTAAACTGGTTGTAAACCTAACTGAAAATGAATCGTTAGTAATACGTGCATTGTAAAACATTATATTGTTGAGAGATTTGTTAATATGTTCTGTGATTTTTTTATTATTCTGTCTTTTCAATAAGGCTGGTGATCATTTCAGACTCATCCAGATCACACAATAAGCCTTTAGAATTTGGATTGTAAAAAATTGAGCGAAAATACTGAAAAACTTTGAAGAAAATGTTGAGTAGAATAAAAATACAGAAGGGATGATTGAAATGTTTAAATATATAGAAATGAAAGAGGAAAATGGGTGTTGATGGAAAAATTGCAATGTCAAAAAGTGTCCAAACTATTTATGTACGGTACAATAAATTATGCATAAAATATGCCCCATTTAATAATTAATGATGTTTTGCACAACAATCTAGATATTAATATTAACAATCTCTCTCACTTTCCCTCTCTCAGTCTAGTGCCAGTACAGCCGAGGGCTCGGATGTCACTGTGCTTTCCACACGTAGACAGGAGCAATGCCAGAGTCTCATCCTAGAATGGAAACAGGAGCTCAAGAAAGCAGAACGAGTGAGTTTGTGACCTCTGTAAACTATAGACTTAGGTTAAACTAGCAGGTGTAGAAGATTGATTCATTTATGCAACATTCGGCTAATTTTATGCTATACCAAATATCTTAAAGATCACAATCCTCTCTGTAAAAAGTTTTATGATCAGAAATTTGTTAGGTTCAGTTTCCCCTCCAGATAATCAGTAGCGTTTTAACAGTTTTTAAATCAGTTAATCTGAGTCTAGTGATAGAAATATTAACATAGCTTAGCATAGATCATTGGATTGGATTAGACCAGTAGCATTTCCATAACAAAAGCAGAATGACAAAAGATTTGGCACCTGCATTTACGCTATGTACAAGGACTAATAGAAAAAGAAAATATAATTTTAAGGCTAATATTGTTGTGAATGATGCTCTCGTCTCAAGGAACTTTGCTGCCTCAACATTTCAAAAGAATAATTTGTCAAGATTTAATATCTTAAACAGAAAGAAAAGCCTTAAAATGTGTTATTCTCGCTAGTATGAAAATGAGACTGGTCTAATAAAATTTAACAAGCTATCAAGCATCACTCAATTCATTTTTAAATTCCGTTGTACATTGTGATAATGACAATAAAGATCTATTCAATTCTTATTCTATGCTAAGCTATGCTAAATTTTCTATCGAATCAAAATTCAGAAGAATGACTGAACAAATTCCAAAACTGTTAAAAACTAGAGCTGGAGATGGAGTCTAACTGCAAAAAAAGGACTGTTCACAATATGTTAATCACTTGTTGCACTATTTTAACCAAAATGTTAAAATACTAACCAATATAATGTTAACTCGACCTTATGCAGCTCTGTTGATCTACCAAATATAGCTGTTCAATGAGGAAGCCTGGCGACGAGAGAGGGGTGCACGGAAAGAGAACCTGGCTGATTCTAGCAAGCACTCAGAGCAGAAGATCATGGAATGGGCAAAAGAGCTCCAGAACGTGTCAGAGGTGTGAACCGACCTCATCGTGACCTCATGTGACGTAATGAAAGTGATTGGTGAATCTCTCATGTGTGTGCAGCTCTGTGGCGTGAGACGTCAAGAATTAGTTCCGTTTCTGAAGCAGCTGGAACTGAAGAAGAGAAACACTTTGACTTTATTACCGTTCCTGGAGTTTGTGACGTGGTCTCTGCTGAAGCTGGACAACCAGGTATTAGACTGAGATAAGAAAATAATAAATATCCGCCGAGTCCATAGTTTACAATAAATCGAAACGTTTTATGAAGAGTCTATTAGATATTATTATCTCTGCTTGTGTAAACTGTTGTCAGTTTATGGACAGGTACAATCTTCACCAGGACAAAACTCAATTTTGGTTGTTTTCCAGAAGCCCTTCAAGAAACATCTAATACAGGGATCTGAAGGTCAATTCCTGGAGGGTCCAGCACAGTTTTGAACAGAACACACCTGATTCCACTAAGGACCTCCTCTTGGCTTGTTTGAAGCTGGTGTGTCTCTTAAAACAGAGTTGGAATAAAAACAGGGTTGCGGCCCTCTGGGAATTGAGTTTGAAACCCTTGATCTAAACCTTTTTAAAAACTTGACTATTGTTGTAATTGAGATACAAAAGACTAATAGCATTTTACAAGTTTTTTATTATTATAAACTGTGTATCCCAGTAAACAGCCTTTTACTCTCATATCAGGGTGCTCTTCCACAGCTGTGGCTCCTCACCAAACATCTGACGTGGAAAATAGGTGAGTCCATTTCTGTTGTAATAATCACCGCAAGATTTATTTCAAAGTTGAAGTCAGCTAGAGAGTTGTGACACTAGAACAGAACATCATTACCAGCCAAGTGCCGGGGGGTGGGGGACTGCTGATAATCTGCTCGATGTGCAACATATTAGGGTTTGGAAGATAAGATGATAAGGTATCAGGTCTAGGACTCACTCTCTCTCAGAAAGGAACATCTGGCAAGATAAGTGTTTGAGAAGACAAGCTTGAGTTTCCCTGAGTGATCCCATTCCACCTGCTTTGGGCGTCTGACGCTTCCTTGCCCCCGCGGCTGTGCGATGCCAGATAACAGGGTTGGGTGCCAGCCGTTTGGTGCCAGCCGTTAGGTGCCAGCCGTTGGGTGCCAGCCGTTGGGTGCCTGCCGTTGGGTGCCTGCCGTTGGGTCTTTTGAGTTGAGTGTAGAACGAAGGTTGAATTAGTTGAGGTTTCTGTGAGTTGTTGTTGAAGACAGTGTTGTTTTTGGCAGCCACCCTCGTTTTAGTCTTAGCTCTTTTTAATGAAAATGATCATTAGTTTTAGTTACATTTTATTAATTTATAGTTGTAATATAAATTTTATTAATGTAATAGTTTTAGTCATCTTTTAGTCTTCGAAAATCCGTCACCAAATTAGTCTCCAACAATAAAAGGTGTAGTGTAAATTGGTATTTATTTGATTAAAAATGTCTTTTAATAAGTGAACCAAGTGGAATTTTCTTCTTTCCTTAAAAAAAAAAAACAAGAACAAAAACAATCATAATTTGGAAATTGTGGCTTTATTTTGTACAATTACCTAAAGGGCAATAAACATATGTATGCCCAAAATATGAGCATTGGAGTTGTTACATAAGTTTTTTTTTTTGTTCTTACAAAAGAAAATATTGCAATTGAAGTTTTGAAAAATAAAATTCATTTGCTGATGAGGAAGAGTACTCATTTAACAAAGATGTAGCCTAACTAGCAGCATGAATCATAAAAATGTTTGGGTTCCAAATGAGTGTTTTGTTTCTGGAATTGAAGGATACATGTGAAGGCTATATCAGATTCAGTTTCTTACAGTACTGAATGACATTGTGTAGGTGTTCTTATGTAAAAGTGCTTATTGATGGCAGCTTGTAACAAAGCAAAAAAATTAGGGCCCTGAAGATGTATTTTGGGCATCTCACAGTGGACTGGGTCCATCATGGTCCTCATACTTTTGAGATACATTATCTGAGATGAAGGCTCACTAAGTTCACCATCAGTATGCATTTGGCAGGAAATATGGAGACCATTTAAACATGATTGCATGGTTTACATGTCTACTTGTAACTTTTTTTTACAGATTCATCAAAGTACATACCAAATTCAGGTATTGATTCACATTTTTTTGTAAGTTTAAAAAAAAAATTGTAAGTTTATTATATCCTTGTATTAATTATGAATAATCCCAATTCATCATAGTGTGGAGATGGATCTGCAGCGCTTCAGGTACCATATTACTGTTGAAACAAAGCATAAAAAGCAATACATATCTATCTATATATAGTAAAAAAAATCTTATGGTCTTGTTTTTCATTGGTTAGTGGAGATCACACTGGACGCGATGACCAACCATTCATGGTTACAGCTCTCAGATGATAAGAAGAAGGTTCAGGAGGCTCTGAATGAAACTGAAGTGGTGTTCAGCCCTCAGCGCTTTGATGGCTGGCCTTGTGTTCTAGGCTGGGAAGGGTTCACTTCTGGTCGTTACTATTGGGAAGTCGATATCGCTAACAATGGCTACTGGCGCATCGGTGTGACTACAAGCTCCTCAAAAAGACACGGCAGGGGTCCCATGTACCCCTCTGAGGGCTTTTGGACCCTTTGGAGAAGCACTAGACAGTTTTACGCATGCACTAAACCGGAGACGGAGTTACCTCAGGTACTTGTCCCCAAGAAGCTGGGAGTCTACCTGGATTATGAAGAAAGTCAGGTGTCCTTCTACAATGTGGAGATGCGCACACATATCTTCACCTTCACTGCAGATTTCCATGAAAAGCTCTATCCACTTTTTGCACCACTGGATGGACGAACTCTTCTCACACTCTCTTCAACTGAAGCCCGCCCAGATGTGCCGGAATATTCTTTGGACTGAAACGGTTCTCATGAGTTCCACATTTTCTAACTGATCTCTGACATAGAAGGCTAAAATCTAGAGTTGGTTTTACATTAGGACATGTTTTATTATTGTAATACGTTTATTACTACAGTAAAAAAAAATAGAAGTGAGCTAAACAAACTGCCATTTCGAAGTTGTCCATTATAGTGAACATGTTAAGTCTCCATAGTAAAACATTATAAATTCTGGTTGGAATTACAAATCCCAATTTAAAAACTAGTATGCCTTGAGATGTATTTGAAATGTAAAGTTCACCATTATACGCTTAAATTTTATAAAAATATGTCGTTTAAACAAAAGTAAAGGTGCTTTTAAGGTTTACAATGCTTTTTATTTCAGTACTTTCAAACAAAAAGAAAATTGTTTATCAGTGTTTTCATTGTCATCTTCTTTATTTCTATATTGAGGTCTGCTGCGACCAGCTCACACCTGATTAATAACTGGAGGTTTCATTGATGGGATACCTGACCCCAAAAACGAGAAAAGGTAGCCATTCATCACCTTCCCGATTATTCCAGACCTATAACGTCATTGTACCTGCTTTAAATATGTTTAGGGTATAATCCTGGATGCTTGTTCTGGCGTCACAGCACAGTCATGTGCTGCACATGCATTAAAAAGGTGTTTGTGGAGCATCACAGAGAAGACTATAATGTAGATTTCAGTCTTTTATTTTGCAATAAGAAAATATTCCCATCAAGGCTTAAATTGACCAGTGTGTTCTGGTAACTTGTAATTTGGGACCAGCTGCTGTTTGATGGCAGGACCTTCTAGTCATCCAAAATCTATAAATAAAGTCTAAATAATATCAAATTTTATCTGGGTTTCATCTGTATTTAAAGAGACCTAAAGCTATAACCAAATCATGTCGAATGTTTTAGATAAATAACTCTTTTAGCAAACCCTGGCTGATGCTGTAGTGAAACTATTTCCGACCCAGAACCTTTTCTCTTCCTCTGCCCTTGGTGGAGCAGCCCTCTCGTGGTGTTCCAAGACCCTCTCAAGAATAAATTAGGCACGGATTCTCGTCGTACTAAAATTGTATTTAATCCCCAACAGCAGATGATGAAATTTTATATTTTGTTGTATGATTTGAAATGCGTTTCAAATGAGAGAGTGGTTTTATTATAAGTTCAGAGGCTGAACAGAACCTAAATTCATTTTTCTAATTGACAAAATGATACATTAAAGAGTACATGCAGCCTGAGTTTAGCCACATGAAAAACTGCTTTTAAAATGTCATTGTTGAACTGATCTAAATTTACAGCAATGGTTGTTTTAAAATTGATTAATTTATATGTTTGAATATTAGTATATCTATCTACCAATGAACGGCAGGAGTACTTTAAGATATTTTTAAAACCCATCTGTCATTCCACTTCAGCCAATGCTCCAAAGCATATAATAACATTAAAACATTTCACGTTTGAGAATTTACACATTTTTAAATTGATAAACAGTATTTGGATGACAATGATTTATTTATTAATTTGTATTAAAATGTACATGTATTACTTACTTTATATTTGGTTAAAATTTTTAATTTCAACTTGTTTGATATATTTCACATAAAAGAATGCTGTAAATTGTGCTATATTTTAGTCAAATGTAGTAATACTAATTTGTAAAACACTTACGTTACTGTTTTATGAAAATATTTATCAGGGGTGTTAATATAACTTCATAAAACTTTTTTCAATATTCAAACTCACTGAAATAATTTACAAGAACCATTTAGCATGCTTTACATTCAGTGCTTTTTTTTTACATTTTTCAAAAATAATGTTGCATAATTTTGCTATTAAAACTAATTTTAATTTTAACAACTCTGTTGTTTGTACTATAATATGCTTCTTAAACTATGTATTTGAAATATTAGTTTTTACAAGATAAAAATACTACATTTCAATCTCCTACCCAAAAAGTACAAGACACAATTTTAACTGTTTTTTTTTCTTCAAAGTATCAGTAAAAAAAACACACTTTTTGACATAATACAGTGTGTGTAGTGTACATATGTAAAGTTAAAAAAGAGAAATAAAGACATTACTTCCACATAAGTTTGAAGAGAAGACAACATGCCCCGAAAACATCCTATTTCAGTTGTACATGTTCAGTGTCCAACATAAAATAAAAATCATTAAAAAAACTGGCAAAATCACTCAACAACTTTCTCATCCTTACTGTCTATACTACAAGTTCTACACTAATTCAATACACCGATTGATGCACAGATGGAAACTACTACATAAAAAAAACTAAGAATTTAGAAAGCAAATAAAAAAGGCAAACTTGAAGTAGCTTCAATTCTTGATCCCAAACAGCACTTAATCCTTGAGGGGGAAAAAAAGAAGATGGTTACAACACTAGCAAAAATACATTCAGCCATAATCTTGAATACAGTAAATAGAAACGAAAATGTAGTCAAGTGACCAACAATTGGAAACCGCTCCAACTTCTAGGCAAACCATGATTTAAAAGCAGATTTTCCATGCATGTAAATAGCATGAGAAGAAAGTGTATACATTATAATGGAATTTACATTTTGCTTCTGATTCAAGCCAATATATTTTTATCTAAACCAGTGAACATAAAATATTAGGTTTTTAATTACACTAATTTGTAAATAACAGTCTACAGTTTTTTTCTATTAACCACAGATTTAGTTGAATGAGGTGAGCAGAAATATAGCAAATCACAATAATAGACCATTCCTAAGAAAATACAGGTTGAATGATATTTGGTAATTATAAAGATTATATATTCTAAATATGAACGTTTCTCACTTTTGATTCAGTACAGATTTAGACATACTAACAATGTATGGTTATTATACATTAACTATTAAATTAAGCATCCGGACAGGCTTGTTGTTCAGTCTGGACCCGTGACCTATTTCTGATATATTCACGAGAATATTTACTTTAAATTGAAAATTTAGTTTGGTCGCAAACACAGACAGTGGGCTATGCTCTTTGTTAGCTAACCCCAGTTGAGTCAAGCAAATCTCTTGTTTAAATTACGTTTCCAGCGCAGAATGCGCACGTCAGAGAGGAGACGAGTCAGCTTGGACCGTAAAGTAGTTCATTATTCCATAAGCAGTTCCTAAACAGTTAACTGATATTCCCTGCATTACGTCATTAATTAAAAGTGTTACAACGAAACTAAACTCAGCTCTTTTGCGCAAAAGCTTCTCATCAAGTCTGAGGGGAGAGCGTGAAAAAATAAAGAACTCAAAGCCAATCTATTAGACTAATCAAACATACATTTACAGCCCAGCAACAACGTGTGAGCGACTGTACAATGAGGGTAGTCAGCTTTTTCATTCAGTCCAAAAGGTGAGATAATCAGGAGAACCTCAACATGGCTTTGGACAATGCTCTGTTACAGATGTCCAAACAGATGTTCACAGGAACACTGAAAACTTCAGAGGAGTTCTGTAACTTTAATTTTTATGAAAAAGTGTTACAAACTGGTCGTGATTGGGCAGTAGAACCATTTCGAAAAAAGCTATTCGCTCGCCTCTGTGTTTAAGGATGAAAGCGGAGAGATGATCACACAAGAGTATGCACAGGAGAAAGTAGTTGAAGTACAAAATCCACCAGAATCCTCTGTGTAGGCCAGAAACAAAAACACCCCTATGAGTTCTTTTACCACTCACACGATCACATATGCTGTAACAAGCTGTAGCAAAGTGACTGGGATGAATACCGGTCCAGACCGGATGGTTCTTTAATATAGTATTCAATTTGGACTGTCATGTCTCCATATAAAAAAAATAGATGCTTGGATCTGCCCAAATACAACAACCTTGCCCGAGCAGACCACAAATGAATCTTCTGAACAAGTGTTAATCAACAAAGTGTTTAGTTCCAGGTGAACAGAGTTTCATTTCAGAATGCGGACATGAAGCACATGAATAAAGCATGGAGAAGAAAATCAATTTAAGCAGAGTTGAAAACTCCTCAAAGATTCGCAATTTACAAGTTAAATACAATTCCCTTCATGATGCTTCAGAGAAAAACAAACAAAAAAAATCCTACCTTTCTTAATCCGAATCACTTCTTCCCTCATCTTTAACCAGAACCCTCTTACCCACTTTGGGTTCTTGAACGTCTCGCTTTAAAGTTTTTCGATTTGCAAGTCTGAAATACAAACATCAGCGTTTATGTTCGAGTCAAAACTGAACTCTGCTTTCAATCTTCAAGTAGTAAATCCGAGTAGTACTTACGACTTCTCTTTATACCGGTCAAGATCACTCGAAGGCACAACATCGAGCGCTTCAAAACCATCATTTATTTTTTTTAATATATTATATCTCTCTCTGCCCCGGATCTGAAACAAAGAGCCAAATCAACATAAGATAATGAAACAAACTCAAATACACTAATAAACAAAATCAGCTGTATTTTCTTTAACAGAGTTAAGAATGAAGGCTCACTTGGAGGGTAAACATCTCCTCATCACTGCTGTGACTGCCCTTGGCCCGCTTGGAAGACGTTGAAGAACAGCCCTCTTTGACCAAACCTGTGGGATCAGAATAACCTTATATCTTATGTTCAACAGCTCTAAATTCAGATAATCTGCTCAACTAACTGCGTTTAGTGCCAGAACTGGCTTTGTTCAGGGTTTTAGTAAAACTGTTGCCCTCCTCTGTCTTCCTGTCCCGTCCAGGGCAGGCACAGACACGCACCTCAAACGAACCGCGGCCAAGCACGTTGCCCCTGTACAAAGAGGGGAGAGAAAAAAAAAACAAACAAAAAAAAAACAAAAAACAGGTAAAAGGCAAGTTTTGCTGGCACCTGCATCACATCCGAGCAGAATGTAATGTGCGAAACTTACTCAGGTGTTTCCAGCGTGAGGATAGTCAAAATAGGGCGGCGGTTCATGCCACCCATGCAACTACTGTTGCACATAAATAAATATAATACTGTACTTGCCTCCGCCCCAAGCTGCAGAAAAAGCAGGGAATATTAGACATCCTAACTTCCTCATTATTAATGTGAATAAGAATAATGAATCTCAGGCCTTTGTTAAGCACCAAAATCAGAAGAGAAAAATAAAAACAATTGCTTTTCACAGAATTGCTAAATTTGACAGTATTTGGTGAACAGCAATAAACATAAAAATATGTATTAAAATACATTTTAAAGATATTATCTTAGCGTAAGCCACCTTGTGCAGGATTTTTTTGCAAACCATTTAAACTTTTTTTTTACCTTTAAACATTTTTAAAAAGATTAACCCTTGTGCATTGTTCTATTTCCATCAAATCACACTTTTTGTGGATGAACACACTCCTTAACTAAGGCCAATAACTACAATCATTTTTTTTCATTAACCACTCAAAAATCCAAGATTTTACATCTAAAATCGTCAAGCTCATAAACAACATGACTGTTTTCGTGCAGAAGAAAACAAGAACCTCACATTACAAAAGTAATTGTGGAATAGATTTTTTTATCTCATTGCAATCACTACTATCCCGGTTCTGTTAGAAGCTATATTTACACCATTGCTTTATTTAAAATTTAACTGTATGTATTCCTAGCTTAACAAGCGATTAAAACAGAAGTGCAATCTTCCTTGGTGGTGGTTTTCCTTGTTGGAAAGAAGTCTATTTTTAACATTTACAATTGGTACTCGCCACACCATAAAACAAAGATAGAATTTTTTTCTTCCTATTTTCATATGGACATTAAAGCGTACATAAGACCTTTGTGAGCTTAATAAAAGGGTGACTGACCTGAGGGGCTTCATATGGGACCACCACACTATGTCTTTGTGTGGTGTGGTCTTCCTCATATTTTGCCCCTAGATTCCCCTCAACTCTCAGGAGGTGCGAGGCAGGAGCCAACCCTGGGAAACAAACAGACCTTTTATAAGCACTGAAACAAAACATTAAACGTTTTGGTAAGCCTTCATATGTGCCACTAAATCAGTTTACCATCTGTCTCAGAATTACGCTCATGGTGGGGGCATCGCCGAACCACCTCGGCAATGTGCTCGGCCTTCTTGAACACCGCAGTGGCCCGGAGCACTGCGCCCTGGGGAGGGGCAGCGCTGACCATCACTTGCACTGGGCAGGTTCTTGCCAGCTGGCAGAAAAGCTTATTGAGGGTTTGCGAATACTGCAATAAAAGAATTTAAGATACCTTTAATCTCCAATTCGGTATTTTAACATTTGTCGGTTATCAAGTGTTTGTTAAGTACATTAGAGTAGACATTAAAGATACCATTTATTGACAATGACCCATCAAGCTGTGGATGGAAGTTGGTGAAACACCCAGTTTGGATGGAAATTTACTTTAGAGACTATATTTGTCAGAGTTTCCCTTCCATTTTAAAGAAACAAAGCTAACCTTAAAATAAAAAGTTATGCTATAGTGTGATTGTAGGACTTCGTATGTTTAATGCTAGCTTTTTACTCCAACAAATGTATGTGATTTACACAGCAGCAGGTATTATTGTGTATTTACCAGAGGTCTATTATAGACTTAAAAAACATAGGAAAACTTTATTTACTTTTTTTTGGCAATGAACACGCAACTGTGCACAAGCTATTTAAAATGGCTAGCAGCATTAATCCCACATTCTACATGACAAGGAATTCTACATGACCATTTTTCAAAAACATAAAACTATATATTCTACAGACTTTCAAATAAAAAAAATATACTATAGAAGACAACAATTAGCTTGTGTGGAGTCACAGAATCAAAGTTAAAGTCTGATGTTGAAATCTAATATATAACTATTTCAAATAGACCGCTACATACTTTCAAGACTTATTTACATTAATTTGCTCAACATTTTTGGATACTCCATTAACAGACATAGTAAAAATAACCTAAATTAAATGGGTGAGCATTTTTATAAAGACTACCCACAGTTTAATTTTATACCATTTTCAAACAAAGATACAACCAAAGAATCATTAAACTCAAAATAATAAATTACTTGACTCTAAAATTGCTTAATATCACTTTAAACAAATACATCCTATATCTAATTAAATTATCCAATCTTTATATTTTTTGAGAGCAAAAAATAAGTCTAGCATCTCACCTCCTGGATTTCAAGAAGCTCTGTGTGAAGCAGTAGCTTCGGAGTCCCTCTAAATTGTCTGAAACTGTATTGCAGCTGAATTAAAGAACCCAAAACTCAACAGAACAGAAAAGGGTTCCTTTAGGATGCTGACCATCTGTGTAGACACTAGCAGTCAGGCTCAGCTGTGGTAAAACCACCCTCCCCCGCCGCTCACTGAGGACAAGTACAGGCATGTCCAAGAGACAGCCCCCCCAATAACAAAACCAGTTCAAATGTTGAAACTACCAAAGGATTTTTGACTTAAAATGGGGCCAGACTACATCAGTGTATTTAGAATGTAAAAGTAATATAAAGGAGTGTGAGCAAAGCTGCCTATTGTAGTCATTAGATCAATAAACGTTCACAAACCGAATAAGCCACAGGAGTTCCAGTGTCTGCAGACCAATACTGCCATCTTCTGTTGTTCGGCCATTTTAAACCAAAACCATTTCACATAATCAGTCTACAGATTATACCAAATTTGTGTTTGTTGCATATTTTATCAAACACATATATCGCAATGAGACTTTCTGATTAATCTGGCATCACAGAAAATAAATGTTACCTTAATTTATACAATGTTTTATAGCCTGGCTAACTTGGAAAATAAAACTACCGAGAGATTACCAAAATGATTAGACCCTTCCATGTTGAAACTTCAGAATATGTACTTATGTATAATCTAATGGGTAAATCTATATTAATGAATGCAAGTAACTTGTAATAACAGATATAAAGATATCTTATAAAGTTACTTTGTAAAGCCTACACAGAACAGCTAATTTGAAATGTACATAGCAATAAAGGTGTTTAACATAAAGCTCCAGATGAATAGTTTACGGTAGATCATTTATGCAATCTCAAGGTCAAGGGAGAGAGGGAACTGCAAAAGAGTGAGCTTTAAAGAAGTAAATGAAAGCAGCAAAGAGGTGGGAGTGGATAACCGAGGGGCGGCACACTTTTCTTTAACTCCAACACTACCGGATAACTTTTTGGCGGCCTTTAAGAGAACATGCCCATTCATGCCTTAAACAATGGCGTAGGAAATTAAGAAATATTTATTCATTTTTTTGGGGCTAAATGTGATAAATGAGACAAGCTAACTTGACGAGCTCTTGCTGCCCGTTATTTGAGATGGGACCCGAGGAATTAAGGGATGGAATGGATGAGCGGATCAATGAATGAAGCCATGAAGTCTCTCCTCGTGGTGTCTCGTCAACTTCACAAATCAAAGATCACCAAAGAGATCTACCTGCTGCAGCTCAGGTACACATCCATTCTATTATTTTATTTTAGAATAATTTACAATAATTGAAACTACAGACTTATTTACTACAGAACTAATTACTAAAACTCAAGCAATAAAAGTGCTTTCTCACTGGTCATTCGTTGATGGCAGTCATTAAATACCCTTTCCTGTTTGTTTTGAAAAAGCAAGTACTAGGAAAAAAAATACTAGCTATAATACACAGAAAAGACGGTGATCCTTAATATAATTTGATCATAATCCACAGTAAGCTAAATAATGCTACAATAGCCATACACAATAAACATCCAAATCTCTAACTAAAGACTTTCTGAACCTAAGTTTGCAGCAAATACAAAATGTAACATCAACTAACATCCATCCATGCACGCACATACTGAGAAAAATGCCAACAAATATTAAAAGAAATAAAAAAATAATTACTAAAAAAAAAGAAATCTGGTCACTTTAAAAACACGCAGTGCTTTTTTCAAAATACTTGAATAAAAGCATTTTCCTGAAAACTGGGTCCGTATTTTTGGACATACTCGAAATACAGGTCACATTTTAAGAAAAAGCTACTGTGTTTAAAATAAACTTAATTATATTATTAAATTATGATTCATTCAAAACTTTGGTGCCAGTCGTTAAGGTCAAACATAGAGCAAAATCTTATAACAAACCAGTAATTGAATTCTACACACTTTTTACTTAATGTTTAAATAAAACATAAATAGGTGAAGTAATTGAAAAGGCTCATCCTATTATAGGGATAGATATAATGGTTATATTTATACATCGTTTAAATATAATAGACTAAATATATAATATGTATAATCATTTACAGCTGGAAATTAAATGTAAAGCAGGAAAGACTCACGGTGCATGTCACAGATTTGGCCGTCCCAGTCTGTGGGAACCCCAGCTTGAACCCAAAATCCCCGGGGTATGCTGTGGATATTGGGAAGCTTGATTGTACTGGCGCCGCTGGCTGGGGATCTGATAAAATCTCCTCAAAGAGGAGAGGATCAAACGAGGTTGGGAAATACTGGAGACATACAAAAATAAAGAAGATCAAGGTTGAAAAATTATATGTGAATGTTAGACACTCCATCAGATACATGTCCAGCTGTCATCAACAAACTACCATATTTGTTTACCCTAAGACTTTGATTGTGTAACATATAGCATATTGTCCCTCCCTCAACTGTAAGACGCTTCAGACAAAAGTGTCTGTCAAATGCATAAATGTTAATGTAATATAAATGTTATAGTTCACTCTGATCGATGTTGAACTAATAGTGAAACAGCTGAGTGAAAGTGTGCATTTATGTAACGTGATTCTATTCGTAAATATTTTGCCTTCATTTAGCAAACTATTAAAACACAGAAAGCTATATGGAGTGAGAAGCAAACACGTCCTTCTCCCTTACCACTGTGCCAACGAGTTGGACCACATAAAACATTTCATGTAGGAAGATGTTGGGAAGTAGAACTCTCCATTGAAACGAAAGAGATCAGCAAGCAACATATGATACCTTAACCTCAAGCATTTCAGAATTCAAGTGAAGGCCACTACACAGCTATGTGAACATAATTCCGCACCGACATCTCTGCAGAGGGCTTCATCACAAGCTTCACATCTCTGTTGAGACACTCCTTGCCTTTGGATGGTACTTAAACAACTGTTGATGGTTGGACACCAGCATAATGAGCTATTCAATGTCCACAATCTCTCCCGTAAACTTTCTTTTCATCATTTTCTGTCATGAGTTGACAGGTGAGTGTATATTGAGTGCCACACATTAGCTCTTTTATGGCTTGTACTCTGAACATGTGATCTAAAGAGCCAGCTTTCATTGGTTGACAGCCAGATCACAAACTGACACACAAAGACAGTATGACAGAGCTAAACTTTTCTTTCATTTGCACCTATACATCGACCAGATGCACAATTTCATGTCCGCTGAACCCATGCATTTATTCGTCCTTGCAAACCAACTCATTGACAGAACATCACTCTATGCTAGTATCGATACGCCTTGAACCAGATGAATTTTAATAGTAGCTCCTTACCCCTTCCTTCCTTCCTTGCTTTGCTAACAAAATGCACTCAGAACGTAAAAGAATTTTTCCTTGAATGGGTCCGTCTCATTTCTGTTAGCGGTCACCTAGAGATGGCACTTGGCACATTACTGTGCTGATTCTCAGTCTGTTGCTGCTGGAGTGTGCGATCTCAAAGGGTGCATAAAATAAAAAAATCTATTAAATTAGAATAAACATTTTATTAAATGAAACTACCAAAAAATTAGTCAACAGAAGCAAGGTAAGCTTAATGGCACCCGCGAAACACACGTAAGCTCTCTACACATCTATCCGGATATTTGTTCCAAAATTTTTTGAAAACCACAAGCAGCAACGGAGCTCATACATCTCTCCAAATGAAAAAAATGTGGCTGATATTTTGCAAGAGAACAACCAATGAAAGCTGCCTGCTTTGATAACGTGAGTGGGAAATAAAAGAGAAGCTGGGTGGCGCTCAATATACACTCATCTAAATCTCGCAACAGGAAAACATGACAAAGAACATTGTGATGAGTCGAGTAAGAGATTGTGAAAGAGAATAAAAAAAAAAAACATTTAGAAGCTGGTGTTGCTGGTTTACGACCATCATGAGTTGTTCAACAAAGCCCACACAGATTAAAAAAAAACAGCCAGTCGTGTGGCTATCTCGAGTAATGATGGTTAGTTTAATTCATTTCGGTGCTTCGTACCTTTTACTTTTGCTCATTTAAAAGAATGATTCAATTCAACAATTCATTCCATTGCTTGTATGGGGGAAAATCTTATCTACCTGCAAAGTAGATCTCCTTATCACTGTATTCAGATTAAACAGCAGATTGAGAAAAGCACCCTGCAGAGAAGTGCGACTCTCAATTCGGACAGATGTTTAGAGAAACACTCTACACCGGATATGAATGAATATTCCGATCAATAGTAGGCAAAAAAATACAGTGGCTATGAGTGTAACTGATGCAATGTCTTACTCTCAGTCAAAAAACAAAAACAAAACTTACATTCCATGAGGACTCATCCGGGAGTTGATTGGCCCTGTGACAAACAGAAAGACAGTTAGTTTAACTATACATATTCATTAAACGTGCAATTATGGTTTTTGATGCATGTTCAACTGTAGTCTTACAGCTTTATGGTAAAATACCAGGAAAGCTAAACCACCAAACAGCAGCTGAGAGTGTATAACACTGGGGAAAAAAATAAAGTTAAAAGCGAACATTCTTTTTAAACTTACACATTTTTCTCCCACAGCTCTGCGAAATCTTGGCTTTCGCCGCGCTCCGCCATTCTGTAACAGCTTTACAAAACCAAAAAAAAAAAAAAATCTTCAGTTCACCGAACACTTGAGAGAAAATGTCATTAAGCTTGAAAACAGTTAACAATTATAGACGGGATTTTTTTTTAATCGCCAAAAGAAAAACTTTCGGAAGGACCGAAATCTTTAAAGTTGCCGCTGCGCTCTCTCTCGCTAACATAAGCTAGCTTAATCAATAACACGTGTCAAGTTTAAAATGGGAAATATTTTAAGTATATTGTTAATTTTCCAATTAAACATTTCTGAGGAATCGTTACAGTGCAAAAAGCATTTACGCTATCGCTAAGCTAACTCGCTAATCACAGACGTTGCGTTTACGTTCGAAGCGTCTCGGCCTAACGCATTTCCGCTTCTATTAATTCAATGAAATTATCAAATATTTACTAAAGTCTTAGCACTTCATCAACTTTTACACATTAAATCAATACAAACCAGCCGCAATCCACATACAACGTTACTAAAATCCCGATTTATAGCAATGCATGAAACGTTTGATCTCTAAAATGCACTTTTTTGCTACCGTTTCATATATAATCACGAGTTTAACTATTACCTTGTAACACTTTATTTATTCCCACACTCTCTTCCAAAAGGTCTGTCTGGTGGTTGTCGAACGACTCTGTCTGCTCCGTGAGTGACTCACTCAACAGTCAAAACGACACACAAATATATTGTTTTTCTGTTCAAGCCAGACCGATGCCGCGTGGAGTTTGAGGGGATTCCCCGGAAGGAGGAGCCTATGACGTCAGCGTCACCTGATCGATCGGTGGAGCTTTTCTCTGGCTTTACATCACATCTTTAATGTCACTAAGTTAGAAAACTATTTGTATTGTTATCGGATTATTTTTTTGTTTAAATATTAGAAGAAAAAAAAGTAAATTATTTTAATACAAGAGAAAAAAGTTCGAATTTGATGAAGAAAAGGGCTAAATGTTTTATACATGAAGCAACCATGCCTGTCTCGTTTTAAATATGAAATCAGTTGAATTATGATGGGGGAGAAGTGTTGTGAAAAGATACAGAAACTCAAGTCTTCTGTTAGGCAAAGGAATAAACCACATTTTAAACTTGATTAAGTTACTTCTTGTATAAATTAGTGTGAAACCTCTTATAAATCTGTAATTTACAGTTTAAACTTGTTAAAGCCTTTGTCATTGTGTTTATTCCACACATCAGCTTTCATTATCTGAACACAGCACAATTAAAACACTGCCAAAATTGATAAGAGTAACAGAACTTTTAAATCAACACCGCAGCCATGTTACATTTGGACTGGGGCCTAATTCACATCTTATTAATCCAACTCTTGTAGTGTTAATATAACTCTCTTAGTGCTACATTTAACACTTTGGCAGTGTTTTTAACATTCAACATCAGGAGTGTGGATTTTGCTGTGAAGATCTGTGATTTGCACCCAGTGATATATCCTCACATTCACGAGTGACACATATGAGCTCTCAGTGATCACAATAGAAAGTAACATTTTTCTCATTCCACGGTTGTGTTTTGATTGGTTTCAGAAAGGACAATATTCGGTTAGTTTGCTCAAGAAGAATGCCGGCCTGCATATGCTTCATTTTGAAACAAGTCTGTGAAGAGGGTTTCTATAGAGGACAAAATGACATAAGCATAAATAAACAAGCACATGAAATGAAACAAAAGAATAAATAAATACATAAAAATGAAATGAAACAATAAATATAATAAAGCAGCAACACTAACAGCTTTCAAAAAGCTACTGAAAAACACTTATTTTCAGTGAACACCTGCTGTAAAAAAATAAATCTTTTTTTCCTCCTCTGTCTTTATTTTCTCTCTGCTATGGTTTATTGATCAGTTAATACAACTTCTAATATGAGCAAACTGAGATAGACTTTGACTGGGTGACAAACTTCAGATTGTCTTTCCCCTTTCTGTAAGTAGCTTTGGACAAAAGTGTCTACCAAATCCATAAATGTAAATGTAAATAAATACATACACAAAAAAACATCTGTACTTATTCATTTTTTCTCTTGTTAATTCTGTAATTCTTTATCTGTAATAAAGTAACCTGTCCATCTGAAGAAGCTACTGCTGATGAAAACGACTTTGATAAAATAGTCTATATCATATTTTAAAAAGTGAAAGGGAAAGTGACCAGTCGGCCAGCAATGGAGTGGCCCATACCTATTATGTGTGCTCTGCATTTAACCCATCCCAGTGTACACACACAGCAGTGAACAAACACACCGTGAACACACATCCGGAGCAGTGGGCAGCCATGGCTGCAGTGCCCAGGGAGCAGTTGGGGAACTGGTGCCTTGCTCAAGGGCTCCACAGCTATGGTTGTTGATGATGGGAGAGCAAGTATTTCATCACTCACACCAATTTCAACTAGGTGGATCTGGGGATCGAACCCAGGACCATCAGATCACAAGTCAATCTCCTTATCCACCAGACCACAACTGCCTACTGGTCCCAGTTTGTTTTTATGCATGGTTTTAAATGTATTTATTTTCTCTTCGATGAAGGTAGTCACATCTATCTCTCTCTCTTCCTCCGTATCTCTCTTGTTGGCTCACTCTGTCTAGTGCTGTCTGAAACTCTTCTTGCCCTGCTCTCTGAACTCTAAACGAGAAACTATGGATCTGATCAGCTGGTCTCTGAATGCAATTGAAAACATCTTCTCAATGAGAAGCTCAGGTTTGGGGGAACCCACCTGCCCTGTGGGAAAGTTTGCAGCTGGCTACTCGATGGACGGATGGGAGAAGTGAGGATTATCATTAAGGATATCACTTATTCAGAGCTCTGATGACAGGGTTTCTGCTGATGGCCGTAGGTAGAGCTTTGGGATATCAGTTATTGTTAAAAGTGGTCAGTGAAGCTCAAAACCTCACCAAGGTGACTGGCTGGAGTGAAATGGCGGCAAGCAGAGCCGTCAGTAATCAGACTGTTGGTATAATCCACAAGATGGACGAGAACCGGATGATGGCCGTGGAGCAGATTTTGACCAAAATGAAGGCCAGTGATGGACAGGTGATGGACTTGCGGTTTTTTCTTTTTCGGCTCCCACTTCTTCAGGACAGCCCTGGCCAAGACGCTCTGAACTCCCCTCAAGGACACTACCGCCTTCTGTCCCCCGGTGTGGGAGGACAGGTCTGTACCCAGCGTTTTACAGCTGGAGGGAAAGCATGTCTGTGCCTATACTGGAATATTGTTATGCCTAGTCAGCGTTCAATGTGCTTGTCGCTAGGTAACAATGATTCCCCTCCTCCCCTTACATTATCTAGTCTTTAATCTAGTAACCCTTTGACCTTTTTATGACCCTCCACGTCCCCCTTAGGTCATCTAGTCTTTGATCTAGTAACCCTTTGACCTTTTTATAATCTTCCTCCTCCCCTTTAGGTCATGTCCCTTTCATCTAATAACCCTTTAATTTGGCATGTGGCAGGTTCCCGGGTTGAAAGTTCATGATATACTTTGTATGACACCTTCCTTTGAACATTCTGGATCTTTAGCTAACTTTTTTTCAGGGGTAAAGACATGTATATATAGACAGGGTGTTCCGGGTAGAGGTTACCAAAGTTATGAAGGATGAATATGACACATGTGATCAGACCCCTCACAAACAAGATACTGACCTAGATGTTTCCATCATTCTTCAGATTTCCTACAACAAAGGAAGGGGTCATACAAAGTTTATCAAGAACTTTCAACCCCAGAACATTCCACTTGCCAAGATCAAAGGGCTACTAGATGAAAGGAATATGACTTATTGGGGAGGAAGGGGGGACGAGGATGGTTATAAAATGGTCAAAGGGTTACTAGATCAAATACTAGATTACCTAAGGGGGGAGGGTCATAAAAAGGTCAAAGGGTTACTAGATCAAAGACTAGATTACCTAAGGGGGGAGGGTCATAAAAAGGTCAAAGGGTTACTAGATCAAATACTAGATCACCTAAGGGGGAGGGTCATAAAAAGGTCAAAGGGTTACTAGATCAAAGACTAGATTACCTAAGGGGGAGGGTCATAAAAAGGTCAAAGGGTTACTAGATCAAATACTAGATCACCTAAGGGGGAGGGTCATAAAAAGGTCAAAGGGTTACTAGATCAAAGACTAGATGACATAAGGGGGAGGAGGAGGAGGTCATAAAAAGGTCAAAGGGTTACTAGATCAAAGACTAGATGACGTATGGGGGAGGAGGAGGAGGTCATAAAAAGGTCAAAGGGTTACTAGATCAAAGACTAGATGACGTAAGGGGGAGGAGGAGGAGGGTCATAAAAATGTCAAAGGGTTACTAGATCAAAGACTAGATGACGTATGGGGGAGGAGGAGGAGGTCATAAAAAGGTCAAAGGGTTACTAGATCAAAGACTAGATGACGTAAGGGGGAGGAGGAGGAGGGTCATAAAAAGGTCAAAGGGTTACTGGATCAAAGACTAGATGACGTAAAGGGGAGGAGGAGGGTCATAAAAATGTCAAAACCATAAATCAATTTGACATAATGGTGCCCTACCATGCTGATTGGTTCCTATCACCAGATTAAGAAACAGCAACCTTACGTCTGTCTCTTCATGGTTCAAGAGACAAAAAAAAGAATGAGGAACTTTGGTGGAACATTCGGTCCATGTCTTACTTTTGATCAGTTTGTCCAAACCACAACTAAATTTTCATTTTGCCACCTGACAAATGAAGCTAGACTGTCTCCTATGCAGCATTTCTCTTCCACTGATAGACTAGTGCAATGCATTTATGGCGTCTTGTTAAGATTATTATAATGCTCTCCTGGCTGATGTTTCTAGGTCTTCTCTAGACAGGTTGCAGTATGTTCAGAAATCATCTGCTCGTGTCTTGGCCGAGACCAGGAAACATGAACACATCGCACCTGTTCTTAAATCCCTGCACTGACTTCCGGTCAGCCTGATTTTAAATTTTTAACCTTCACATATAAAGTGGGCTATGGTCTGGCCCCTGAGCTCTTGTCATATCTTTTAATCACTTACAACCCAAATCGTATGTTCTCCTCTTCACAGTTCAAGCTTCTGCCTGTACCATGCTCTAGAATTAAAACTATGGGACACTTTCTTCTTAAGTCTTAAGAATTAAGTCCTTATAATCATTAATCCATGGCTTCTCATAGTTCCTGTTTAAAACAGAAAGGGGCAGAACATGGCTATAAATCCATTTGTACTGTTAAAATGTAGAAGAATGAGAACCATTAGAATAAAATTGTTAATAGAATAAAAATGTATTCACTGAATGCATTATCATCATACAAATTGACATGAGTCAGTATGTCTCAGGATGAAAAAGACACTTAAAGAGTAAAAAAACTGAATTCTTAACTACTTTAAAATTATTACAATCTATATTGAGATCTGTTTAAAGCTGACTTACCAAAATATGGTTCATATTGAATACAAAACACAAGGAAAATGTAACAAAAATACAGCTCTGAATAGCTCTGTAAGGACAATTTACAATGACATGTATTATGTAGAAACATATTACACGATAATGTAGACTTACACATCTTGTAATTTTTAATTCCCCTACAATTGTATCAAGAGTGTTACAAATCTTTTAAGGCAAATATATTTTTGAGTAATTTAGTGTTCAACTATCGTTTCTGCATCTAAGCAAACAAACCTCAATGGTTTAGTTGAAAAAGCATAATTTGAGAGTAAAGAAAATAAATAATATTCTTAATCTCTAATGAAATGTAATTATTTAGCATAAGTTTTTCACTGAATCTGTGATTAAAAATATTGATAAAAAATATTCAGACACCAAATCCTTCAACATGGGAGATTCCAACGGGGGAAGATCTTAATTCCCCGTAAAAATTACCCATCAATAATCTAACTTGCAAACGGCATGAAATGTGTTCAAGCTGGCATTTTTTCCATCCAAAAAATCAAATGTTTTGTAATCACAATACAACCAGTTTATTAAAACAAAAACGTTCTTAAATACTTTTAAAATTAAAGACACATCTAAGAGAAACATTTAACACAGTAAAAACAACTAAAAACCTGAAAATAACAAATTACAAATGAACAGGAAATCTCACAATTCAAAGATGAAAATGATGACCTCCTTTGTTTCTCGTCTTTAACTCTGACTAAGCACATGTCACTTAGCATGTAGCATGCTGTTAACTCTTTCCAAATCAAAGCAGTGATTAAAACAGAACACAACTTGCTCGAAACAGTGTTAAAAAACTAAAGCCATAAAAATGTTAAATAAGGAATGTGGGGTATTACCACATTATACTATTTCACCCAACTAATCACCCACCTGTTTAAGCCTGGAGCTTCAATCCCATAACTCGGAGTAAAATGATCTAATCCTGAGTGCGAAGTTGAAGGACACGCCGGTTCCATCCTCGGAAATGAATTAGAATTTACTGAAGTGTGCATATTATTAATTCTGCCCAATTTGAGGCAGATAGGTGGCTGCATTGCTTTTAGCAGCAAACTTGTCAAATAAGATTCAAAAACGTCATGAAGGGGGGTCAAGGGACAACCAATCGTTTTCCGAACGCCATGTTAAACCCGGAATGGACAGTTAACCTTAAAATGTGCCCCTCCCGGGATGATTTTTACATAATTAAGTGGGCTAAACTTAGCCAAAACAATCTAAACATGAATCCAAACCAAAATCAAATTATTTCTAGAAAAATATAAAACCTCTGATAGAATCACTTACTTGATTTCGACAAAGACCCAACTCCAAAAATACACGTTCAAATGTTAACCATCTGCATTCAGACTTTCCCCACAACACCCGAAGCCAAAACGAGTCATTGGTTGCACAGCACTTTCATTTTGATGAACATCGCTTCAAGTACAAATCTGCCATCAAGAAGAGTAGCTGTTATAAAGACTTGGAAGTTTTTCTCTCGATAATCATACATAAACAAATATTTCGTGATTTTCAAAAGAAGCTCCATCCTCATGAGTCATGAGAGGCTTTCTCTTCCTCCTCCCTCTCATACCGGATCAAACTGCATCGTCAACTTCCACCCTGTTTCTTAGCAGAACTTAACCTGCATACTAGACCTCTCTGTCATTCCTATTTCTCGAACAATCCCAAACAAAAAATGAAAACAGTGAACAAATGAGCTTTTGTATTTGACCGTTAATTTCTGACTTATTCTCTTAAATATTCCAGCCAGTTCCCCTTCACATCTCTGTCCCCATCTTTTTAACCTACCAGCACACGACTGCACACACCAGACTGAAACGCCATCGAATGAAATCAATATATTAAGTGCCTAAGCGCTGTATTTGACGGAATGTTAAATATCTTCTAAAGAGTTCTTTGGACAGTTTTACTCTTGATTTTCTCTTCAATTCCTCGAGTCAAATGAGCTCAAAGCATGGGTGTGTATGGGTTAAAAGGAAATGTTGGATTAGGAGCTCACTAAAATCAACAACCAACAGGTTCGTTGTTCTACTAAACCCAAACAATGGCAGTGTTTTAAAGCTGTTGAAATGGTCTTAGTCATTCTAGAGTTTTATCACTTCCTGTCATAGTGGTTTGCATGTTCCTTCACCGACTTTCACAGTGAGAGAGATTTGAGAGAGAAAAACAAGTGCCATCAGAATTTGAGCCGACCGGACGGAGGTGACTCAACAGCTAAATTAGCATTCCTCTTTTTTTCACCCAGGGATTCCAAAACTCCTGTTTTTCTTTCTACAATTATTTCTAACCAGATGAACACAACATCAGTGAAGCAAATTTTACGTCAGTGCCCATTCATTTCAATTAAACAGAAAATGTGGTCTCAGATCCTTTGGATTATTAGGCAATCATGACTACAGTAGAAGATAAGAATCCGGAAATAAGCACAAACCAACCTGCACAGCTTCCTCTAACCCTTCCTGTCAAGTTTGTTGGTGGTTTTAAGAGAACCATTTAGCTGCTAACCGCATTGCATTATGCCTATTAATCTTCTAACTTTAGAAATTAAGACTTTGTCTAGACCTCTTTACTTATTCACCTATGTTATCTTACCAACATTGGCTTGCTCTAAAAGTTGAAAGATTAGCTTGTGTTACATTTAAATCACTGACGCTGGCTTACAAAACCATCTCCAGATCAGCCCCTTTCTACCTCCACAAGCTGATTCACTGCATCCCCTTCAGAAGCCGGCTCTCAGAGAAGCAACAACACCTTGTGGTTCCATCTCAGAAGGGCAGAAAATCTCTTAACAGAACCTTCTCTCTCACTGTCCCTGGCTGCTGGAACAAACTCCTTGATCCAGGCAGGAAAGCAGCAACTAAAACTCTTCTCTTCAAGGAACACTTACGATCTAAAAAAAAAAAAGTTTCTTTTTTCTTTCTTTCCTTTTATGGATGATTGATCATCTGATACAACTTCTAGTGCACAGAACTCGAGTAAACATGAGATTTGTAACAAATTAAATATCTGTATTTCCTACTCCAAGTTGCTTTGTACAAAAGTTTTTGCCAAATGGATAAAAGTAAGTGGAACCATGAATGAAATCAGTTATATACTGAAGTTGAATGGTGTTTTACTGTTTTTTATAAAGCACCAATTTGGTCAATCACGGCAGGTCAGTGTCTTTAAATAAACACTGCTCTAATCTGTGACCCAGACTGTACAATTGAATTAAACGTCCAAATCAAAAATTTCAGTGACGCTGCCTAGCGAGCGTTCTCATTCTTTCCATGCACATGTGCAGGCAACCCAAAAAAAGTTTAATGGCACCATTAGGTGAAAGTGTCAGTCAGAAACAGTATACAATTTATTGTTTTATTAAATCAACTATTAATACCAACTGAACAAATTAATTTACATAGATTTTTTTTCAAATAAAATGAATATTTTGTGGTACATTTTATAAAATTCCATTTGTTGGCTAAAAACACAACTAAAAATCACAAGAACAAAAAAAAAATACTTTGTGATTGAAATGTTGATGTAAGATATAAATGACCTTGAGAGAGAGTCTCGTGCAGTGCATGGCGGTTAAATCTGTGTCAAGATTAAGTTTGGGCTTAAAATGATTTTCACATACATATTGAGACATTCAGGAGTTCTATAGCAACAAGACTTTGAATTATTTGCCGAATATTTCTGAGAAACAAGTGGTGGTTGTTACTTAAAAGTATCACACTCGTCAGATAACGGGTGGTAATAAAAAGACTCAAATGTGATATTAATATAGTCATATCTTCTCCAAGCCGAGAGTTGTGTTGTGTACAGTGTGTGGAGTGGGAAAGTGTAAATGGCCAATCTTCTCTTCTACCTCCTGCTCTCTACATTTGCCTGAAATAGAGGGTTATTTGCCATGGTGGTAAAATCTCTGGCCTGATTGACTGTGAGAGAGGTAGGCGTGGCGCGGGCTTGGTTGAGAGGAGCTTTGAAATGTGGCCTGCAGAAAAAAAAACTCAGCATTAGTCAAACTCTTTCTGCTTAAAACACTGAAGACTATGGAGCCCTTAAAGGGCCATGATGGTATGGCAAAAAAAAAACTTCAGGGTAAAAACAAATAAATAAGGGTCGGCAAAAAAATAGTTGTGTTCTTTTGTAAAACTTTACCAAACATTGACATCAGTTGAACGCTTTCATGTTAACGCAGCGAGTATGGATTATGCTTGCGTTCACACATGGAATTCAGTGACCTTTATTTTGAACTGGGGCTTCTTTATAAAGATATAAGGTCAGTGCTTGCGATATTTTTTCGAAAGACCAATTTGTTATTGCGCCCACTTTTTTTTTCCCACTATGAAATGTTTTACATCCACCCTTATTTTTTTTTACCCTGAAATATTTTCTGTCCATCCTTATTTTTTTTCTCAACCTTGAAATATTTTTTTACCCACTCTTATTTTTTTTAAATTCCTGAAATACTTTTTCCACCCATCCTAATTATTTTTCAACACCTTGAAATTATTTTTCGCTCATCCTTATTTTTTCTCCAGAAAGACGTGAAGGGTATAATAATTTTCAGAACTGGAAGAGAACTTACAGCATGCGCTTGCTGTGAGGCCGTTCCATGAGTAAACGCACCCGGGGAAGCTGGTCTTGGAGGATGAGCGTATGGTATAGCAGACTGTACACATAAAAAGGCGTAAATAATTATTCTAGGTTGAATATCATAAACCGTTTGCGACTCTGACCTTGCCCGGAGGGATTTGGACAGCAATAGAGGAAGCAGGCAGCAACCCCCCCGCACTGACATGAATAGCCTGTGGATGCATGGGTCTCAATGGACTCTGAAAAGAAGAATTTCAGGTCGTTGGTTATGCTATGATGATCTCTCTAAACAGCTGACCTTTTTTGTAGTTTAACGATGGCCTTCCTAAACAGAACTTACAGAATCAGTGAAGCCAGACTGCTGGTTGGCATGTTCCAACTGCTTCTGGAGGGGAATCCCAGCACTGGGGATGTAACCTGGCAGAAAAATACCAACAAACACTCAGATTTGGCCTGTTCTGTGGATAAATTGTTAAAGAGTATGACACAAAGACCATCGGGCAATTTGGGGTTCTTTCCTGCAAAACTGATTTTGAAGGCTAAACAACCTTAGGATTTCTAATAAGTATATTAATATATTGATTTGAAACTGATGTAACTGATTAATGATGTAAATATTTAAAACTGTAAGCGGATTAAAAAACATTAAGTTTTTAATAATTAAGTATAAATTAATTAAATAAACACTATATTATATATACTAAATGGAGCACCCATGAGTGATAAAAAAATCCTTTCAGTCTCAAAATTTTCACCCACTTTTTCGGTCTCCCTCATTCTCACTCTTTGCTTGTCAATTCTTCTCTGTCTCTTTCTTTCTTTCTCTCTCTCTCCCTCCTTTATTCACTCACTCGCTCGCTTTCTCTCCATCCTTTTGTCACTCTTTGGTCTGTCATTTTCACAGTCAGTCTCTTCTCTCACTCCTTCACTCAAAATTTCTCTATTTTTCCCCAACCTTCTGCACTCTCTCTGTATACCTCCTTCACTTTATTTCTCCCTTTCCCTCCTGTACTTCCTTTCTCACTCTCAATCTCTCTCGATCCATCCTCTTCTCATCTCCCCCTCTTTTCCTAGACTCTTTATCTTCATCTCCCTCTTTCAGTCTTTCTCCCTTTCCCTCTTGCCCATCACTCTTTCTCTTTTTTCACTTTTCACTTAGCAATACAATGCTTTCCGAAGCAAACTAAAGTGATCGATGTACACACCTGGCTGGGAGGTGAAGTGACTGTGCACTGCATAGCCCTGCTGCTGATGGGGAAGGTACTGCATGGCCTGGAACGCTGATGCTCCTGCAGAAAGAGGAAAGCAATAGATAAGCACATCATAAAGTCACAAAACACTCCCTGAAAAAGTATAGGTTATAAAAACAAGGCACCTCTAAGCTGTGAGCTACTGGCGTAGTTTGCAGGCACAGGCTGACCGGAGGCAAAAGGTGATGTATGTGGTGGCTGGGAGACTCCGTAAGGGCTGTGACTAGGCTGGCCTCCTGAGTACTGGCCATGCTCTGCTCCACCTGCACTGAATCCTGGCTGAGACTGGAAATGTCGCGTCTAGGGCAGGTGTGGGGAGGAAGGTGGTGATGAGTAAATATGTGCAAACATGACTAATAACTAGGGCTGAAATGATTCCTCACAATGTTGCATATTAATGAGCGCTACATCCTCACACTGTTGCATAAGTTATTGTAGTTGTACCAGTGTGTCACTAAGGTCTCAGGACAGTTTTTTTACTGGCAAGTGCTTGACGATGGATCGTACAGTGGAAGATTACACAGTGTGGGCTCTTTTTCATCAAACGGCTGTTAAATCCCTTATTGCTACCCATCAGGGCAGCAGCATGAGAAGAGAGGAGGAGTTTTCTATGTTCTGATAGGCTGGTTGAAATTTTAGCTGTTTGTAACTCTGGTTTGTTTCGAGCGTGAGTATGAGGGTATTGTTGCGAGCACAAACAAGATTGTCTGTGCACACACACAGTTCACACTCAAAATTGAGTTTTGCTAGCTCAAAATCAGCTTTTCTACATGAGAAGAACATTTTATTAAAAACATTGCTCCTATGCCTGCAAATGAACTTTTCTCACTCTCGAAATTGGGCTTTTTTGTGCTCAGAATTGTGACACTATAATAGCCCCATATTTTCTACCTCGACACTTATATTAACCCCCATCTGTTTATGATTTTTTTGCTTGTGGACAGATTAATGAACCAGATTAATTTCCTTAGTTTAAAACTTTATGGATTCATTTAACAAGTAATTTCACTCACGGGAATGACCGGAGACTGGAAGAGCTGCTTGCTGCGATCTCCAAGCAGAGCTGCAGGGCGGCCATGACTCACCTGACTCGCTGAACAAAACAAGAAGAAGGGTAACATCAGGTAGGGTCAAGTTGTAAATGGAGCACAATGCTTTATTCCCACCTGATAAGAAGTTACCTTGCATGCTAAGAAGGTGCTGACTAGTGTGGATTGGCATGTTTGTCTGGTACGTCGCTGATGTCAGAGTTGTCATGTCACTAAAAGCACACAAAAGTGTTGTTATGAGAGTGGGTAACATAACAACCCTGTAGTTAGCAAGCCATCAATTTATCAAGGGCATGCTTTTGGTCTTGAGAAATGTTTGATTTGCCTATTTAAATTTCCCAAAGATCGCAAAAAGTCCCTTTAAATACAGTTGTAATCTCAAGATTTCCAAGCACTTCTTAAAATTGTGAAACACAAAATTTTTAAGGATTTTAAGCACACAGAAACAATGCCATAAATATTCTGTACTCTGATGTCCACTATTGGTTTCTATAAGGGGAAAAACTACTTCATGAACTTATGACCTTCTGTAAGTATTACTGCTTGTTAGATAGCAATACATAATTTGTATTGAACAAAATATTTAACTAGAACAGGGGTTCTCAAACGATAGGCCACAAGTTTCTGGAACATCGTAATATTGCATGAATTACTTTTATCCTGATTCACAAACACAGAATCATCTGTTTATCACTCTACAAAGGACACGGCAAAACGGCAGTGGCAATAATGCACCTCTTATTACTATTTTAATAAGGGACACAGCACTTGCATGGTCAAGTGGTCAAGAATAGGTTGGAAATATTATCTATACTGAGAGTGTAAACAATGAGACCAATACATTCAAATATTCAAGTAAAATCGAGCTGGAATTTATAATAAAAGAGCACAAAAGAAGTGACAAGTCTTCATAGTTTTCTTAGCGAAAAAATATGAGAATGAAATGAGAAGATCTCTGGGCATTCTTTAAGAAAGTCTTATAAAGATCCATGACTTTGTTTTTACAACATTAGCCACTCATTCGTCAAGGCTCTTATCAGGCAACTTGTGCTAAATGAAAACTTGCTGCACCTTGCTTTTGTTCCACAAGAACACAGAGGACCTCAGCAATCTTGTAGCAATCGGATTGTTTCAGATCACTTATAAAAGTTATCCATAGCTTACCTTGGGCAACTACAACCAGACACTGCAAACTCTCTATTGGAAACCAATCTATCTTCACTCCCCTGTCTGAATCACTCTGAATCTTTTCACTTCACCTTGATAATGTAGCCACTAATGTTGTACTGTACTAGAGCAAGATAACTAGGGTGAGAACTGTCCAGCCAGAATACACTGTGATTTAAAAACAATGATGATGGCTTAACGGTGTTGATTTCTCTTAATAAAATTGTATTTGGCTAAATGATATGTTTTGTTTTTACTGCAACAGGCTTAATGGTTTAATTCATTTTTATTTTATAAGAAAATAATTTTTTGGGGTGCTCGTTCACATTACACACAATATGCGACCTGTATCCATTCATACGTCAGGACCATAAAAGCAACCTGGGTTGGATTTGAAAAAATAAATAAATAAAAAAAAATAATAATAATAAAAAATCAGAACTGAGCTGCTCAGACAATCCTGAAAATATCAGATACAGATGGTACCTGAGAGAAAACATCGGACTTGGATCACCTTGGGCTGCAGTCTGAAGGTAGCCTTAATTTTAACAGCCTGGGTCTTAATTAAAGACTTGTGTCCAGCAACATATTTTTGAGCAATACTTCATCTTTTTAATGCCTACCTCTGTTCTTTCCGACGTCTTTTCTCCTCCTCATGCAAGACCTTTTTGAGCTGTAGAAAAAGCTGGTGCTTCTCCTCTTGAAGACCTTGAAGCTTCACTCCCATTTTCATAATCTTAAAAAAAGGGACATTAAAAAACGGGTTCAACAATCTACGCAATACTTGTAAATAAATACCTGTTGAAATATAGCCACCCAGCAAACTCACTTGTTCTTTTGTTTCCTCCAAAGACATCCTTTCCTCCATCTCTTTCTTTCGCTTTCTCTCTTCCTCTTCTTTTAACTTCTGCTCCATCATTTTGTCAACCTCTTCCTCCTCTGATATGATTGAGCAGAAAAGTTAATAAGTTAAGCACATGAATTTCAGCACATCTGCAAGTTCCACACTTGAAAGGTAAAAGATTTCAGTGCTCACCTTGCCTCTTGCGCTCCCTCTCTCTCATAATATGCTTATGTAAGGCACGTGCCATGGCATTTGACAGTTTGGGCCTCTCCAGAAGAGCCGGCATGATGGTAGGGATTGGTGGTGCCAGCTGCAGAAGAAATGCCAGGTAAAAAGATCACAAATGGAGATCGAGTCTGTGAAAACACAGCCTCAACAGATCAACATAATTTAAAGGCTTCGGTGATCTGATAACTTATCATCTGAAATGTAGCCATGTTTACATTAACGATTCACAAACTATAAATATCAAATAAAAAGACACGTCACAAACACAAACCCAGGCAGCTGTCAAAAAGGCGACATGCCTTGCTAACGCTCTTTAGCCAAACTTACCATATCAATTCTAAAACACCAAGACTAGGCTAGACCAAAGCTTAGAAAAAAAAGTTAAAAGTCAGGCGCTGTAATAAGAAGCAATATAATACTGTATCTAAGAACTCACTGCACTGGGTTAGCTTTAAAGCGATTTGACAAGCTAGCTGGCTATGCTCACTAACGTTAGGTCGTTAGGGTAATCGATTAAAAAAGCTGTCAAAAAAGTATCAAATTAGTTTTTGTAGTTTTCAGCATGTGTAAAACCTATAAACTCCTAAATCAGAATAGCATGCTAACTGCTAAAGCGAGCATGCTAACTGCTATAGGAGCAGCTTCCTCAGCTAGCTTGCAAAACCAGTGCTCTTTATAAAATTAAGAATGCATTAAAGTTGATGAAATCTTCATAAAACGCACTTTTGTCCGTTTCTGAGTTTAAAAAATGCTGAGCTTGTCTGAAGGCTTCACAAGTTGACAACACAAACAAAATCGACAGGAAACGCAGCTCGATCCACTTCCGCTGGGGGCGTGGTCTAATGACGTAACGTTATCTTCCGCTAGGAAAAAATTCATTTTTAATGACGATATGTTATTAGGTATAATGTTATCATTATTCATAAGCAACAGTAGCCTAAATGTCCCCTTTATTGTTGTATGTGACTTTTAAAATCTAATTTCTCTCACTTACACAGATCTGGAATATAACGTAATTATAGTTTAACTGTATTATCTGTATTGCCTTGAACGGTTTGTTACAATGATTATGAATATAAAATTACATATATAATGTCGCCTGATCATGTATGTTAACCAAATAAGCTACATCATTTGACAGAGTCAATGCTCAAAAAATTCTCAAAAGCAAAGATTCTTGACACTGTTTTGATAGCTTCATCTGATTGGCTAAGCCACAAATTGTTACACACAATTGGGCCTTTAAATTGTAAAATGATAGGGCATTACACATAAAGCCTATTTTTAATCAAATTATTTTGTTTCCATGTAAAGATCTAAACTTACAACATCCTTTAAAACACAAAGAAAAATAACTTTTTCGGCAGAGTTTACAGTAATTAGAGTTTACAGCTAATTATTTGTGATCATAAGAAAACACATTCAAAGACTAAAAGAAGCATTTTTTGTTCTTTAACATCAGATTTATAGTGGTTGAAAGATTAAACTTTGTAGGGCATGACATTTAAAGCTTTACAGAAGGGAAAAAACCATACCATTAAATAATCCAGTCCAAAAAATATCATCAGGAAATCTCAACAAATCTAATCAAACTTCATTTATGCAGGGCAACAAACCTGCGCGGATTACATGCAACTCTAAAGTAACCTGATAGAGTTTTAAGCATTCACAAAACAAAGCTGCAAAAGCCTACAATGTTATACAAACTGAGTTCAAAACAATATCCTGCCAAAAAATGAACAAATAGGTTTCAACCCAACACATTCTAACAACAGCAATCCTAACCCTTTAAAATAATATGTTTGGCAACAGTACAAATGGTATGATAGTCCCATATTATCCATGATTTTGGTCTGCAAATATGATAGTTAAAAAGTTCTAATAAAACACTTCAAATTGAATGTGTTATAGCAGAGGAACAAAGCATGACAGTTGTCTGGGATAGAGAAATGCTCAAATGAGAAAGGGAAAATACAGAAATTTCAGCCTGCCTTAAAACAACTCAAAAGCAAGGAGTGAAGGGAAAAAGCATACAATATATCATAACAAGAGAAGGACAGAAGCTGGCAGTGCACTCAACATGTACACTTCATGTGGCCTTAGGTATTGATAATTTTATTTCAAAGAGTGGAAGAGTTGAACAAGAATCAGTTACACATCTTTCAAAGCGTCCCCATAGACGCTTTCATCACTGTAAGCAATGTAAAGGAAAAAGTCCTCTTCATGATGCTCCTAAAACATAAAATTGTGAAAAATTTGAATTGTTGAAAAACACAGAATTCATCAATGAACAGAAATATCAAAAAAAAATGTACCTGGTACAGCAGACCCATAGTAGCAGATGTCGGAGGAATGACATTATTTACAAAAAAGAAGAGAGCATCCTCAGCCCTCAAATGAATCCTCTTCCGAATGAGGAAGTAAAACTGTCCCACTAGAACAATGAGAAAATGACGTCAATTTGCAGCAACCTACTCTTTTTATATCCTCGATATAATGGGGAAAAAAGAGAAAAAAAAAACACTATACAAATGTTGTTTTTAATTGATTGAATGTGATGTCCATGTTATAGCAGTTGTGGTCTGGTGGATAAGGAGATCGCCTTGTGATTGGAAAGTCGCCGGTTTGATCCCCAGATCCACAGAGTTGAAGGTGATGTGAGTGATGAAACACTTGCTCTCCATCTTCAACAACCACAGCTGTGGGGCCCTTGAGCAAGGCACCAGTTTCCCGACTGCTTGCTGGGCTCCCACTGCTTCGGGGGTGTGTTCACGGTGTGTTTGTTCACGGTGTGTGTGTACACTGGCATGAGTTAATGCAGAGCACAAATTCCGGGTATGGGTCACTCCATATCTGGCCAACTGGTCACTTTCACTTTACTTTAATGAACACATGGTCTGAATGGGTTAATGTTATGTTCATCCGATGCAATGCTACACTTCACATGTCCTGCTCACTGAACGCCACCAGAAACCTCATCTTTGAGTATTGTGCACATGTTCAAAGCCTCAGACAAAGCAGATATTTCTTTGAATTCTTTGCGCAGGTTGTCATTGCTTGACTGTCTTTGTATTGGTTAAACTCAGTGCTTTAAGTGGGCCGGTACACGATGGTACTCAGTATCTCAGAACTTCTAAAGTAGATTTTTAGAGTACCACCACTTCTCAGAACGTTGTGAACGTACCAGTATGCTCAGAAATGTGTGTTATTTTTAAACACTCCTTTAGGTACCTGGACTATTTAGCACTTGATATTTCACCTAACACGCTTGCATCGAGGCCAGTGTGAGGAGTCAACACAAACACTGAGATTTGATGCATCCAACGCAAAAAATGGGGTCAATGAAGATGCAACTATAATGCATCCAGGTCGGTGTCAAAGAAGCAGACAAGAAAAGTTGTCTTTTCTATATAAAATTGACTAGACAATGTCTGTTATTGTTTGGCATGGTTTGGTTACATATAGTGTTTCTTTTGCAGGTCTAAAAAAAATACTACTTGAAATTGGTCTTAAATAGTGTTTAAACAAGTAGTAAACAAGTTACATATAAGCTAAAATCAACCGTTACATCTTTCTTATGTAGTTTATTTTTTAAGTATATTTTTTCATTCTTTGATCTGCAAATTTCATTTAATTACATACAAGTTCAGCAGCAACTTTCTTTCTATTGAAAGAAAATGTTGTGTTTTCTGTTACACTGATGTTTGTTGCATTTTTGCTAATTATAACGTCAAATTAAACCAATTTAGTAACTGTATGCTCTCATTTGAAATTTTATCTAAATAGTCAATATATGACTCTATATGACTCATTTATATTCAGAAATCTCTGCATTGTATGCTCTGACCTCCATTAAAAAAAAAGAGTACTACCACTTCTTGTTGTCCACTTAAAGCATTGGTTAAATATAACTAAAATGTTCAAATCAATTAATCGTTCAAAACACCTAAAAGCCAAAACCAAGCAAACCTGTGAGATCAGATGGGACGAGATATTTCTTTTTGTCCAGATCTCCTATTCTGGCTTTTGGAGCTTTTTCGACGATCACCTGTTAAAACAAATCAATGCTGAATTGAGAACACATCAAAAACAACTGGATGTGAAACTGCAGCTGTTTCAGAACTGCAAAACCAATACTGTCATTGGTATGCCCCATCTCTGGGCTTGTTTTCTTACTCATTTCTGCTATAATATTTTAACTGACAACACATAAAGCAACTTCAAAACTAACCTTATGTGAGGGCTTGGTCAGAAAACATTATATAGCATTCAAACAAAGACTCAAATCGAAAAGATGAAGCCACAAACAGTTCATTTGATGTTCAACAAATAAAAAATAATGTAACATATAAAAACAAATTTTACGAACACATCTGTTCAACAACTGTCTCGAAGTTAACGTTATATTTAGTATTTGCGATCTAATAGAAACCAAATGAAAGCACATGTTAATGTAACGGCCGAAAGCTAGACCTTTCATATTTGAAGGACAGCACAAAACAGGCGTTCATTTCATTCATGAAACTGATAACTTAGAACAAAAACGGATGTACAACAAGCCTCTTTCACTCTAATGTAATAAATACGTGCTGTCACTCTGAAAATCCCTCGGTAGATTTAAGTATCAGGAAGAAGAAGGCCCTGGCATAAACAACTGCTTTCTGACTCACAGGCACTCTGTCCGGGTACTTCTTTCGGATTTTCTCCCCCTCGGACCGTCGCTTCTCAAAGGGGTGCTCTTCTTTGTACATGAACTTCATTGTCAAGGTTTAGGAGAGCTTAGGTAGGTCCGAGAAAAGCTATCGTCGATGTTGTTTACAAACTAGCTTGGGCTTTTGACAACTGCGTCGGAGGGCGGAGACAGGCACCGGACGTCACCGGACGTCAGATACGCAATGACGTCGGCAGTATCGTCCCTACTCAGTTGTTAAGAATTTTGAGTTACCTTAAAAAAAATCATTTAGAGATATAAGAATTGTTTTTAGTAAAATCAAACTGTAGAAATGTCAATTTAGAGTTAAAAAATAATTTCTAACAGTAATGTTATACAGCTTGGTTTGTTCTGCAGTGAAAAACTGCAAATTGGTTGTGAAGCAGTCTTCAGACATGTCTGTTGTTATGGCCAAAGGGATGAGCAGTTGAGGTTCCTGAATAAGGATAACAGATAAGTACACGACCACAACCCAGCATGTCTTCTGTTTGCATAGGGTTGTTTTATTCAATTTTATCTAAAATAAAAAAAGTAAGTATTTATCTATCATATAATTATTATTAATAATTATGAACTACATTTACATTTACATTTATGCATTTGGCAGACGCTTTTGTCCAAAGCGACTTACATTAGGGGAGAGACAATATGCAATTTGTTACACCGTCAAAGTCTATCTCAGCTTCTCATAATAGAATTGTATCAACTGATTAATAAACCAAAGCAGTGAGGAAGTAGAGGAAGAAGATAAAGACAGAGGAGGGAAAAAAGAAGGTAGTTTTTTTTAATTTTTTTTTATAGTAGGTGTTCTCTGAAGAGAAGAGTTTTCAGTTGCTTTTTGAAAGCTGTTAGTGTTGTTGCTTTCCTGACTGGATCAGGGAGTTTGTTCCACCAACCAGGGACCGTGAAAGAGACAGTGAAAGAGAGCTATTCTTCAAACTCTGTTCACGGCTTTTACATTTCAATGAGTAAGGGATAACTTTCAACCATCCATCCGTACACTGAGAACTGTCCCCAGATTTAATTAGGTTTTTTTTTCATTTTGGAATCTGTTTAACCATTCTCCTGTTCTAGTAACAGCTCTTTTAGCATAGCTTAATAAAGAACAGACAATCTAATTATGCTAATATAATTTTCTTACCAGTTGACTTTTCAACTTTCAAACCAATATTGGCAGGTACAATGCCTTTGTGTCCATGATATATTTGCTTCTCAGTGCTCCAAAAAAACAAGTTAAATTGGTCAGTACAGCAGGTTTTTAATTAGAAAAAAACCCCTCTATAACAAAATCTGATACTGCTAAAGAAAATCTAAATCAAAGATCTATCATAAAATTGCTGAAACCAAATAGCAAAACAACCAAAAGACTTCCATAATATTTAAAAAGTTACCTGTCTAATATAACATTTAAGGGCGGGAATAGGAGTGGCATAAATTTAAATGCTAAAGAGACACGGCACCCTTAGTTTCCCTGGCTCATTTCTGAAAATCCCATAAAAAAACAAGAGAGGAACTTGAATAAAAAAACATTTACAGTGCATAAACACTATTCATTAATTTTTAAATGCTGTTAAAGTGAGTTAAACCTGCTGCATAGAAAACAATACTACCATATTGCCAGTTATGAAATGTGCATTTTTGAGTCATCTTTTAAAAACAAACTTATTCACTGAGAAAGAGAAAGATCACGGTCAGACTGCAGGCACTGGCATATTCCTATTGCAACTTGAACTGATTAATGACAACCACTCACCGAGCTCGTACATTTTAAGTATATTTAAAACAGTTTTATGTGCTTCATATTAACTCATAAGAACTCATGATGACACAGGTGTCCGTCAGTTAAGTCTTCTGGAAAATTCCTCATTAAGTAGTTATTTTAATTCTTAGTATTCCATTTAGAAAAGGCGAGGTGGGTTCTTATGGGTTAAGAGTAATCTCATATTGTCATCCCGCTGCAGTTACACTACAGCCCCCCCCCCCCTCTCTCTCTCGTTTATATTAAATTAAATTTGATCCATGTTAGTCTTTTAAGCAGACCAAGACCTATGTATTCATTGAAACACAACAAAATCTGTTGTAGGGTTTGTATGGCACTTTAAAATTAGCAACATGTCCTAAAAATAAAACAATTTAATTCCTTTACAAAGAGCACCAGAACTTAAAGCATAAGGAACCTTGAAGGAGACCATAAGTCTGTTGTCAAAAGACTCCATTTTATTTTCCTATTGTCCTTGCAACTCTCTCAATCACTTATGTATCCATATTCAAGAGCATCCAAAATGTGTCCTTGAAATGTGTCTTTGTTACCCGGAGCTTCTACGTGACCCTTTGTAAAATACATGGAAAATGACTAGCAAAAGCTGTAATAATAGACTGTGGTTTTCTCTCTAACTGACCTCTCCACCACAGCAGTACAATGGCATTACCTGCTTTAGTTCCAAAACAAGATGTCAGACACCTGAGATGGCCATCTGTAAAAAAAATCTAATAAATAAATGAAATAGAAGCTTAAAGTGAGAATGAGTCCATCCGACAATTGTGGCAAGATCTTAAACTAAAGGCAAAGACACTGAGGATGTGGGAATAAGTGCTAAATATGTGTGAGAGCTGAGTGACAACATTAACTTATTTCAATAACTTCCAAAATAAACGAGCGCTACAGACGGATCAGACACATTCAACCCTGTTCACTCAAACATGCACAGCTGTTTAAGGCAGAATCTCCATTTTTAAGGAAAATATCCAAGAAAAAATCCTGTCAGATTTTTTTCGTCATAGTCTCTTTCACTCCCAAATCATTTCCTCTGAGGAGTCCATTAGATCGAGAGGCCAGCAACTGCAGTGCAGGAGAGCGGAGTAAAAACAACACTGTGTCCAGAGGAGAGAGCCTGGTCCTGGCATAAACAATCACCAGAGACGGTGCTGGTGGAGATTTCGACTGAGGACGGAGCGAACGTCTGAGGTAAATCTACAAAGAAAAAAAAAATAAACAAAAATGAAGCGAGGTTAAAGCAATTTCAATAAACAAACAAAACACACTGCGCCTGTATTATTAGCGAACAATTCTAGCCCCCACAAAGACTAGTGCTGCTTACATGCAGCTGGATTAGATGCTACTTTCTCTGAGGAACACTAATTTTTTTTTTGTGGAAAAGGTGCCATCCTTGACACGAGTTATTTAGAACATTTGACCTTTGTGGTTAACATTGTTAGGAGCTATACTCTCATAAAGGAGTTAAACATTGTAAAAATGGGCATTGATATCCATGCACCCAGGAAAATTCTCTCCTTCAATCCTCGTTTTACTTCCTACTTTCTATGTCTTCCTTGCCTTTCTTCCTTTGTCATCCATTCTTTTTTCCTTTATTGTCTTTCTTTCTTTCTCCTTTCTTTCTTTCTTTCTTTCCTTCCTTCCTTCCTTCCTCCACCTTCCTTTTCTCCCTTCCTTCTTCTTTCTTACTTCCTTCCTCTTTCTCCCTACCTACCTACCTCACTCCATGGCCATTTCATGGCTACAAAAATTTCAATTTAACTCATTTACAACAACACGAACATCAAAAAAAAAAAAAAAAAATCCCTCGGTCCAGCTTATTCAGTTCAGTTTTTACAAAGTCCACCACAGTTCTGGGTTATCTGTATTTCTTTAAGATCTCACCCTGTAAAGTATCTCCTCCTCATAGATGCATAAATAGAGCATTTAATCAGGATATGTTTAACAGACAAACTACATTGAAAATGTCTGGTTCCATCACTGTGTATACGTCATCCAGTTTGTTCTGTGATTGATGTTCCCATTCTTGTTATACATACTGGTTTAATATTTGCTTTAAATCTGTCGATGGAATCTGATGTTGAAAGAGACATATCTGGGTTTCACCATTTTAAACAGAATATTCTCCCCTTTAAGAAACATAGATATTCCATTTGAAAAGCATACTTATTCACAAATTTAAACAGTCAATGCACTCACCTCAATGCATCCAACATGGGAAGCAGGTTAAGAAGTGCTGTGTCACTTGGGTCACTGAACCATGACTTTATAGGTATTGCATTGTCTAAGGGTGAAAATAACACTTTTATAGCCAATCAAATATTTCAAATTATGCACACAGACACATGCAACTTCTACTACCTGGATGACTTCGATAAGCTCCCGGCGAGTTGTCCAGAATAACTATACTAGAGAGATCGCTGTGTACTACTGACAAATCTTTTATGTAGCTCCCTAGATCCAGAGTACAATGCTGAAAAGGGAACAAAATAAACTGTTATTTGTCTTATGGGTAGAATTTGAAAGAAACCTAATCTGTGACTTTTACCTGTCTGTAGTATCTCCTTTTGAGGATGCCTCTGTTGTTATCCAGCTTATCTGCTACAGCTGACCCATATATCTCCATACTAGCTGTAAATACTACCAACTCATACCACTGACTGACCTGACACATACAAAGAATGAGAAATATGCACATTATTATGATCAGAACCGGTCTCAATTGTATACATAAAAAAACACAATAGTTTTTAAAAGACGTGATTAAAGTAGCAATAAAATCTGTAAGATTGAACAATAATTTGTCATCAAATTTGCACATGTGATAGGATTCACTTACCACTTCTAAAAAGAAATCGACATGTGGCCTTTTATGGACAAAAAACCTGACTGGGTGTTTGTCTATTACCACCTGAAAAATAGAGAAGAAAACATATTTTGAGAAGGAATTATTGGTATTGTTTGCATCATCTTTTTGTACTGAAATTAAAAGACCTCGATGGTTATTTAGCCTTTTCTGTTGACTTAAACAATGATTTCAGACCTTTAACTTTTTTGTTTGTTAGTTTGTTTGTTTATAGCCAAGACAACGGCGCAGGTTTTTTCATGGATATATGTAGGTCTAAAACTTACTTAGATATATTTATTTCTCAACTGTTAAAACAAGTATGGTTAAACTTTTACTTGTAAAGTAAGGATGGCATTTAATATTTCAGAATTATGTGCTTTTGGATGACTGAGGATATGTGTGATGTATCAGTTTGTTTCACATTTAACCCTTTACAGCATTTGAGAAAACAATATTTAAGACTATTTATTTATTTACAGGACTCAAGTTGAAAGTTTTCTTTGGGTAACACCAGTTGCCTCAATTCAAGATTTTTATGAGCCCCAACAACAATCAGCCAAACATCATGAATATGTAACATTTTTAAAACTACTAATTAAAAAACATTTTTGTTTGTGAAATAAACCAAGTATTCTTCAAAAGCCATTAGAAATCACCAAAACCATTCATTGTGGAGCAATGAGCTGTGGAATGCTCAGGATCTCAGATCAATCTCAGTCCTGTTTTTAAACATTTTTTTAAACTGGCTTATGACAATAATCGGGTAGGCAAGAAATTAGTGTCTGACTCTTTTTGGTTTTTGTCACTGATTTGAGTCCTTTAAACCCCTTTGACTATTTGTTTTAATGCTTGAAGTGTTTTATTTTCTGCACAGTGCCCCGAGCAACAGAAATGCTGTAGTGTGCTGCTAGACAAATAAACTGTGATTTGACCTGAATGTACTGAACACGTACCTTGAGTATAAAGTCTGGGGGTGTCCCAGGCCTCACTGTGGGTCTGAGAACTCCATCATGGTGAGAGTGAATCAAAGTCTCATCGAGATCCAACACCAAGACCTTCCTCTTCACTGCATCTACAGTAACAGTTAATGAGCACATCAGTCACCAAAAAAACCTACATATCGTTTCAGAGAACAACTAAGCCATCTGTTTTAATGACAACCATGAATCTAGTCCACAAGAGTGACAACCTTTTTATAATATATATACCAAAGTTATATTAAATATAAAAACATTAAATATATCAAATTAAATGCATAATAATAACAATCTTTCTTATAAAAGAACTATGGACTAAAGTTTGAAAAAAAACAAAAAAAACTAAAACATTCATGGTTAACAAGAACGATGATAAAGGCTCAAATAATTGATGGAAGACAGTTAAAAGTCACTTACTGAGTCTGTTTCTGGAAACAGGGGAGAGAGGTAATATGTCATAACGCACTGTTTGGTACTGGATTATCTGTAGAGAATAAAAAAGGGATGTCAATCAAGCAAGCAATTAACCTTTCTTCAAATATATAGAGTACAATGATGCAACAGCCAGTGTCCAGTGTTGTGTCTGTATTGCCGAAATACCCTCGTTTTACTTCTAAATCTGCTTCCTGAAAACAACCGGTATCTTTAAAACTAGCCAAAAGGACAGCCCTAAAATAACAGCCCTAGTGTGATCAGGTTTGCTTCATTAAGGTTAAAGATGAAGTGTGCAGGGTCCTCCATGAATGTTGTGGCCACTCCTGTTCAATAAGAGCCCCAGTTAGGGAGCAGTGCACTCAACCCTGAGTAGTTCTGCTGTACTTTAGTCTTTGCAAAGCAGAAGTCATACGGTCACCAGAATATATGGAACCAGATTATTAATAAACTGAAAACAGCTGTGCAAAGATGTGAGAACTTTACAGACAATAGAACAATCTATGTACCATTTAAATCTAAATATTTAGTTAGATAAACACAAAGATTTAAAATAAAAAGTAGCATTAACAGTTAAGGGCTGCCCTGTTTTATTTTAGGAAACGATGAATGTTGATAACAAAAATGTTCTTGGTTCTTTCTGTTTATACCTTAGTGAAGAGTATTTTATGTACCAAGTCAACTCTCTCTCTAAACTCAGAAAATATTATATGAATGTGGATACCTTTGGCACAACAAATTGGTTTTCTTTTGCAATCTATATGGGAATATCGTAGCATTAACAAAAAAATTAACTGCATGAAATTTATTTTACTTACTTATATATTAGAATTAATATCTTGACCAGTCAAAACCAGTCCAAAACTGATACAAATTTCATATTTTTTCATATTTCCTCCTCAATAACGTTAAGAACAAAACTGTTAAGTTACTTTCACACAAAGAAAACAACTACCATACCCATGCACATCCACCAATCCATGGGGAGAAACAGTATTTCACAGGTTCTACGGTGTAGTTAATTTTTTCTAGCTGTTCAGATTATACAGTTTCATGATCGATGCCCACAAAAGTTCAAAACAGCTGAACTTTGTTGGATGCTCCTAGTGGAAATAGGGAGTTAATTAAAGGGCTCATGCCATGTTGAGTCTTTTATAGTGCTTTACAAGAGTAGATTGATCAAAAATTTCCAGAATAAAAAAAAAACTTGTTTCTTTTAAAAATGGGTTTATTTGCGCCACTGACGACGTCACTCGAGTCTCATTGTAAGGTCACGGTCGATTTCCCTCGCACGGAAGTGATGCACTATCCACAAGACAACGCCTTCTCTCATGATATCGGGAAACAAACACACGCGAGTCAAACAGAGGGCACACAACTTGAACTTGTATTATTTAGGATGGCAACAAGAATGAAAGGAAAATGCTCAGTTCAGGGTCAAAGAAACCGAACATCTATATGACTCCAGCTCATTGACTTAAGGTTTTATAATAGTGTTCCCTCCAAACGCCATTATAGTGTCTAACAATTGCTGCTTGCTCGGTTTTGAATTTGCTCATATTTTCTCTCACATCTACATTGACCGTCAGACAGAAAATTTGCATGCGCTACATGAATATGCAAATTACTGACCAATAGGTTATTAGAGTGATTACGAAGTCTGCCAAATGAAAAATCGCAGCTCATTTCCGAAATAAGCCTACGCTATAAAATGAAGAGATTGAATGCAATTTTAATTAACAATAGAGACTTATTAAGTAAACGAATCAGATTTCCCATACAATAACACCAATGTGAACAACATATTATTAAAACTAGCACAATGTCACTGAACCTTTAAGTCTTTCTAGTATCCAGCCAAGGAAAATCTTAACAGCTAAGAGTTAGGAATATGTTTGATGGAAAACATAAAAGTTTACCTCAAACTTCACTGTATAAATGAAACCTCCAAGCATACATTTACATAAACTGTCGGTCTGTCAATTTATCAAGAAATATTGTGATTTGATTCACTGCTTGATGAACGCTTCCTTAGAGTATCCCTAAAGATAAATTGGCTTGATGAAATTGTCTTCTCTACAGCACCCTTAAGCTGTTCTTACATTTGGGCTCAGTTCGATTTATTTAGTCACTTAGTTATTGTCAGTGTTCTGGTTCCAAATGTTTGGAGTCATGCAAAGTATTTCATTCTCCTGATGTTGTGAGACATTGTAAAAAATATCTTAGTTATTCAAAAACCTTTGACAGGTAGTGGCTTTTATTTATCTTTCCTTCAAAGCAAGCAACAGCTCTACTCATGAGACTTGTGAACTGAGAGGAAGAGTCCAGAGTCCGCTGTAATGAGGACATACAGCATCATAAACATGTCCCCAGGCCAGCAACTAATTCAGGGCAAAAGTGTTTTGCTAAATAAAAAATGTCTAGCCCTGAAGCCAAATAAAGCTAATGAAACCCCACAAAATAGATCTGAGTTTTCGTAAACAAATCATTGATTAAACACACCATGACAACCCAATAAGCTTCTGGATGGGGTTAGTTTTCATTTGTTTGGATAGTCAGAAGCTCTTAATAGGAAGTTGTAATGAGAAAACACCGGGAGGGGAAGTGACAATAATTTTCAAATGCTGCTCTCCCTCTCAATAAATATTTGGCTTCTCTTGCACACATTTTATAAATATGCTTTTTTTTTTTATTATCACTACAGTTATTTATTATATGTTATCTATTGTAAAATATAGCACAGGAAAGGTCTTATGAAAAATTAATCACAGCGTAAATCAATATTGCAATAATGATTAAAAATACTTCTAATCCAATTATTTTCAAAAATCATTCAGACCTATGTCAACTTAAACAAGCTTTCATTCCAGGATTGCCTGGACGATCTTTATAATAAACTAAAACAAAGCTCATTAAAATTCAATGTGAGCACAAATCACCCAAAGCGTGCAAAAACTGGGTTTCTAAATTCATACAAAGTAATGACATTTTGAAATGTTGTTAAAATGTCAAATGTTTGTTTTATTCACCAAACGTGTTTCTCGCGAGGAAAATAAATTTAAAGAAGAGTTAAAATGTAAATATACAAGTTCACCTTGTTTTCTCCAGCTGTTTTTTGGGGTTATTATAACACATTAACACTTTGGGAATGCGATGGATTTTGCAAGAGATGCAAAAAATGTTTCTCCATCCTGATTTATGTCCAATTTTCATTTGATTGCATGCAATTAAGTGTCTTAAACACGTAATAGTTACAGATTGCACCGTCAAAAGGCAACGAGATTGAATTTATCCTCTTTTTAAGACTACTTCCATTCTTTCTATTCTGCTTGTCAGCAAGAAAGCATGAGCTCAACCAGACAGATGTTGGAGTGCTCACCGTCCGTAGATGTTTTCTGAGGATGTATAAAAAGAAGCTCCATATTCTAGACGTCACTCCAAGGAAGGTCCGAATCCCGAGTAAACACTGGCGAGTCTTCAACATGCTGACAGTCGATTATCCGGTGAATCATACACAAACACCCGCAGAATCAGGGAACAGCGACTTGTGTTCAGAGCAGCTGTCTGCAACCACGGCTAGAGCTAATCAGGTCGGCTAACCACTTCCCGTCGCTAACGTTACTTTCTGCAGTAACGCAAGCGACAAACGTTTGTCTGTAACAGACACTCTACTGCACTTGGACCAGCCAGTGTCGCTAACCTGCTAAAATGTCAAACGTTTCCAAACGAAGCCACGGACACAAACGGGGCTTCGCGGTCACAGGCTAGCTGGACTTGAGGAGCTAGCTCTGCATTCAGCAAGCTTTAGAACGATTCATTCTTCCTCGGGTTTAAGATTCTTCAGCACGAAAGGCTGTAAGCCAATATCATAACCTCGGACAAACGGCCAAGTGTGCTAAAAGTCCACTCAAGCGCCATTTAATTCGTTTATTGTACATCCGGGAGCGAACAGTGGCTAGCCGTCAAGACATTGAAACGTCACTTCCGAGTAACAAAAGCGTGAAACCTAAATATGGATGTTGGCAAAAAAATTGTATTATGCTTATTGTGATTCACCCAGTGGTTTTTTTTAACAGTTATCTAAGACAGTGTATGCTATATATTTGACTTTTTAAAAGCTGCCTGCAAATTTGAGTAACCAAAACAAAGAAAGTTCACATTTTGCACAATTACAACCCAGTCAGAAAGAAAGTAATGAAAAGACAAGTAAAAAAAGGAATGAAGAAAGAAAGAAGAATGAAGGAATATGAGAATAGAAGGAAAGGAATGAAGTAATTAAGAAAGAAAGAGAGGAAGTAAGACAGGAAGGAAAAAATGAAGGACGGAAGAAATAAATGAAAAAAGGAAGGAAGACAGAGAGTAAGGTAAGAAGAAAGAGAGAAGTTTCGTCTGGGACATCTGACAGTCATCTGGGACCGGGACTTGCAAACATATCGATGGTCTGTTATATATCAATGATTATGGTCTGATTATGGAGCTTTTACCAGCTTTGACCCATATCTGGTGTTTCTTTGGCATGTACCTCTTGATTTGGTCTGCTCATGTACTATAAAGTTATAGATTTGCATCTTACTAGTGGATTTAATGCAATACAATCAAGTATGGTGATGTCAATAGCTATATTGTATCCATAATAACAACAATAAAGGACCAACCGCGTAAGGGATATATTTAACGGTTAAGTGTGCAATTTTCAGTTGTGAATGCACGACGTGGAGGTGAAGAACCTATTTTTAAAAATGATTAGTAACCTTCTTTTTAATCATATAATGGATGTTAATCAGTGTGTAATGCTTTTACAGTCTTACTTAAATTTGTTTTACCTGTTTTTAGTCTTCTGTAAAACATTGAATTGCTAATGTGTTTGAAACTCTCCATACAAATATAATTACACTTACTTTGCTTTTATTTTTTTAATTTGTACATTTTCTTATTTTTCAATTTCATTAAGGGTTTCATTAAGGGTTCACTATATTTCATTAAGGGTTTCTGTTTATAGATTTATTTCTTTATTTATTATTTCTTATTTGTCTTTTAGTTAATTATTGTAAGATATTTCCTTTCATTTGTTTTATATGTGTACATGCTTTCATAATTATGTGATTGTTATATGTATTTATTTATGTAATTTAATTAATATATTATACATTTTAAAAGTTTTATTTACATTTTCGCTTGTCTACCGATGGTGACTTGTGCTCCGGCCAGCAGGGGGCAGTGTTTTCAAGCGGGAGAAGTGTCTGACTCTGTCAGAAGTGTGTCTCTGTGAGTCTGTGAGAGGAGGACTGTCGAAAGGGAATAGTGTTCTCTGGTTAGCTGTGGTTTAGTATTATGAGAAAGATGCTTACAATCATTTCTAACGTTCTGAGGGGCAGCGCCAGCAGGAACGTAAGTACAGTAACGTTAACTTGAAGTTTTTGCTCGTATTTTGCCGCTTCACCAAATCACCTCCGCTTTGAAGACGAGCTAAGCCGAGTGCAGTGTTGACCTTGCAGGGTAACGTTAACGTTACTAGGCCCAGCTGACACTCGGGGCCACATCTATATGAAACTTTAATATAATAGCTATTTGGTTAAATTGTGAACTATAATGTTGACCTTTTATTCTAAAGTATGCTACGTTAGCTAGATACTTCGCGAACGAGTGTTTTAGCATTGTTAGCTAGCAAATATATAACTGGGATGGGAACATCCTGAACTGGTTTGTCAACAAGCTCCCATTTGGTTGAGCTGTGAGTAGCAGAATAGTTTTAGGCTGCTTGGGTGTAGTATTTTCATACAAAACAAGTAATATTAGTTGACCCGTGTAGAGTGAAGGCTCAATCTTAAATCGTTTTCACTGGGTAGTGACCTGTGTTCTTATTGTAGTTGGATATCATTTAGTCAAATTTAAAATAAAATTTATGTTATAGAAATATATACTTTACAAAAATAGGTCTAATTACATTTTCAACATGCACTGTTTTGTTAACTAGTTTTAGTAACGTGCAATATTGACACAGAATTCTACAGAACCTGTTTTTTTTTATCCTGACCTGCTGCTCTTCTCACTAGCTGTATCTCTCAAATATGCCCTTTTACTAACTCTTTTTATCTCTCTCTGGATTTTATTTACTCTCAAATGTTTCTTGGGTCTGTTTTTAGGGAGCAGAATTGGTATCGGAGGTACGTATTAAAGTTCTGGACTGATCTGTGTCACTGTTTTTGTTTACATTTTTTGGTTGAATCTCTTTAGTCTTCTTACTTTCTGGTGTCACACCTTTTTAAGACATATTTTTTTTCCCACAGTGTTTCGCTGCCATTACTCTTTATTTCCATTACTCATTGCTGATGAATTAGTTTTTTTTGTTTTGCCGAGTTGATGATTGTGAGGATGAATGGACAGATTTCCTCTGGTAATTGAGCCTCAGCTAATAAAACCTCAATTGAGATATAGTTTGGCTATCTGGTATTTAATTTGTAGACGTGATTCCTTCTTATTTTAATGTCAGTATGGATGATATAAAGCATCAGTTCTCTAGAGAACATTTTACAGGTCTTAACAGCGATTACTGCTTTTTAAATTTCACTTAATCTGACTAAATGCTAAATTATTGAAACATGTTATGGATCAAGACACATATTTACACATTTTACTACGAGCGACCAGAGTTAGACTTTGACTGTGTAACAAATTGCATATTGTCTCTCCCCTACTGTAAATCGCTTTGGACAAAATACATAAATGTAATGTAAATATAAATGATTATATTGCTTCAAACAAACTCCATATTGGAGTATCGTTTAATATCAGTGGAAATATTGTGCGGATTAAAATACATTACAATTTTTTTTCTCAAATTAAAGCCTGTTTTCTGTGCTTTTGTTTCAGTTAAATCTCCCAAAAACCTTTAATTATATACACTAATGTTTTTAAATTAATGCTTTTTAATGTAAGGTCGGTGTATTTATTGAAATTTATGTCCATTCAGACCAGATTTGTACTGAAATAGTTTGAAAAAAAAAAAGCTATTGCAAGATTAGTATTGTAATGTTAATCAGGTTAATTTAAGCATCATTTTTTTAGCTTTAAATATAATCAGTATTGACTAATATTGGTCACATATTTAGACTATGTTATAAACTTGATAGTGAGTTGTCAGGGAGCTTTTAAAAATTGTCCACTTTTGAGAGAACAGTAGGTTTGTTTTAGGACAAATGAAGATTATTTTAGGTGGATCTCAAGACACTTAATGTCTCATCTTGCTCCTTGTACTGTACACTCCCTTTCTATCGCCCTCTCAGTCTGACCCTCTGGAGTCTTCTCTGCCCTTCTTTTTGCAGTCCTCCACCCTCCGGGCCGTTCTGCAGCTCCTGGCAGTCCAGAGCGAATATGTTAACCTGACTGCTCTACATGACCCCGACCCCCCGCCATGCTTAAAAGATCCCCAGCCCCACTCCACTTTAGTTTCTCCTCGACTAACACAGACTCCTATAGAATTCACAGCTTTAGCTCAAACCAATCTGTCTGTAGCTGCTAATACTCTGGCAGATGTTGTGTCTTCTGAACCTCTACCTCAGATATGTGATGTAGAGCTCATCAGCGGTTCAGTAGATATAAGTCCTGATCAACCTGTTGCAGAAAACGCACCGGGAAGAGAAGAGCCTATACTTCACAATGAAGTTACTGTGGCTTTCCCATTACCAGCTTTAGACACAGATACGCCACCCAATAACACACCACCCAATCCACCTCAGTTAAATGCCCCAGTAGATAACAGCAGGGTTAATTTAACCAGCACAGACTTCCTCAAGTCCAGTTCTTCCTCACCAGCTGAGAACCTCTTGGGTTTGGATAAATCCATCCCAGAGATCACCCAGAGCCTGGCTGAAGAAACACAGCTTGCTGTGAGTACTGGCAGCCCCTATATTAATTCCTTATACTGACTGTTTATTCTTTAACACAGCCGAGCTAACATATTTCTTGACCTATTTAATTAAGCATTGCATGCCCCTGCGCTTCCACCAGGGCTCTTGTATTATCCAGAGATTTCTTCTGGCTTTTACTGATTCAGAAAATGTGAACAGTCTGTCCCAAATCTAACAGTGGATGATTTCTGTTGGACTTCTAAGCCAAGCGGATAAAAAAAGGAGATCCAGGCAGGGCTGATGAGACCATAGTGTGTTATGATCTTCACCTCAGGGCCTCTGCGCTGATTTATTTGGAGTAGATCACTGGCTGTTTTTTTTTGTAAACAGCGTTTAAGGGAAATTGCGTTGTAAGTGCTGGTTGGATTATAGTGATTTTCTCAGGTTGCATTTGAGTCTTTTGGATCAGTGATGGTTGTGGTAATAAAGTGGGTTTTTGTAAAAATAAAATAAATAATATTTCATTGGGAATAACTTCCTTTGTTTCCACACACAGTAGTTATATATGACTTTGCACAAGTTTGCAGTTTATTTAATTGCACTCTTCTTCTTTTGTGTTTCTATGTTTTAGGGAGCAAGAGTTGTGGTGTCATCAAGGACGTATGCAGACTTTACTCCTCAAGCCACCTTTGATATTAAGGTGAGTTCTACAACATTCTTATGCCAACTTTGGCTGTGATCAGACTATTGTCCAAAGTGCATTTGATATATTCAGGACAGTCTGAACAGCTCAATTAGGATTTCTTCAAATCCAACCAAGGTGACTTTAACATGTGTTTCTGATTCTGATACATATCATATTTTTTGCAACGCAACCTCAATCTAAACAGCCAGGTTAGCGTTATTGTATGGGGACAAACTTTGTATTTCTGGACAGGAATGTGAAGTTTGGCTTCAATTATGGCTGACGATAAAGTTGAAAGCAGTCAGTGGAAAGTGAAGTAATAGAAGTTAGAACTAATAAAGATTTCGTCTTTGTGTTCTTCTTGATATGATTTGGTTGAAATGATGCTCCTATATTAAATGGTAAATGAAATGAAATGAACTCTAATGGTAAATGAACTGAAATAAAGCCAAATCTCATCCTTGCTCGTGCTCATCCATGTTTAGTTCTGTTTTAATCAATGTTATTTCATGCACATGCATGTCTAACAGTGAGCTGGATTGCGGTCATACACAGGATACAGTTCATACATAATACAAGTCGCATGTTGGATGTAATGTAATGTTAGCTAGCACACAAAGGAAACCTCTTTCATTAAAAAATTCAACATTCAGACCTGCAGTCTGAACGTAAGCAATGTTATAGTCAGTTGTTTGTGTACACATTAGCCACACATTTTTTAATACACTGAGAAAAGTGTGATTTTCATCTTCATCAGGCATTTCAGACTGAACCATATGAACCCTGCATTTGTAAACCCAGTTAATCTTTTCGTGTATTTGAATATATTCAAACAAAGACTACATGGTTCTCTTGTTAGAAATGTGACTTACACAAGCTAGAGGAGGGCCCCCCATTGCAGTCCACGCTCACCCGGGAGGAAGGACTGCTGTACTACCGTACAATGCAGACCATGAGGCGCATGGAGCTCAAAGCTGACCAGCTCTACAAGCAGAAGATCATTCGGGGCTTCTGTCACCTTTACGATGGACAGGTGAAGAGAGCGAACTCCAAAATATTCTTGTTGCTCATTCATCTGCAGGAGACAAACAAACTTAAGCACTCAAGTGTTTTTTTTTTGGTTTTTTTTACAGGAAGCGTGTGCGGTGGGTATCGAGGCTGGTATTAACCTATCAGATCATCTCATCACAGCTTATCGAGCCCATGGCTACACACTCACAAGAGGAGGCACGGTTCGAGAGATTATGGCTGAGCTCACGGGTGAGACAGTTTATGTCCATTTAGAGTAAAACCATTCCTAAACATAATTTTGGACTTATATTTAGATGAAATGAGAGCCAGCAAGTAGGTAGCCAGTAAAAGAGAGTGTAGTTGAATGAAACATTTGAGGAAAGCGGTTATCATTTCTATCAAACAGAATCACAACTCTGAATAGTTTTATTCTTCAGCTATCTGTTTGTGTTTCTATACTAAACTTTGACCAGCAGTGTTTTTCTGTTATTTCACACAAATTTCCCCCCCCAAAAAGCAAGGAAATATAACATTTAAACAAATGTAGTTTGACCTTAAGAGAGAAGACATCTGTCTTCACCTGGATTTGAATACCTTTTTGCATGTGTTTTTCTAGGATTGTTTACCAAAAAGTATTTTTTTCAGTGTTACTGGTTAAATAAACAATGTTGAGCCACACAAAAAAAAATCTGACTTTATTCTCAACTAAAAATATGCAGATTATATATATATATATATAATATATATATATAATATATATAATATATTATATATATAATATATATATATAATATATATAATATATATATATATATTATGGTGAAGCATAAATTTATATTAAAAAGTATGTGTATATATATTTAATATAAGTTTATGCTTTTGTTGTAAAAATGAGACCAAAAAAACGAGACTCAAATGCTAGGAAAAAAAATCCTAATTCAAATATTTATAATCAAACAATTCCACACATGGTTTCTGTTGGGTCATAAAAAAAGTCTCAAATTCACTGTTCCAGGTCTTATGTAATTTTTCAAAGGTCTTATTTTTCAGATGTCCATGTAAAGCTCAACTGATGCGGGTTTTTATTGTTTTGGTTAAAAAAAAAGAAGTAAAAATGATGGTTAGGGTTGCCATAGTCAGAAAAAATGTGAATAAATCCTCTTACTTTTGTAAACGCTCCTAAATGCTATTTTGAAAGGAAGTTATGTTTAGTCAGGCCATGATTTGAAGCTTGTAAATACACATAAAGGCTCAAAATCATAAACGTTTTTCGGCATTGTCTGAGAAAAAAAAAAGCGCATAGTTTTGCAAACACGTAAAACTCAAAGTTAAAGTTGCCAGTTTGAGAAAATGCTCATATACTCTCGAATTAGTAAAAGGCGTGGTTAGTGTTGCAAGGTGATGGTTAGAGTTTCAAAAATGTATTTGAAGCATACTGTTTATTGTGTATGTGTTGTATGTGTTTTTAATGTTATGATATAGGTCTTATATTTGATTCTAAAAGTCTTAAAACACTTTGGTTGTCTATTGGTAATCTTGATAAATCTATTTTTAAATGTAATACTATAAGTCTATGTGCAAGTTTGTAAATAAGCAATCTATGTTTGTAGAATAAGCTTTAAATTGTTCATCTTTAACTGACTTTAACATTATTGGTTTATTTTCTGCAGTAAGATTTAATCCATTCATGTATTGATCCGCTTTCTGTTTGTTTATCAGGACGTAGAGGAGGAATTGCTAAAGGGAAGGGAGGGTCTATGCACATGTACACCAAACATTTCTATGGCGGAAATGGAATTGTGGGAGCTCAGGTATTTTGAAAAAATAAACCTTTTAAAAAGAGAGCTGAAATCTCAACATGATAACCGATTAATGTCTTTCCAAGGTGCCTCTCGGGGCAGGTGTAGCACTGGCCTGCAAATACCAGGGCAAAAATGAGCTGTGTGTCTGCCTCTATGGAGACGGTGCAGCTAATCAGGTAAGGCACCTCCGTTTATGTTCTAGTGCCGGATTTGACTAAATGAAATAATTGTGTGTTTATACTATATTACATGTCTCTCAGTCGTTATAACCAGTGTTCGTATGTATCTTAGATGACCCTGATCATTGTTCTTGATTTCTACAGGGTCAGATCTTTGAGACGTACAATATGGCTTCTCTGTGGAAGCTGCCCTGTATCTTCATTTGTGAGAATAATAAATATGGCATGGGTACGTCTGTGGAGAGGGCTGCTGCTAGCACTGATTACTTCAAGAGAGGAGATTTCATTCCTGGATTGAGGGTATGACTCACAACCGACACTCTACAAGCTAGAATATGTCCTCATGTCAGTAAGAACCGGTAATGTCTTATCCATTCTTCTAGGTGGATGGGATGGATATTCTGTGTGTGAAGGAGGCTACCAAGTTTGCAGCTGACCACTGCAGATCAGGAAAGGTGAGTCTTGTTTGGGGAAAAAACCTAGTTTGTGAAAAAAAAATTATCTTAGCTTCTAGGGCAAATTTTTTTGTTATTTCTGCTGAGAGAGGCTCCATAAAGTGGAAGACCCAAATTTTAGGCCTTAAATTCACTGCTCTATGTCTTAATAATTTTTCACATGTCTTTTTTTCTGATGTCCATTAAAGCTCTGCTATGCGTTTTTTTTTTTGTTATGTTACCAGAGACTGAAATTGAAATGTTCCTAAATGCAAAAAATTTAAAAAAAATTATTGTCAGGGTTGCCAGAGTTTGAGAAAACTTTCGTAAATCCTTAACAACGTAAAAATGACATTTAGCAGTGTCATAGTTTGAGAAGTCTCATGTTCCCTCAAAATCATAAAACTGATTTTTAGGGTTTATTAGAGTTTTAAGAAAATACTTATGAATTTGACACAAGACTCAAAAATGTTAAAATGTAAAAAGTTATGGTTACGGTTAATAGAGTATAAATGCGATGGTTGTATAATAATGTGTTTGAAGCACATTGTTTGTTTTTTTGTTTGTTTTTGATGTTAAGATGGGTCTTAAATTTATATTGGTCTTACAAAGTCTTAAATTTGACTTTAAGAAACCTTGAGAATTTTCTTTTTACAGGGACCCATCCTGATGGAGCTGCAGACGTATCGTTACCATGGTCATAGTATGAGTGATCCAGGCATCAGGTAAAGCGCACTGTTCATGGTGTAAGAAACCTGTTATTAAGAGGTTTAAATAACTATTTAGTCAGGACCCAGAAGGGTTTTATGCTATCTATGTTCTCCATCATCCTCTGTCTATAGTTACCGTACACGTGAGGAGATCCAGGAGGTGCGTAGCAAGAGCGACCCCATCTCCATGCTGAAGGATCGCATGCTGAGTAACAACATGGCCAGTATAGAGGAACTTAAGGTGAGCATAAACAAAGCATTTGTGTGGTTGGTCTAGCACTGTTATGGCCGGAATTATCTTTGTGAAGTTTGAATGTATTAAGGACAGAAGGGCGGTCTGACTAAATCCTGACCTCTCCTGCAGGAGATTGATGTTGAGGTGAGAAAGGAGATTGAGGATGCTGCTCAGTTTGCCACCACAGACCCAGAGCCTCCACTAGATGATCTTTGTAACCACATCTTCTGTAATGAACCTCCTGTGGATGTGCGCGGCACCAACCCCTGGTCCAAACTCAAGTCTATCAGCTAAATCACTCTCATCATCCCAGAACGCCCTCCTCTTGGTGTAACATCCACCTTGAGTGACACTCAACCTCAGCCAAAACTCATCAAGACATGTTGCCTCAGTTCACGTTTTCTCATTGCCTTCCTTTCATTGGCCACAGGAGAAATCCTCTGTTGTACTCTAGTCTTCTGTCAGAAATTGCTTTTGAATAAAAGAGCAGGATTGATGTGTAATGACTTGTTTTGAGATAAATTTCATTGCCCCTAATGCAGAGTAGCCAGGGTCTATGTAATAAACTACATCTCTCATCTCTCACCTGATCGTTTACTCTGAGATAACAGCCAGAATGTGTTTGTGATTCAGTGAATTACAATTATGATTTGACAAAATATTTAAAGGGAAAGGTTTTATTATCAAAAAACAAATGTGGCCGAAGTGAGAAGAGTGTGTATTATATATTGGAAATGTTCATTCACTTTTAATGACCCATATCGATGTAGAGTAGTCATCTGGGGGTCACAAGTAGTTGTTTGAAACATAGATCCAACATGGCTTAAGTATGAGAACCCATTTTATTACTCTTTCAAGGCCATCTAAAACAGCTTTTGTCTTCAACATATTTATTTTCAATAAAATTTATTTTGTTACGTATGTTACTGGGGAAGGACAGCCACATTTTTAAATTCGCGCCAATCGGTGGTTGGTTTAGGATCATGTTTGTGCAACATTATAAAGGTATTAAATGTTACATTAGGAAGCTTTTCAGGTAAGGCAGTGTCTGGGGCACAGGTTAAACTTTAATGGCAATGTATGTGAATTCTGATGTGTTCACACAAATACAAATAAATATTTCATTTACTGCTACAGTTGCGACCCATTGTCTTCATCTTAATGTGCAATATGATTAAAAACATCAAGATTATGACTTTATAGCATGAATATTTTCATCCCTATTGGATAATTTTTGAACAAGCACTACTAAACATATAACCATTCATCACAACATTTGGAATGAGATATTTGTTAATCACAATGTCACATGAGATGTAGTTATTGCAGTTTAGATTGTAACTAGTTTAGTTCAAGTGTATATGGGTCACAATCACTGGACTCGCCCTGAGAGTCTGCTGGAAAGGGAAAAAGACCAATCCTCCAATCAGCTTTATTTTAAGCCCCTGGCTGGTATTGGATGATGAGTATTATGCGATGTAATTTTCTGCTCGCCCTCCCTCTAGCGTTTTTTATTGATTGCAATCTTCATATCTCGTTCTTTCTCTCTCATTCCCTCCCTCCTACTCTTTCTTTTTCTTCTCATGAGTCTGTGTCTGTATGAGCAAAGATATTAATTATTAAATAATATAAGTAAGTGGTCTAGATAAAATTTCACAATTTTACAACATTCATTACAATGGTTAAAGAAAATAAAAAAGCAAAAATTATTTTAGTAATTTATATAATTACATTATGGGTGGCTACATTATAAAACATTTTAAAATATAATGTTACAATACTATTTCAATATCCCAGAACAAAATGTTTAACATGTGCAAGTAACCATAAACAATATAGACAAATTCATTATTTGTTTCTTGTTTATGGTCTTTCCAAGTCAAAATAATAAAAAAAGTTTTAGCTCAAAGCAATAATTTAGTTTATTTCAAATTTATATCTTAAACAAAAAGATAAGACAGTATTTTGAATAGGCACAGAGAAAATAATGAAAAAATAAGTAACTACTTTGAGATAGATTCTCAAAAAAAGAGAAGTCACTGTTTGACTTATCTCAAAATAACGCGAAAGTAAATCACTTTAAAGAAAGTGGGAATATCACGAAAGTGAAAACATGCTATTCTTTTCACTTATCTCAAAATAATGAGAAAGTAAGTCCCTGTTTTGTGTCAGCATCTCAAGATAATGAGAAAACAAGTCACTTTTTGAGTTAGCGTCTCAAGATAATGAGAAAACAAGTCACTTTTTGAGTTAGCACCTCAAGATAATGAGAAAACAAGTCACTTTTTGAGTTAGCATCTCAAGATAATGAGAAAACAAGTAACTTTTTGAGTTAGCATCTCAAGATAATGAGAAAATAAGTCACTGTTTTGAGTTACTATCTAGAGATAATGATAAAATAAGTCACTGTTTTGAGTTACTATCTAGAGATAATGATAAAATAAGACACTGTTTTGAGTTACTATCTAAAGATAATGATAAAATATGTCTCTGTTTTGACTTCTCTCAAGATAATGATAAAATAAGTCACTGTTTTGAGTTACTATCTAAAGATAATGATAAAATAAGTCACTGTTTTGAGTTACTATCTAAAGATAATGATAAAATATGTCACTGTTTTGATTTATCTCAAGATAATGATAAAATAAGTCACTGTTTTGAGTTACTATCTAAAGATAATGATAAAATATGTCACTGTTTTGATTTATCTCAAGATAATGATAAAATATGTCACTGTTTTGAGTTACTATCTAAAGATAATGATAAAATAAGTCACTGTTTTGAGTTACTATCTAAAGATAATGATAAAATATGTCACTGTTTGGACTTATCTCAAGATAATGATAAAATAAGTCACTGTTTTGAGTTACTATCTCAAGATAATGATAAAATAAGTCACTGTTTTGAGTTACTATCTCAAGATAATGATAAAATAAGTCACTGTTTTGAGTTACTATCTCAAGATAATGATAAAATAAGTCACTGTTTTGAGTTACTATCTCAAGATAATGATAAAATAAGTCACTGTTTTGAGTTACTATCTCAAGATAATGATAAAATAAGTCACTGTTTTGAGTTACTATCTCAAGATAATGATAAAATAAGGCACCGTTTTGACTTAATTGTTTAACTCGATATAATAAGAACGTGTTCACTTATACTATTAACTAAAGCTTATGAAAATAATTTGTATATATTATTATTATTATTATTATTATTATTATTATTATTATTATTATTATTATTATTATTATTATTATTATTATTATTATTATTATTATTATTATCATATGACTGTCCTTGCTTTGGTGGGCGTCGCGCTCACCCCTGCTGTGTTACGTATGATGACGTCTCCTCCAGCCTCGCTTTGACAGACAGGTAAACGGAGCGACGGCGCCATGTTGAGAGAAGACGGAAGTGTAGTACTTTGCTGCTAACAACCTATTTCGAATATTTTGCAACAGTAACAGAACGCGTTTGGAGAAGGAATCTATTTGCGCGGAAACCGCTTTTTATTTACCCGTCAAATAAGCGCCGTCCTTTCACCGGGAGACTGGAAGTACAACTTTACTGAGACTGACAGCCTCAAATCTGTTCGCCGGGAGCTTCTAAGTTAACGATTGGGAGTTGAAGATGCCTCTGGCACAGTTTGCAGACCCCTGGCAGAAATTACCAGTGGGACATATGGAACACGAGGTAACGTGAAGTTAAAAGCTTTCGAGTATGTTTTTAACGCCAGCCTACTGTCCACTGTACTATACACCAATAATAATGTTAATCCACGCTTCGTGACAGGGAGCTCTGCTGTGAATCTGTCTGCTTGCTCTAATATCAGTCAAAACGGGTGCATTTCGCAACATGCTTGGGTAAAAACAAATTTATGGATTGTGCCTTGTTGTTACGCAACAAAGTAATCAAAGTAAATTATGTAACTATTTTCTTATTCACTGTAATTCGGCGATTTTGCAGAACAAGTCCTTGTAACTTGGGAAACCTGGAGAATGTGTAACTTGTCGAGGAAAACTTGACCAGACAAGTCAGTCTCTCTCTCTCTCTCTCTCTCACTCTCTTTTTTCTCTCTCCTCTCTCTCTCTCTCTCGCTCTCTCTCCTTTTTCTCTTTCTTTCTCCTTCCCTCTTGCCTTATCTCTTTCTTTCTCCCCCTCTCTGTTTCTCTTTCTCCTTTTCTTTCTCTCCTTTCCTTATAAGGTGGACTCAAATGTGCTAGAATGTAATAAATCTTATTGAATGCCTTCTGATGCTCTCTTTAGACTATATTATCCAGTTTGAGTTGAGAGTGGAAATGTACTTAGGATTAGAAAGTAACCAGGATGACTTTTGCGTCAAACACTTAATAGGTCACATATTCATTTGAAAAACAAACAAAACATACATAAATATTGTAAATGGTGTAATAAACGTATTGATGTGTTATTTGTAAATTAAGCCTGTCGGCGCTTGTGTCGCTGAACTGATGCTTAGGTTAGTGAAAGTCAGAGTCATAGTGAGCTTGTTTCCGAACTTTCTTTCAAGATAAATCACTCTGCGAGTCATTCTAGATAAGCTTGCTCTACGAATATCAAGTTTGCTATTGAAATGCTAAAAGGTGATTTCACACAACAGACCTGTTGTCTGACTCGGAAGAGGAAAATTGAATTTATTCACCATAAATGTATAGATTTTGTGTATACCAAGGCCTTCCAATAAGCAAAATCTCAGAAAAATTACTTGTATTTGTGAGAGGCACTTCTCTTCAAACTGTTTTTAAACAAAGTGGTAAGACCAAGCAAAACCAACTAAAAATGCAAGAGACCATTGGAGTTTACTACAAATCTTTCTCGCCAATCAGCAGCTTATCAGCGATCAACAGGATGTCACATCCCACCTTTCTTCCCAAGCAGAAACAATTTTCAATTTGGCTAATCTTGGCCCACTTAATGAAGCCTCATCTCAGCGGTTTTGGTAGAAATTCTGGGGTGAACCCAGAGGAAAGAGGCACTTGTACGCAAATCAACATGGATCATGGTTACTCCAATTCCAATGATTTCACTTATAAGCAGGTCTTCGGACATGCTTTGCATTTTAAAATTTTGGCAAGTGTTAAAAAAGCACAATGCCTTTTTAGATTTCAAGTGATCTTTTGGTCCTGTGTTCAGTTCTATTTTCATTGTGACCGTTAAATAGAATGAACACGCACGACAATGTCTTGTTTTGCAGGATTAAAGTTGTCTGATTTAATGGAGTGTTTAATCATCCAGATAATTTCCAAATAAAAAAAAGGGACAATTATTAAATTGCATTTCATGAGTGGTGTCACGAATCTAGCCCCCCACCTCAAAACAGACACACAGCTCTCTGAATAAAATCCAAGGATTGAAGTAGAAACCAGTATCTTGATCTGGACACTCAAGCTGGATCAATCACCAATGTTTTTTTGTTTTTTGTTTTTATTTTGTGACATTTAGCATTGCCACTTGTAGAGAAAACTAAAACAGTAAATGGTTAACAAACAAAAAAAACAAACCATTGACATTTCTGTATAAAAATGTTTTTTTTTTTTTATATGGATTTACCCATCGTGAGCTGGCTGGAAGAAGAGTTATACTGAAAATATATTCCCAAATATGTAAAATGTAATACTGCTAAAATACTTGAGCCAAACAATTGAATTATATGCTTCTTACATGAAAGGTGACCCAAAAAAACCTTTATTGAATTTATGTCTGACATCAGACACTTTGATGTAGTTTCTAAATATGTGTTCTGTTGGAGAACGTCTGACCATGAAATTCTCTTACAGGATACATGCTGCGTCCTTATGCTCTGCCGTTAAATGAGCTGAATCATTGAGTCATTGTCTCAGTAAGCCCTCTGTCATCCCACACTCCTGCCCTGATGAACTTCCTTTTGATCCCGAGTGGCTAATCTCAGCTCAGAAAACACTGATCCTATACACTGCTTGTTTGGATCTAAAAATAGTCATTTGGTCTGGCACTACTGTAAATAATAATCTTCCACAATCCATATTTACTCATGTGTTAACAAGAGGCCGGGTACATCAGTTGTCGACATGTCCTTGGCAAGGTTTTAGTAATAATTCCACAACGAAACAAGGGTTTCTGTTAAATAATGTTAATACCTTATTATTCTGTTTTACAGGATGACTCCTTGGTAGATGATTATGCCCCTTTTCAGGTAAGTGCAAGACTCTGTGTACATGTTTATGTGAACATTTGTGAGCAGAAAAGAATAATTATGCCAAAAGTTAGGGTTATTCTGAGACTTGTTCCCAATTCACAGTTCAAATTTACATATCAAGTTTGTCAAATAATCTATCCAATCACAAGCTAGTTTTAACCCGCTTTGCTAAAAAATGTAATTGCTGTATTTGGTCAGCTTTTTATGACATTTCCTGTATTGGAGGACAGCCTGGTTTTGTTGGTTTCCTGTTGAATGGGTGGCATTGGAAACTGACAGTAAGAGAAAAGAGGATGTTGTTCATTTGCTTCAGCTGCGCTCCATAATTCGACTACTATCAGAAACTTGCCTTAAAGGGGACATCAGAAGGCCATTCTCACTGCTGTATTGTTGAAGTATTGATTATTTTGAAGACAAATTATCTTGAAGTCTGGCCATAATATTTCCATCTACTCTCTCGCGATGTGAAAATAATACGTCAACAATAATGTTCATCTTTACATCTAAAAACACAATCATATCGCAGACAGGATAGTCTCTTAAGTGGAAAATGTGCACACCCAACCAACATAGATGAGAATAAAAGTTTTGGGGTGTTTTCTAAAGTTATGAGACGTCCCATGGGGTGGGCGATACTGTAGATTTTGGAATTGATCCAAAACCAAGTAATTATAGGCTCAGTATCGTCAATACCGATACCAATTATTAAAAGAAATCATGCATTTGTACTAATTAATGTTAGTTCATCATGAGGAATGGTGAATGTTTCGCTAGAACACATAAAGGGTAATCATTTATATGAAAACATTTTTACAATTAATAGGATAATACATAGCTTACCTTTATTTTTAAAAAGTTAAAAAACATATAGCTACATAATAAATAAAACTGATAACCAAGTTGTTACTTTCCTTTTAATGATAGATATTTAGTTAATAAATACCAAATTTGCATGGTTCGATTTTATTAATAGTCAACTTATGCTAGAGCTTCGGAACACGTAAATATGAATTGATGTATACCTGGATATTCGCTGCCTCTGAAAAGACTCAATGTCCTCACTGCTGACAGGACAGGTGCTCTGTGAGGACCGGTCTCCTTACTCAGTTTCTTTTAAAGCTCAGGGTTCTATTTTCAAGCTGACTTCTCAAATGTTTATCCAAATTTGTAAAGTTACCTCAGTAACGTATAGTTTTCCTCAGAAGTCTACCTACAGTGCTGATTTCGTAGTCAAAATAGTTTCTTTTCACTGTTGAAATGTAATGCATTAAGGAAACATTTGATGAAAGACTGGCATTTCAACAATTGGTAGAACTAAAATTGTTTTTGCTCAATAAAAATATGATTTTCCAAATTAGGCCTGAAAGACATCTTGAGTTTCATAACCATTTTCCTAATTTACAAGCCTGTGAGTATAATCTCTTAAAGAAGAAAATGTAAAAGGACAAATTCTGTCGAGCCAAAATAATTATATAATATAACTGTTATGTATTTTTTATACTCATCCTGTGTTTATTGTAAGGAGGTTTGTCAAATGCCTTGTTCTGTATGTGTAACACCACCCTTCACATCCTGTTCCTGTTGTGGTCTGCCCCTCAATGCCAATCCCTCAGTTGAACTCTGTTTCCCCATTGGACACTTCAGGAGATTTGTTATTAGAGATACTATACTTGGTTTTAAAATGTTATCTGACACGTTTACGCCAGATGTGTTTCATTTTTAAATGTATAAATTTTCTCTGAGCAGCAAAAAAATAGTAACAATTACTCTAACTGCTACGAATATCTCTGATATCACCCATATGGTTATCTTGGTTTGGGTTAGTTGAGGATGGAACACAATATGATAGAGCACACCAATTATTTAATTTGTAGAACTGCAACTATTGATTTTCAATTGCATCCTTTTACCTTCTTTCCATCCTTTCTGATCTATATGATGGATATTGATTTCTCATTCTCTGTGTTAATTGTGAGAGTATTGAAAGGCAAGAATGAGAGCCATCATCAAAATTTTTAAGTTCAGCAGCTATCATAGATGATTTAAACAAAGTTTTCCATATCTTAATGTAATTGTTCCTCTTTCTCAGCTCATCTGTAGCTGTTTGACTGTTTTTTCAGATGAGCCAGGATGAAACCCTCTTCAGCTTGTGTGTGGTGTTTATCATCTCTCTTCTCCCACAGGCTTTGGCAGGCTGCTCCTTGGCAGAGACACCGGCCATGCAGGCTTCTCTCTAATATTATCTCCTCAATGTGTGTTTGCCTGATGTTTGTTTGCTTTTTGGGGCATGCTCTTTGACTGATTTGATGTTGGTTGTGACATAGTTTTTTGAGTTGCAGTGCTGTTGTATGTTTTTAACAGTGCTTATAAAGAAACGTGATTAGTGTGCGTGTTTGGAGTGGGTTTGTTGTCTTTGGTTGATGCACTCAATCATATCTCCTCTTCTCTAATAGGAGCAGGGCTCAATCAAGGAAATCCGCATCACTCACCATGTCAAGGAAGGGTCTGAGAAAGCAGACACACGGCAGTTTGAGCTCCGAAAGGTGCTGGGCCAGGGCTCATTTGGCAAGGTCAGTTACATCGCTCATATTTGAAAGTATAGTTTATTTATGTTTTTTTTTGGTTGTTAAATTTTGTGTTCTTTTGGGCAGGTGTTTCTCGTCAAGAAAATAACTGGGCCTGATGCAGGGCAACTCTATGCTATGAAAGTGCTGAAGAAGGCTACATTAAAAGGTTTGATTGTGGTCCCAGGTAGACAGTCAATCATTACAACGTTATTCAGCCAACAGACAGAAAATGGCTGAGAATGTGAAAGGAAACCCTGTACTTTCGATGTTTCAACTGGATTTATTAAGCCTTTATGTTTGCTAAATCCAGAAAGACATTTCTTCTCTGAATCAAATTTAATCTCTGGTCTTGCTCTGGTATTGCTCAAAGAGCTCCTATGATGGATAAATCTATCTAGATTTTGAGCGCTTATCAAATGAAAGACTAACAGTAAGGAGGAAATAACAAGAATGGCCATTAAATGAGACTGCTGTGCTTAGCCCTGACTTAGTTTGATTGGCCTCCTTTTCATGCTACATGCATTATCCAATCTTAGCAGGCTTGGGGCTAAGTGCAAATCACCTCAAGTTTAAGTCATGTAAAGGAGGTATTTAATATAGGAACGTGCAAATCAATTAGGAGTCTTTTGGAATATTGGTAATAATAAATACATGTTAAAATGTTCAGATATGTTGCTGGAGACTCCCGAAAGCAAATCACAAAGCTTCGAGAATCATAAGAGGCACTTCAAATTTTGCTGGTATTTTATTATATTTGTTTCATGATTGGGTGTTCGTTTCTATTTCAAATCTGGTTTCAGTACGTGACCGAGTGCGTACGAAGATGGAGAGAGACATCCTGGTCGAGGTCAACCATCCCTTCATAGTGAAATTGCATTATGGTATGTTATTGATGTTTCTTCCATTAAGAGTCTTGGATTTAATCAAAGTTCTCTTCTTTTGAACCATAGTTTAACTTTAATGATGTTTCCTCAAGTTCATACTGGAATAGATATTTAGTAGCACTAGTATATTGGACAGTGTAATAAGCGTATTAGGGTAGTTCCTATAGGAAAGGCACAAGGAGCTGGAAGTGCCTTGGAAATCCCCCCAACCCCCCCCCCCCCCCCCCGTGAATAAATTGAGAAGGAGGAAAGGAGGTGGTGTGCTGTAAAATCCGCAATGAAGCTGAGAGTGTACAAGCTAGAAGGGGTGGGGCTAGTTATACTGTATGATGTGCTCTCCCAAAACCTTGCCCATAAAACATGATTTAATCTGGATAGGAATCAAAATCAGAATCAGCTGGTATCTGAAAGCCCTTTTAGATGCTTTTATTTTAATTGTTTTTGTTTAATCGTGTTGACCAAATCCCATCTTCTGAGTGTTACAAAAGTATTATCGCTTGTTTAACATCCTCTTTTAATTTTTTTTCTCTCAGCATTTCAAACAGAAGGTAAACTCTACCTGATACTGGACTTCCTCAGAGGAGGAGATCTCTTCACTCGACTCTCCAAAGAGGTAAGATGCAATTTGAGGATGACACATTCAGGTACATTTGTCCATCTATGTGTTTATTGCAAAATGTTTCCAGGTGTTTTTTTTTTCTTGATTCATAAAGTTGGCTTTTTCAAATCTTACAAACTCTTGAACTTTGTAAAAAACATACACTCTCAATGTGTGAACATTGTGCAACATTTAGAATCATTTCCTGATTAGATTCATGGTTTACCCATTCTTCTGCTTTTTTGCAGGTGATGTTTACAGAGGAGGATGTTAAGTTTTACCTAGCAGAGCTGGCTCTGGCACTGGACCATTTACACGGACTGGGAATCATCTACAGAGATCTCAAACCGGAAAAGTGTGTTTTATACAATGTTATGTCACCAAAGTGCAAAGTACAGCCACATACATTTCAGAATGTTTTAAAGTTTAATTAATTTCTATGTAGAAGAAATGGACAGTGAGATTTAAATGACTTGAACACTCAGGAAATCTGGTGCGTATGTAAATGACTTCACTTGCACTGGGTCTGTTGCAGCATTCTCTTGGATGATGATGGACATATCAAACTTACAGGCAGGTTTATGTTCTCACTCAATGCATTATTTTTTCAGTTCAATGGAATTTAGATCTGCCTGTATTCATCTGTTTGATTTATCTCAACATTTGTGTTAACAAGATTTTGGGTTGAGTAAAGAATCGATCGACCATGAGAACAAGGCCTACTCGTTTTGTGGAACTGTGGAGTACATGGCTCCAGAGGTTGTCAACCGCAGAGGACACACCCATAGTGCAGACTGGTGGTCCTATGGGGTACTGATGGTAAGAGGACCAAAGAACTCATCGATAATTGATTGTCAATGCAGTGGTTATTAATCTAATTTTGGAACCTTAGTATGAAATGCTGACTGGAGCGCTTCCATTCCAAGGGAAAGACCGTAAGGAGACCATGACGATGATCTTAAAGTGAGACACGTTTCCTCACAGATATACTTATACTTGTGTATTTAGCTCTGACAATGTTCTGGTGCTTGTAGGGCAAAGCTGGGGATGCCTCAGTTCCTAAGCCCAGAAGCCCAGTCTCTGCTCCGCAATCTGTTCAAGAGAAATCCTGGCAATCGCTTAGGTGAGAGTCCTAGAAGGGAAAGGCCAGGTCTACACCCAGTGCATGCCAGGGCTTGTGCCATTTCAGCAGTTGTTTTCACTTCTAAAACTGCATGTTCTTCGGGGTTCCTTGTGGCTTGTTCCCAGATTTTTCTGCATTCATTAAAACAAGGTCACGGAAGGGCGGAGTTTATGATAATAATGGGAGCGCCTCACCATATTTGATGTGATTTGCTTTTAACCAGGTTCACTGTTTCTTTTGTTGTATTTGGATCCAACACACAAAGTTTTTCCCTTATTTTGTCATGGCACTTTGGGTTAAATCATATAGTTTGGGTGTTCTTAAGAAGCGATAGTTTGTTTTATTGACGTTAAGCAGATTTTCCAAACTAAATAAATGTAATTATCTGTGTGTTGTTTGGATATGAATTGTTAAAGAAAACCCTGAATTTATGGGTTACTAGTGTGAGTAAAAGTTTGTGATGGGGGAAGTTTTTCCGAAGGTCATTGTATATTTGGGTTTGGAATTTCAGGAGCTGGTCCTGATGGAGTAGAAGAGATCAAAAGACATTCGTTCTTTATCACAATTGACTGGAATGTAAGACATTTAATTGTATATTTGAATTTTAAAAAAAGAAGTTCAGAAAAAAATTTAAGAATTAAGAATCGTTTTAAGTTTATTTTAACACATTTTGTGTGTGTTTATTTCTAGAAATTGTTCAGAAGAGAAGTGCCTCCTCCATTTAAGCCTGCCGTCCGGAAACCAGATGACACATTCTACTTCGACAAAGAATTTACTGCCAAAACCCCACGAGGTGAGCGCTATCGTTTCATTTCAAGCAATACAGATCAAAACAACAGAAAGTGCTCAGCTGCTTATCTTTCTTCCAGACTCCCCTGGTGTCCCTCCAAGTGCCAATGCTCATCAGCTCTTCAGAGGTTTCAGCTTTGTTGCTACAGGTGTGGAAGAAGAGAGCCAGCCGCCCATTCAGAGTAACATCAACATGAGCAGCATACTCCAGGTATACATGCATTTCCTGCACTCTGTCCCTTTCTCAGATAGTCAGCTGTGCAAGAAAAGAACGTGTGTTTGTTGCAGCACCCCCACCGGAGCGCTCTTCAGTTCGCTGATGTGTATGATGTTAAGGAAGACATCGGTGTGGGGTCTTATTCTATCTGCAAGCACTGTGTGCATAAGAGCTCTGGCATGGACTATGCTGTCAAGGTAAACACGTGCTACTGCCTGGATTTAATGTTGTGCTTCTGCTTACTAAAGGCCTTCATGTATTGGGAGCGATGTGAAGTAACAATGTTAAAATATGAATATTCCCTTGTGCAATTCACTGTACATACATTTCTGTGCATGAATATGATACAACGTTCATGAAGTGAGCTAAATTCTTGATCCTTGTTAAGTGATGGCAGCTACAACAAAGGAAAAGGAGATTTTTGGTTATATTTGGCAACAAGCTGCATTATGATTGGTCAGAAGTGTTGCAGTCTGTTAAATTGACCTATAAACGAGAAGCATAAACACAGCATGTTTGTTCCATTAAATACATTGTTGATGTGAAAGGGATAACTCTGAGATGTTGTTGTTTTTTACATGAATTACTGTACATTTTGTACATTGCTCCTAATGTGTAAGGGCCTTAAAGAAATTATTTTGACATTTTATGTAAGCAGCAATACTATTTCTATAAAAAATATTAAAAAGTTTAATATGCACTCTTTTAGAAGGGCAATTCATTCTTATCCATGTGTTTTGTTATTGTTAAACTTAAGATTTCATTTTCTCTGTGTACAGTAAGGAATTGTGAGTTTATTAAAAACGTGGACAGAGATTGTTTTTTCCGGACTGTTGTAGAAAATACTTGTGTGGTATTTACAGTGTAAATGTTTGACTTTTAATGATTTTGCAAGTAATATATAGTAGAGAAATTATAAAAGTTTTCAATGCACAAATACATCATGTTAAAAAACATCTGTTATGTTGCTTATTATTCTTATTATAAGTCTTTTCCAAAAATATTTTTAACTTGTGTGCGCTCTGGTAACATCAACTTGATGTGGTGTGCACTTTTCAGAAACGTTTTTGTCATTGATACTGCCCCCAAATTTTTTTAGTCTCTGTTACTTGAAGTTTCTGCATGCTAGGACATAGTGACAGATTTAATTTTAACATTTAACAGTTTATATTTATTTCACAGAATGGGATTGATCTATATTTGCTCAATAAGTGCAGACTAGTACTACTATCTATAACACTAACTTTGAAATGCCTTTTTGTTTTATTTGAATGTTTGAAATATAAAGTTAAGAATAAAACAAAATAATTCACTTTTATTTAACTGCAATTGTTAGTTATGTGAAATTGTTATTTTGTTAACTGTAGTATTTGTTTTGTATTAAAGGCGCGATAACGAGAATTTTTTTTTAAATCTTCATTTGAAAACACCTTTAAACAACGATAAGTCAAGACAGCAATAAGTAAACACAAAGTGACTCACAGGATAAATAGACAAGTTGTATGAAAATAAATGGGAAAAAAACTAAAAATGTCAAATTAAATAAGGCAAAGAAACACACACAAACAGCAACATTATGTAGTTTACAGGTATTGTTCCTATATGTGAATAACAATTTTATGTTTTTTTTTTGTTGTTTTTTTTTTTAGAGTGGACAATACTCAGTTTTTTCCTTTTAAAGAGCGTTTGAGTTTTTTCATTATTCTGATTGTTTGTCAGATTATCAACAAGGACAGAAGGGATCCAACGGAAGAGGTTGAGATTCTGCTGCGGTATGGACAACATCCCAACATCATCACACTAAAGGATGTGAGTCAGTTCTGAGATCGTCTTCCTGTCTGTGAGAAGCTCTTAAACTGAATCAGCAGTTGTTTGCTTCTCTTCTGAGTCTGTGTGCTACCCGCAGGTCTTCGATGACGGGCGCTCCTTGTACTTGGTCACAGAGTTAATGAAAGGAGGAGAACTGCTGGATAAAATCCTCCGGCAGAAGTTTTTCTCTGAGAGGGAGGCCAGCGCGGTCCTCCACACTATTACAAAGACTGTGGAATATCTGCATGCACAAGGGGTACGGCCAGTTTTCCAGACCAATACTCCCACTTCATTCTAGTTATTTCTCACTTCACCACATCCTGGAAGTTAGAGTTTCATTATTCAACATCTTGTTTTATGGTAACAACCTGATGTTTTGATTTCAGGTGGTACACAGAGACTTAAAGCCCAGTAATATACTGTATGTGGATGAATCTGGCAACCCAGAATCAATCAGGATTTGCGATTTTGGTTTTGCCAAACAACTGAGAGCAGAAAACGGATTGCTGATGACCCCATGCTACACTGCGAATTTTGTGGCTCCTGAGGTACCTGAAAATACACAAGTCTTCTTACATTTTATTGGTTTAGCTGTTTTGTTTTTAATAATATTTCCTTGTTATTCGCTTGGTCTGGTCTCAAATGCAGAACACTGCAGACCAGTGCGTTCAAGCTGCTTTTTTCACAAATTCGCTCGGGCCATTTTTTTTCCACAGATGTGGTCATGGTCTTTTTCTTATAAACGGCATTGAAACCGATTTCTTCTAAATGAGTTTGTGTTATTTTACTGACTAAAGCATTGATGAGGATTCTTCACTGAAATGTGTTCAGAACAGTTTCCCTCAGTTACTCAGTTAAGGTTTCCTTAACTGGAGACCTAAACATTTTTCATTGTGTTTTGAAAGTTAGTATTTTTTTCCTCAGGTCCTGAAAAAGCAAGGTTATGATGCAGCCTGTGATATCTGGAGCCTGGGTGTCCTCCTTTACACCATGCTTACAGGGTACTGCTTTAATCAGTGAAATGTATTCAATTATATAAACTAAATGATTTTTTTTTTTTTTTTTTTTGAAGTTCCAAAACATATAGTTCATATTAACTTTGACAATAAAAAAGTTAGATGCTACTTGAGTTTATTTTAAATACAATTTATGACACACAAATCACTTTAAAACTTCTTTCAGCAGTTTTTAAACTTACTGCTAGCATTTTCCTACAGGTTCACTCCTTTTGCAAATGGCCCTGAAGATACTCCAGAAGCGATTCTGGCTCGCATCGGCAGTGGGAAATTCTCCTTGACTGGTGGATACTGGAACACTGTATCATTTGATGCAAAGGTTGATATCGCCTGTTTTTTTTTTGTTGTTGCTGCAAACTTTTAAGCTAAACACATTTATTAAGAACTTATTTTGAATTGTCAAAGTCAAACCAAGAGTCGACTGGTTCAATGTTTATTAAAACATGTTGAAATGATTGCACGTAGCCTATTGAACCAACATCTAATATTATTATGTGTATTATTTAAAGATTAAATGAATAAAGCAATATTTTGTCATGGCTCAATCAGTAATTGTAAGGGAAAACACTTTCTACAGCCAAATAGCAAAAAAGTAAATGTTCTTCAAAAGCAATCACTTCTCTTATATAGTAAAATAAGAAAAAAAAATCAGTTGTGTTCTCTAGTTTGTGGAGTTCTGTTGCATTGTGGGTAATGTAGTGTTGGTGCGTGCAAGACATGCGGGCCAGTTTCAATATCAATTAAATATCATCCCAGGGGCCATATATAATACATTCATGGACCTGATCTGGCACCCGACCCTTGACTGTGACATTTGTGCTTTAAACGATCACCCTGTTTGTTGACAGGACCTGGTTTCAAAGATGCTTCACGTTGACCCTCACAAGAGACTGACTGCCGCTCAGGTTCTCCGACACCCCTGGATAATCAACAAGGACCTGTTACCGAAATATCATCTCCAACGTCAGGAAGCCCCGCATCTAGTGAAGGTTCGTTGTGCCTCAATAACATCAAATTAAAAATGTTTGTTTGAGGTATATAATGATTTCATTCATTAATAATTAGGGGGCAATGGAAGCCACGTATTCAGCCTTGAACAGACATGTTCCTCCTGTTCTGGATCCAGTTGGTTGCTCCACACTTGCACAACGCCGCGGTCTCAAAAAGATAACTTCTACCGCCCTGTGATACTCACGATCTGACAGCGCCCTCAAAATAAGATCAAGAAATAAAAATACAAAACAAATATCATGTGCGCATTTATCTAGTTATCATATACTGCTTCTGCATCGCCATGTACAAATGTTAGGTCTTAATTTTTTCAGATTTTATGAAAGAAATCTATAGCTTCATATATAATTACAGCCTAAAGTATTTTTGGTTCAACCTGTGTGTGGATGGCCATCAACGGTGCAGTTTTCTTATGCGGTTGGGAACTCTTAGATTTAACACAGAGAAGGCTAGTGTAAGTGTACCTTTATCTTTAAAACAGAAAGAGGTGTGAGTCTGATAATGTTTAAACAAGCCTCAGTGTTAGTCGTCTGTGTGAGATTAAACTATGCAAGTGAAATTACAATCCTCAAGCCAAGTGTTTTTTATTAACATAGTATTTAATCTGGACAAAGTGGTCCTAAAACATGTGATTTGCAGAAAGACAATCTTAATAGTTACCTCGCTTTTCAGGTTTCACTCAAGAGTAGGTGAGATCTGCTTTAACAGAGCTCTTGTGGGACCTCTCTTATGCTGTATTTAAAGTAAGGTTATTATAGGATGGTTATATCAAGTTTTTTTTTACTGATATTTTCATTATACTGCTGATCAAAACACTCCAATTTTTATATTCTATGTTATATTTTCTAAATCAAAGGGAAATGTGCTGGTTGTTGAACTAGATGGATACTTTTGAATCATTACTTTAATAATAATTCTGAATGTATTATTTTTATATCAGGAAAAAATGTCTGTTCGCTGTTTTTTCTGAATGCGAGGATGTGGTAGAGTTTTATTCTTCTCAAAAAGCTGTTCAACTGCTATCACTATGCTATCAATCTGCATGGAAAAGAGAAAAGGTTAACTTGTGGACTTTGGTAAGAATTCACAAGATGTGAGTGTTTGAATCATATGCAAATAAATTGATATATGCAAATAAATACATTTTATCCAATCAATTGATGTTTAATTTCCTGCTTTGTTTGTCAGTTTAGATCTTTAATGTTGTGGATGGAAAGGATGATAGAAATGGTTGAAGTGGTTTAAACAGTAGGTTCTGGTTATAATTTCTGTAGGGGAACAGTTTTTTTTTTGTTTCAACCCTGATTCAGAATATGCAAGGATCTTAATTAGTCAAATATATCTTTGCTACATCTGTCTCAGTCTAAATACCAGCCTGTAATATAGTTACACAAACCTGTTCTTGTTTTATATAATTATTTGTTAAAGTATAGTCAGGTGATCAATATGCTGTGGTTGAGAAGTCATGAGGATGCTCTCAGAGCATCAGGAGGCTCAGGGATGAGGTTTAATCATATAAAGGAATTAATTATTGATTTATTTACTTTTAAAATGGATTACAACAATCCAGATATGCTGAATATTTCCTTTAGTTTTTAAAGTTAATGACCAGGTTTTACCACTAGATGGCAGTAATTGCATTTTGAAAATGATCTAAACACCAACTGATGTTACTGAAAAAAAGCCGTAGTTTTTTTAAAACAAGTGTTCGGGCTTCTGAGATTCTTTCATGTGGTTGTAGATCTGTATAATAATAATACTGTCATAAATACCCATTTTAAATAAACAACAGAGTAGGGCTTCCAATTCCATTATTTTGTTCTTAAGCATTTATGAATAATACATTTTACAGAATTTTGGATCTTCAAGATTCCCCAGAGAGGCTCTATGTTGTCTTCTCCATGATATAGAACAACACCTGTCCATTGGACATGCCTTTTAATCTATCCAGCAACGTTTCACCAAAAAAGCTCTGGCTCTGTTCTGTCACGTGGGGTGTAGCTTGTGTCCAGCTCAGTCAGCACCTGACCAGAACGTTACCGGGAATAGCAAATGGTCTACAGAGAAAAATATCTAATTACAAACTTGGCTATTTAAACAGCTTGCATACAGTTTACAACATAAACACAAAATCAATCAATTAATAGTTAACTACTGGAACTACTGGAAAGTACTGATTATAGGAAATATCTAAGAGCTAACCAATAAATGAAGTGGTGGTGTAATTGAATAAATTCAACACAACCTATGGTTCTGATGGCATGTTTTTCACAGTTCCCTTTCTTTCCTAACCCTGTCAGTGAGTCCTGTTGACCCATTTCACTCACACTTCTCACTCTGGAAGCGCTCTCCCACAGGCGATGTCAGGATGCCACGTTTTATCGAAATCACATGCACTAGCTCCACATAGGGATTTTTTTTGTCCACTCACACATCACCCCCTTCATTCTATAGGCACAAGAGTCGTTTACTATTTAGCTCAGTTGACTATTGTTTCTTATGGGTGTGAATTTTGAGGGTAGTACTGACCTGTCATTTAGAAGCTCACCTGCTGGACTTCCCTTGCTCATAATAAAGTTCTCAGAAATAGTTTGCTAATTAGTGTCACTTTGGTGTCACACAAGTGTTTTCCAAGGAAACACAGTGAATTAGCTACATGGAAAATGTAAAAAAAAAAAAAAAAAAAATTCACACTGACTTTTATTGCAAAAAAACTAAAACCATCCACTGCATAAAAAACACATGCTGGAAAAGTGGACAGTTCGTTCCGCTGTGGTGATCCCTGATAAAAGGACTAAGCCGAAAAGAAACTGGATGGATGGACTGCTACATGGTCTTTCAGCAGAGACTGAAACTTTATTGCCGTCAGAAGCCTTTTTTGACTTCCTGCTTTAAATGTTTTGGAGGAGCATTGATCTTGATGTGGATGAATTTGGTAAAAATGAGCTTTCAAAATGAGTACAGCCCATCAACACTTTTGTTTTACAACATTTTCTCTACTGGCTGAGTCAAGATAAATTTTATTCTGCTTGACACACATTGAAGATTGTTGCGATTGAAAATGTACTGTAAATGTGTAGTAAAAACATATCACAAAAAAGTGCAATTTTTGTATCATGATGTAAGACAAAAATGGTTTCCTCTTAAAACAAATTATGGTTTAACCTCCTAATGAGCACTTTTTTTTGCAGAAATATTTTTACTTTTTTTTTAAGAAAAGTTATTCACTCTTTTTGTCTGTGTAAAAATTCTTCTTCATTCTTCGTTGTGAAAATAAAATAAAACATTTGTTCGAGAACAAAATAGAATTCATTAAATACTATTTATTTTTCAAGCTCCCAAATAAGTTGATTTACATTTACATTTATGCAATTGGCAGACGCTTTGTCTAAAGCAACTTAAAGAAGGGGAGAGACGATATGCAATTTGTTGCACATTCAAAGTCTATCTGATTCCCAAGCATTCCCAAAAAAGATGAGACAGATTGCAACTTGGCTTAAAAACAGCTTGCAGAGTTTATATCTGTTTTATTTTAAGTAAAATAAAAAAATTCTAAATGTAAAAAATAATTTGGCACAGAGATACATTTTCTTCGTTAGTTTAAAATGAATGGACATTAAATTCCTCTTTTAAATTCTCTTTTTCGTCTTCAGAGTGTACTTTAAAAATTTGACTCAACAACATAAAATACTTATTACATACAGTATACATACACATATCGTCAGTCATATATTCACAATCCTATAGAAAGAACATCAGGAAAATGTGTACAAAAAATAAACTAAAATCAATTTTATAAAATAATGTATATGATCTATAATAATATCTATATAATAATATAATATATAGGATCTAAAATAATTTATAAAATGTGTAAAATTAGGTTGACTTTGAGACCATTTCCCTTCGACAGAAATTTGCTCCTCTTTTCTCGTCCGTGTGACGTCACTCTCTCTTTCAGCACCACTGCGCTGTCCAGCCTCAGCTCGACCGTGATTGGTCCGCGAGAAACGGGTTCCTGAACCAGACAACATTTGAGAAAACATCCCCGCCGCTGCGCGAGGTTGACCCGCTTCCTCTCGATCGATCGATCCATACACGCGAATCTGCGCCACGAGGAGTTTCTGCTGTGTTTGTGGAAAACAGATAGGGTCCCGGCTGCGCTGTGTCGGCGCGGCGTCCCGAGAGGAGTGTGCAGGCGATGCTCTTTCTCTCGGCTTGATTTTGGGGGAAGCGTTTCTCTGTGACATTGCGCTGCTGAGGCGCGAAGATGGCGGAGAACGCAATCAACGCTGCTGTCAGCGGAACGACAGGTGAGCGCAAAGTTAACGTTCCGTCTGTTTTTCGTTGAGCACACCTGCGCTTTTAGAGCACAGGAGGATAGGGAAGCACGCTCGTTTGTTTATATGGTTCTAATGTCGAGGAACAAAGAACAATACTGACGGTTCGGGTTCGACTGACTCGCCTGACAAAGAGAGCTCGTGATTTATCGTGTTTACGTCGAAGTTGAGCTGAGCTTGCAGTTATTTAATGCACAACCTTTGATTTCTCCGCGTGTTTTGTTGAGCTTTTTAATGTCGGTACCTGCCTCAGGTCGATTCTTTTCGAGAAGGTTCTTGAGGGGTGACGTGGCGAACAGCGCCCGGTTTTATGTGAGGAAAACTATCTTAAGAAGGGCCAAGAGACCTAACCAGGTCCATTTAACAAATTAATCTAATAGCTAGCTAATCGATGGAGTGAGCTGCATCCGGCCCAGATGCTGATTCAGACTCATCTGTGAGGAAAAAACGTGTTTTATCTGCTGTGTTCCACGTCACTGCTGTGTTTAATCCTGAATCCCTGTTATGAAATATTGATAAGCACACATCCTGTGATCAGTTGGTTTGCAAAAGCTGTTAATTGATGATTTGTTTAGCAGTTTTAGTGATGTATCCAAGAATAGAGCATACAAGTCTTTGAATCATTTTAGTTTTTTTCCAATCATTGTATTATTTTCCAATAAAATACTTCTGAATTAGTTGAATTGCCAATAGTGATTAATTTCCTCTTCTGCCAAAAAGCACCATTTTACACCATTTACATACAAGACTGTTCATCAAGACAATCCGAAGATCCTTCTTCTCTTTGTTCCTGAAGCATTTAGATGAACTATTCCATCAAACTAAGCTTAAGACGCCCAGTTGGTTGTCGAGCTTCAGAGACTGGTGCTATATGACACAAAAAGCTTTCCCTATGATTATGAGCTAAGGAACCAGGATTGGTGGGTTGTAGCTCTTTTTTAGAATGTAAAAAGTTGTATTATGAAGAGATTGACTGCCTGTAAGGTTTCAGAGTTAACAATTAATACAGTTGGGCAGCTCAGGGCTACCAAGGTAGCTCATCACCACCAGAATGTGATTGTGGAGTGTGTGAATAATGCTCTGATGATTGAAAAGTGTCTTTGAGCGTCTGGAAAAGCACTAAATAAATGAAAGGCATTATTATTATTATTATTACTTCTACATCTAAAACATTACTCAAGTGTGAAACAAGTATGTTTAAAAGTAAACCTTTTGATAGTGTTGATAGTCATTTGCTGAAATCCTGGTTTATATTCTGGCAAATATTAGCTGCATGCAATTATGTCATGGCAGTGTTGCAATTAAGTAAACAATACATTCATAAAAGCTTAAGGTTTTGTTATGTGTGGCGTGAGTGGGATGTGTGGAAGATGGATGTGAAAGGATGATCCCACTGATCTGGTACCAGAAAAACACTATCCCACTCTTTTATGATATTATTCTGGGTTTTGTGTGACTGATGTAGAAAAAGGTGCTGTGTAAGATTTGTAAGAGGAAAGTGGAACACAGAAACACAACAAACCATGTAAAACAGCACAGGGATAAATATATAGAGTGTATGGAGGTGAATTCCTAGACACCTGAAGGAAAGACTCATCGAGAAACACAGACTGACATTCTAGGTGTGATAAAGCATCTTCAAGATAAATACATCACTGAGTAACATGCTGCTTTGCTGAGTGCATGAAGCAGATACTCACTGTTAGTAGAAATTATTAACTTGACTTTACATTTTATTGACCAGAAGTTTGAACAATGAAGCTTAATTTGATCAGTTTAGAGAAATAAGGTTTGGAATTAAATAGTTTTAATTTTGCTTCAGTGAAGCGCACTGTTCTATCAAGCTTCCTTTTCAGTTGAGTTTACTATCATTTACATGCTTAATTGTCCCTGTTTGTTTGGACAAAACATTCAAAACAATATTGATTGTAATTGATTTTTTTTGTTATTTAGATTTTTTTGTTTGTTGGGAAAACATGTTTAATACATTTTTATTTTATTGTGTAAACGTGACTTTTGAAAACCTTTAGTTTTACAAATACACATTTAAAAAAATCAATATATATATATATATATATATATATATATATATATATATATAAAGCCCCCAAAAAGTTAACGTATGATAGCATGTATTATAATCTCATATCGCAATATTGACCTTAATAATCACAATCTTGAAAATTTCCCAAATCGTGCAGCCCTATTGTCTACAGATAATGTTTTAAACCCCCATTGGCATAGCCATTCCAAAAAATTTGTTTTAGACACACCTAAAAATGGGGCAGCACAATCTCGCCACCCTATAACAATCATAGCTTCAGCTGTGGATCGATTATCGCCTGGAACAGTTCAGCAGGCTTTGATGATGCGAGAAGCTTTACAACAGATTTACAACAGATTTATAGTGATTAAAGAGTTTGAAGCTAGCTTTTTAAACAGTTTACAGGTTTTCTGTGTAATTGTTCCATTCTAAAGTCTCACTGCTCCAAATCACCTAGTGTTCTGAGAGAAGAGAATGAGAGGCAGGGAGGAAAGGGACGGAGAGCATGCAAATTACATCACAGTGAGTGGGCAATTTACTTAGAGGACACAGCACAGAGGAGAAAGATCTGGGTCAGAATCTGGACAGAACTACATGTAAACGCTACATTCGGTTATTCCAAATTAGAAAATGCACATATAATAATCGAGGGAACTGAATGTTTTAAATGAAATGAATTTAGTAATTCCCTTTGGCGGAACCAGAACTAGTCTCCTCTATAAAAATAAAGCAATTAAGTGCAGTTCTGTGAACGCAATGTCGGGGGGGAGCGATCAGATAATAATCGAACAATCTACAGGTGTTTTCAATCCTTCTGTCCACTCCCAGATATAAAACTGTAACCACTTCATGTCCAATTTGATGATTAAGTGCAAAATTCAACCCTCCACCCGGTCACGCTACTCTGCCCCGAAGCCTTTCCACGAACAGCTCGCCCAGTACGCTTAGCCCAGAGGTAACCCAACCCAAAATGTTGAAAGAGCCATATTGGACCAAAAAAACAAAAAACAAATATGTCTGGAGGCGCAAAAAATTAAAAGCCTTATAGAAGCCTTATAATGAAGGTAACACATGTTGTATGTATCTATATTAGCCTACTATAAAAATTACTAAGTTGGCAACAAATACATAATGAGCCTTCATGATTAAATGTTTATTTTCCTTGCAGTGCATCCTGTAGAGAATGATGCACCACGTGACTACTCTGTTGTATGATGCTGCCTCAAGTTTAACTTCATTACAATATCAATGCATTATGTTTTGTTGCTTTGACGAAATTAAAGAAAAGCAATAAAGAAATCAGATTTTTGATGTCATTTTTATTTTGAGGACTCCAAAAAACATCAAAATGGAACGTGCATAACGTGCCCCTTATCTGGCCAACAAACAGTCCATTAAAACGCAGCATGCATTTATAAAAATAAATCTGCAGCCCTTTGAAAAGATAAAGTATATAAAATCAAATGAATACAGTTTGATAATATCTCTAAGTGTCATTCCAAATATATACTGACAAATACATGCGTGCCTTCCCTGGAAATGTCTTTCCACGGTAATCTTCTTGTTATTTGACAACTTCTTGCTGCAGAGCAAACATTCAGGCAATCCTTCCACATTATTACATCCCTAATTTTTTTCCATTTTCAAACATTTTTGAAAAAGTTCCAGGGAGCCACTTGGGCAGTGCCAAAGAGCCGCATGCGGGTCCAGAGCCGCAGGTTACCGACCCCTGGCTTAGCCTAATCTCGCCACATGTTTTCTGAGCTAATTCTATGTAAGCGAACTCATAAAATGTGTAGATATTTGTGTCCACAAGTGTTTGTCTGTTTCTCTACAGAAAGACATCATTGGACAGTGAAAGTATGTGTGGCTGATTGCACTAGATTTTGCTGGATGAATGTACTGGACTTGTGATGCAGAGGGAATCAGGCCATGGTCAACTTTCAACTTTATTCGGTTACTGTTGATTCACTATATTCTATCTAATGATATACCTAAACCAGAGCTGTGTCTCTTTAAATAATGAAGAACGTCAGTTTAACAATGTCACTCACTGTATGTATGTCAAGGTCTTCCTGACATAGAGGCTCACAATGTCAACCATCTTCATCACAACGCATATGTTCTCTTTCTTTCAGCAGTCACTAAAGCAATGACATCGCCTTTAACTCCAGAAAAGAGACCTCAGAGCTACGAGAATCCCTCTCCGGCTCACCAGAAAAGCAACCAAGGCAGCCCTTTACTGAAACACAGTAAGTATTTAAAGGGTTGTTAAAAGGGTTTGCAGAAGGAGTTTGAAACCGAAGTATTGGCTTGTCTTTTTTATTAAATGAGTTTAATTATTCAGTTAACTTAAGGATCATGGCTAATAATTGACCATCTAATCTAATATGATACTACCTACGTTATTCCAATAGATAAGACTAGGGCAGAAACGACTCCTCGAGTTACTCGATTAACTCAATTACAAAAATTAGTAGCCTCTATTAATTCCTTACATCCAGTAATCTGTCTATTTTCACATTGAAAGGAGCTTCAAATTGGCATTCGCCTGTTTTCATTTATGTTACTACCTTAATGTTACATTAAAGAGTTTGTTGTAAAGTAAGGCTTCGTTAGCTTTTGTTTTACAGTGAGTGCTTACCATGGGAAGGGTGTCGCCAGGTCCAAGTAACGTTAAATACTCCGTCTGCAGCACAAATATCAATAATATCTTTAATATGTTAATGTTGGCCAAAGATTATGGATATAATATACGCCAAACGTTAAGACATCACAACATTAAACTTCTGCTGTACTTTTGTCAGTGTAATGGAAGCTAAATGTAGACTGACTGGAAAAAAGCCTTATGCTGTTTTGTTCCACACATTTGTTACAGTCCAGATAATAATAATAACTTAATTATGTGAGTGTTTGCAAAAGACCGTGGTGTAAACGGGACAGAAAACGACGTCTATAAAGTGGAAACTGCTGTTCAGAAACAAAAGTCAAAGGTAAAGACAGCGTTGGTTTCACACTGGGTTGCGCTCCAGAACAGCACGTTCCACTTTGTAAACTTGTTTTAGGAAGCTTTGACTCCTAAAATTGATTTTAAATGGATTTAAATTGTTTTTGATATAATAATGATCATAGTTTCAGTGCCTTCTACCATTGAATGTCAATGGGTGAGTGACGCGTCAAAATCCTGTAGTGGTGAGTGATGTCACGCATGTTTTATTCGACTGCTCAACTAATCGATTACATTTTCAGTAGAATAGCAATTATAAGGCAATTATAAGCAAGAGTGAACTTGTGAAACAGAAGATAATCAAATTACAGTAATATACCTGATATTACCAAACAAATATTTCACTGTAATAACACAAAACAATTAGGTGTCTATAAATAAATGTAATTTTAATCAGAATAGATGAAGGAAATACTCAAATTTGTTATTTTCTTTTTTTTTTCTTTAAAGCTGATCCCCTGACTCCACCCACAGTCACTGAGAAGAAAACTCAAACCAATGGACAGGCCTCACCTTCACGGCAGCCAGCCAATAGCACTGCACAAGCAGGTAAACAGTGTAAGTCCCACCTTTTCTGTTGGTGTATGTGAAAGAAACACAAGTATGTGGAAAAAGATGTGTATATTTTCCTGTTTTTTCTCCTTGGCAAAGATGTGGAGGGGTACACGAAGACAGATGATAGAATGAGACTTGCCAAAGAGAGGCGTGAGGAGAGAGAGAAGAGTTTGGGTTAGAGCAAAACTCTCTGTAGAGTTTATTTCTGTGTACTTTCTGCTCTACATTTTATCGATGCGTGTGATGAAGAGTGATGATAACTCAACTCTCTCTCAGCCGCACGAGAGCTGGCGATCAAAGAGAAGGAGAGACGGGCCCAGCTGCAGTATGAGAAGACTGTGGAAGAGCGATGGAAGCGGCTGGAGGAGCAGAGACAGAAAGAGGAGCTTCGCAGGGCAGCGGTGGAAGAGAAGAGGAGACAGCAGCTGGAGGAGGAGAAGGTCAGAGATCTAAGTGTAATCTACAAACCTAAAACCAAACCAAAACTGAGTCATTTGAGCAGACTCATCAATGGGACAACATCTTCTCTCTTCCGTCTCCAGGCGTTTGCAGACTGTTGTAAAAAAAGATATGATGAGTGCAGCTGTAAACATGGCCATGTTTCAACCTTTTTATCATATTAATGCTATGACATTTAAACTCAACTTATTTTCCCTTAAAATTATAAATTTTTTCAGCATAAACATTTGACATGCCATCGATGTTTAAAACATTTAAATGTGCAACTTCCACATAATTTAATTCTTTTTTAATACACAATTTGTACAGTGTCCCAATGTTTTTTGGAATAAGGGTGTACTGAAAGAGTCAGGATTGCCATGCCTATCGAGCTTTTTAAACCCATTTTATTAATTGTGACTTGTGATGTAGCATTCAAGACATATTAAGACAAATCACATGTTTTTTATTAAATAAAGGAATAATTCATAATTCAAGTTAATATGTCTTCCACTATTATATATTATATTATATGGAGTGATCGCTACAGCAACATTTTCCCTGAAAAGTATCTGCTTGGATTATTTGAATCGTCAAAATTCTCCTTTGACAGCTGTTTTTTTTTCAGTTTTCAGTTCAGCTTAATCACAACAAAAATTTAATCATTTTTAATAATTTATGCTGCCGAAATGATATTTTAAAAAATTCACAAAAAGTCAAATTATTGATCATCAAAAGGTTGATTCAATGATGAGGACGAATTCACAATTAAAAACAACTGTTCTCAAACGTGATGAATTGTGACATGAAAGCACAATAGCAATTTAATAATTTAAATAAAGCACACTGTCTGATTTATAACTACTTGTGTCAGCACTGTATTAATTTGTTGTTTTGAATACACGTTGTCTTGATTCACATTAATTTCAAAACCCTTCTAAATGTCTGAAAATTATAATCAGGACTTTTCACCATCACACTGTATCTATGGTGATGAGTCTCTGCCTGGCCATTCAGTCTCACCCACCCACGGGGCAGGCAGTGTTCTCGTGCTCTCTTTTATCAGCTGTGGGCCTCCACTCCTCCACTCCAAAACACAAATCCAGGCGTCAGGGCAGCAAAGGGAAAGGGTTAGAAGAGGATTTCTTTTTTCAGTTGTAAATGATGTATTCATATCTGGAAATACTTGTTCTGGCGTTCTTATTCATTTTGTTCGTGAAAATTCCAACAAATTTCATAGTGAAACGATCTCTGACTATAAAAAGTAAAACAAATCTCATCAAAAGCTCTAGTCTCACAGAATTTCATTTTCTGACTTGTACAAAAAGTTCATCTTTTTAGGAAGATTTATAAACTCTTGTGAAGAGCCTTTTTATATTTGTAGATAATAGCATACTGTCTACTATTAAATTGAGTTTTTGGTGATTTCTGTACTGTAATGGTATGCACAGGAGCGTCTGGAGGCTCTGATGAGGAGATCATTGGAACGCAGTCTGCAGCTGGAGAACAGGAACAAACGCTGGGCATGGGGTCCCAACGGCATCACTCAAGGTGAGAATAAACCTTCCTGGAGAACGCACACGCACACGCGCCCACACACACACACACACACACACACACACACACACACACACACGCAGACACACACACACACACACACACACACACACACACACACACACACACACACACACACACACACACACACACATGCCCTGAAAGAGGACAGCTAGACTGCAGCGGCTATGTGGTCTAAAAATTGTGAGTTTCTTCTCCACTTTAAAATTTTTTTTAACAAATTTGTAGTTTTTCAAGTCTGATTTATTTAGATTTGTTTCAAAAGCTGACCTTAGTTGATATATTTGTTTATTATATTGGCCTGAGAAATGTTTTTAAAGTTTTTTATTTTTATTTATATGTACATTTTTATTTTGAACTTATCAGCATGCATTCTTAGTCTGTTTTGTTTTTGAATAATATTAGTTTTAAAACGGATATTTCAGGGAAAGCATAGCAGGAGAAGCCAGAGTAAGCCAGAGTAGGTGCTACTGCAGTGCAGGCGTCCTTCATTTGGGTTAGTTTCTTTGAGCTGCAGGATGCAGCATGACCAGAGCTCAGGTTTCATAATTGAGCTCATCAGAGAGGAAGGACAGGCCAGCAAGGATGAATCAGCACTCTCTGTTCCTCTGCTCCTTTCTTTCTGCTAGGCTTACAGTACTACAATGTTTTGTCAACACTATGTTATGCTGCATTTGTCTCACTGGTTGCTTTTTAAAATCATTATTTGGGAAACTTTTTAAAAACAAAATTCAACACATATGCTAATTCCTTTGTGTATGTTGCAAGGGAATCATTCCCTCCTAATCTGATATCTGTAAATGACCTCTAAGATTGAAAGCATGAAGAGATCAATATGATTTCCACCCGATAATAATGGATTGCGAGTGCTATGATCCATTTTAAGATTCATCATTCAATTTACCAAAGTGTTAATCAATGATCAGGATGTTCATGCACTGTCAAGACAGCTCAGTTTAGATTGTATGGCTGCTTTAGGAAACCCAGAATGCAACCTTATCTCTATTGCTTTTTCTCTTAGGAAATATAGCTTTATGAATTTTAGTCGATGATTGAAGAGATTTGAAATTGTGTTGAAGCATCTCAGCGTGTTCCTGAAATTACAATTCTGCAGTACTTAAAGAATTGGATGTGCAGATTGTGTTTTATATGTATAAGCATATAGTATGAGCTTAGTTTAATACACAACACACTTCACCAAAAACAGGTGCACAGGCTCTCCATAATACTCTGCTATGTTCTGCTCTGCTCTGCTGTGACCCATCACCCAGGTGACTGGGAGAATTCCATTCCTCCTCTCTCCGCTGCCTCCGCCCACCCCCATGACCCTGCTGCCCCCTCTCCTGCTGCCATCCAATCAGGCAACGGTATGAACCCTCGCTGGCCTTTTATCATCACCACTCTCCTGCTGTGCAGTGTTGCCAATTTGAGGAATTTGTCACCAAATTCAGCAATTTTTCCCTGTTGCTGCACCATGATTTCATGCATTGCAATAGATTCATTTTAAAAATCATTTTCATTTAGGCAGTTTTTAACTAGATTTAACAAACCTTGCATACATTTAAAAACTAAATGACGATGATGCCTTGAGTAAATGCTCTCGTGACATCATCTAGTTGAGCTGTCATTAATTACTCCCTTTGAAGGAATTTGGCAACACTGATCTCAAGAGTGACAACATTCCTCTCGTTCATATTCTCCATCCTAAATCCCTAAACCAGCCTACTCTCCTGCTTTCTGCCTGTGTGCTGTGGCTACATTTAGTAAATAAATTCACATTCAAATTTGACCCAGTGGTTTAAACGACAGCTGAGACATGCTCAGCAATTATGTTTGATTTAAAGCTAACCAGAGAAGGCAGCATCCAAGTATTTCATTGTTTATTTTTCTTTGCTGAAAGCTTTATCTGACCTGAATGCGAAGTTGTTGGGTAGGATTGATCATGTCTATTCTACTCAATCCACAATTTTTTTCCTTCTTTTTCAATATTTTAATTCGTATTTACTGTATCATTTATTAAAAATGATAATCTCCTTGTAAACTGAAATCTGATGAATAGAAGTTATGACTTGGTTTGTGGACATTGTGCATTCAGCTCAGAACACTACTCAAAGTCAAAGCAAACGTGTTTGAGTGTTTTTTGTTGTCTTGATTGTGTGTGTTTTGGAAAGTTTTACCTCTCGCGTTACGTGTGATCCAAGCCTGTTCCCCCCACCCCCTCCTCCATAGGAAGTGCCTGAACTGTAATACCTCGATTGGGGGGTCAAAAGTGAGCAGGTTCTCATTCACTCCAATGTTAAAAATGCTTTGGAGCTGAAAAAAAAGTTTCCACCACTGGTGCTGTAGTGTTCTTTTTAAAGTGATAGTTTGGACGTTCATTAACACTGAGGTTTTGAAATATTTTTACATTTGTTTGTTTAGCATGTATAAAATGTAAACATTCAGCCAATCAAACATCTGTGCTACGCCTATGTTCTGCCTCTCTGGACCCATATTTGATTACTGGAAGTGGTGCTTGTTTTACTGATCATACTAAACGACGCACATGCTACGTCCATGTTATATACAGTCTATGATGTGATCACTGATCACATAGGGATTGTTGGTATTATTGGAATAATTGCACACACAGAGACATTCACATCTATGCATACATAACCTTCAGTGTTTCCTACAGTATCCATCTGTTTTATATACTTATTATGTTGTGCTCATTTAGTATAAACACATTATTTTTAACAATTGTTTTTACACAGAAACAATGTTTCTGTTAAAGTTCACATCATTGCATATGTCCTCAATAGGTGTTAGGAGTAATGAATAGTTTTGAAAGCAACTGTTTATTTTCTCATAAAACTCAATGCCGCTGATCTCCTTTCTCATAAAGTCTGCAGTAATTCCTCCACCCAGGCACTGTGTTCTCATAAATGAGAAAGACAGCGAAATTAAACAAAACAATGGCCATAGTTTTTTTTATTGGTACCTTTAAAATGGGCAGTTGGTAAAGTTATGGCCAAAACAGATACTGCAATAACATTTAAAACTTTGGAGCATGAATTTTTTTTCAAAAGTTTTTAACTATAAGGTTGTGTAAAGGCTTAAAGAGGACCCTTGAGAAAAAGTTGAATGAAAGCTCATAAGGACAAAACAAACAAGTGAATATTTAAAACAAAATTAAAATAAAATACCACAATATATCCCTAGACAACACGTTGTTAGATCAGCATTATGCCATGTGCCATTTGACACAAATCCAGGTTATCTATGAATCATGCTTATATTTATTTGGGAAGGTTTGAAAAAGTTGCTGTATATAGCAAAAATGTTTATCCTATGTTCAGTATTTGTGAAAATGTGTTCAGTAATAACATTTTCTCAGTCAATCATAGCGATTAACCTAAACCTACAATGAATCTATGTGTAAAAGAGAAAAGATAGCTTTCAAAAAGAGCGCAACACAATCTCTCCGTGGGAGAGGAATAAGGCATGTTTGTCACTTTGTCATGGAGCGTAGATTTTTTGTTTTTGAACTTTTGTTTTTCAATCTCTCTTGACACAGAGCTATTTTATGTTTGCATGGATTTAATTACTTACAAAGTGCATCTTTTAACAAAAGAAACTCAAGCCACTTTTCCAAATGCTTCCCTCTGTCTTTCCATTCTTGTTATCATTATGTCCCTCCAACCGTTTGTGTTTCCCTTTCACTCTCTTCATCCCTCTCTCTGTCAGCCTGTCATGGTCATCTCATTGTGGACAAACTAAAAGTCAGTCGTCTCCTGATACACACACAGTCCTCACTGGCTCGCTGCAACAGCGCTGCAGAGTTGCACCTGTCCTGTCTGCGCTGTAGAGGTAAAATTTTTCTAAAGCTCACACAAACATTGACTCAGATTGTTGGAGCTAACATACACAATTGTCTATTGTTGGTGGCTGTATGTGTGTACTCGTGGCTTGCTCAGTGTGTGATCCTGCCCGGCGCAATGTGGTCCCAGTGCTTGTTCTCACAGTTGTGCTGTGACAGTTAAATAATGCTACATGTCTCCACCATGCAGTGCCCTCCAGTCCACACAGGTCACCTTATCGAGGGTCACCCAGCCGGCGCAGAAACAATCATTTTGGGATAGAAGAATGCACTGGAGCTCTGAGTGCCCCCAACACCCCCAAGGTCAGTGAGTGAATCTGCAGTTTCTCAACCGGCCACTTGAGGCTGTTAGTGAAGAGGAGCCGATTCCTTTTTACATTTATTAACCTAACAACAAAAAAGTATTTTATAGTTAATATGCTTTTACATTATGACAATCGTAGTAGGTTTTCGTGTTATTAGGTAGCACTTCATAATAACTACACACCATTATTCACTATTTACGTTTCTATGTAATACAAACTTTAAGCAGTTTGTAAATATTAGATTCAATTTTTATTCTTGGTTGATAAGCATCTTTATAATATGCTTACTAACATAAATTTCATGCTTTATTAATGATCATTAACTTATTAAGGATTATTAATAACTTATAAATGTAACTTTTTCACAATTAATAAATGACAACTGATCCTCACTAAAGCATGACATTATTATCATGAAGCATAATATATAGATGCTTATAAACCAAAGAATAAAGCCTTTAAAGTCATTATTAGAAGCTGCTAATAAATGTATTTAACTAGAAACAATGCTTTATAAATTATTAATTAACTATTTGCTGATGCTTAATTAATGATTTGTAGTGTGCAGTTAATATAAAGTGCTACCGATTATTTTTATTTTATTTCAGCCATAGACTCGTGTGAGGTTCATCACAGGTTAAGACTGTTAATCAACAAATGTTACTGTATCTATCTATTGGATTGCAGAATGAAAATACTGGACAGAGAGAATGTTGATTTTAGTCTTTAAAAGGCAACAAAACTCAAGAATAGAATGGAGTTACTTTGAAAGTGTTAGCAGTCAATCGCATCTGTTAACAGGGTAAAAGAATGCAGACCTTTTGAAAGATGACACATCATAGCATTTAAAGTCAATAAAGCCAAAACACCCCAAACAATGTTAAGTCCAGATACATTTCTCAAACTCTAATATTGTTTCCTGCTGTGTGACTCTTTAAAGGTTTAAGATAATGCATAATGAGGCCATACCCCTATAGCAGACAACATCCCTGCAACCTTTTGCAATGTCCCCTAAAAGTGACACAATTCGTAACTTTAATAACTTTTAAGTTGTTATTAAAAAGTTTTCTTTTGGTTATGAAAGTACTGCTGATTAACGCTATGAATAATAACCTATTACTGTACTAATACTGTGTTGGTCATTCTGTGGTCACAAATGGAATGTCAGAAAAACACTATTTTAGGAATTAAAAAAATATCTTCATTTGGCCCTCTGTTGTAACAATTATAACACAAATTCCCAAAAAATCCAAGATATCGAAGAAAAACTCACCAAACAAGGAGTAAACCAACTGTAATGTACGTATCTGTTGCAGAAGGAGAGACTGCGCCGAGAGAGGAGGACTGGCTCTCCAGCCACAGGGTCACCAGTGCGACAAGTTAAATCTCCAGTGGATTTACCCCAGCGCTCTGCCTCTCCCGCCACACCAAAGTCAGACATGCTCCCACACACACACACACAGTTATTATGTATAAGATGCTGACACAGTTAATTATGGTTTTATTCTGAATTGTGCTGACTGGAATCTTCTAAATAAGCTTTCTGTGTGTCTGCCTGAAGGTTATTACCGAAGAGTCGTACTCAGTCCCCCAGTACACTGCGCCAGTATCCTTCCTCACCAATGAGGCATAGACCCTCCTCTGCCCCCGGTGACGGCATCGTGAAGCCTGAAGAGAAACAAGCAGAAGATATCAAAAATCAAGCAAGCAAGTCTGTCAAGGCCGAGATTCATCACAAGAGCCAGAGTACCGATAGTTTAGACAAGGCAAGAAAATTAGAGTCATCTGTTTCCAACACACTGCCGCCCGAAAGAAAAATTTTAAAGAACGTAAAAGGGGTTGCTTTGGAAAATCCACCGAAAAAGAATGAGGTGGTTGAGACTGCTGCGAAAAAACAGTCTAAGCTACATCTAAGTGATGCTCCCTCATCGAAGAGTGCAGGTGGGTTGAAAATATTGCTTCTTTATATGTTAGATCTTTAAATTAACCATTATACTTACTTAATTCTGCCTTGTTTTATTCCTTTTAACTGCAAAAAGCTTTCCACACATTCATACTCTCTTATGTTTCAGAGACTTCACCCTTTAACTCACCTGGAAAGATGGCTGCTGGAAGAACTGATTCTGAGGAGGCATCCCGTCTGCTGGCTGAACGCAGACGTCTGGCTCGAGTTCTGAAGGAACATGAGGAGAAACAGCGCAGGGAACTGGAGGAGGAAGCAAAGTGAGTCTAAATTACACTGGACTGCTCCGGTCCATACAGAAAGCTTCAACATGGGATGGAAAGGTGGCGCAGTGGTGGAGTTGGTCATCTTGTAACCAGAGGGTTAACTGCAAGGTTGGTGGTTTGATCCCCACCAGTTTTATTTTGCTGGTGCAAGCCAATGCACGTGAAGTGCCCCAGTATGGATGAATAAGATTGGTGTGGGGTGTTTGGTGGTAGGCAGGAAAACGTAGGCGTGAAATGGATGTGGCTGCCCTATCACACTTACGGCTTCCTGCTCTGTCAGGCCCTGTCCACACGTACATGGTTATTTTGTAACCGCGCATTTGTCCACACGTAACCGGAGCAGTGTTTTCACTGTAACCGGGTTAATTTGTAAACGTCGGCCAAAGTGATTTGTTTTTGGAAATGCTACTGATTTGTTTCTGTGTGGACACGATAACCATGCAAATTCTGGTTCAGGCAGAGTTTGGAGGAGTTATTTGAGCTTTTTAAAGGGATACAGGAGCATTGCTGAAACACACCTTCATATGATTAATGGAGACAGAGTGAAGGTTACACTCTATTTTAAAGCAGATCTTCTCAGATGTATAGGACTACACAAGCACAAAACATATATAATAACGTGTTAAATCACAGAACAAAGCATTATATCACAGCAATGTGTTTGATGCTATAGATGTGCTCACCTCATACAAATGCAAAAAGCACCAGTTGTAAAAAAGAATCTTTGAGCCTCAGATAAATGAGGAAGTTTAGAGAGTTAAACAGTTGTTGGTAAAGACCGGCGAGAGAATTTCCGGTTATAAAAGATGGTATTCTTGTCTTTGTGTGAGCTGTTTTTTCCAGCCATGGGAATGACTGAAGAGTCTCATCTCAGAGCTGAAAGAAGCTTCTGATTGGTTGATTTAACCTCAATGGGGGAAGAGTCTGCTGCCCTCTACTGGGTAGACACATTCTCTGCAACGTTTTAGAGCGTTTTACCCAGTTTCGTGTGGATAGCTTTTTTCTACACATGCTCGTGTGGACATGATTTTTTAGTAAACGGGGTAAAAAAATAACCGGGTACAGACTGGGCCTCAGACTGCCTCCAGGGTGTAAATTGTAAAGTTGTAAACATTGTAACATTGTCTTTGATAAATTGAATGCATTATTATTATAGCACACTCCAGACAATGTTTGCCAATGAGTCTAATCTGTTTCAGTTTTCTCTCTGTAAATGCACCCAAGTACACATTTATATTTTTTCAGTGTTCTAATTCTGATTGTATAGTATTTCTATAAAAAATCTCAAATTTTATAACGGCGTTTTGAAACAGTACGACTCTTACGAAACTCGACGTGCTTTTGATTACTTTTTTATACAATTTCTACCTGGGATTCATACTTTTCGTAACCGTTTGAACAGGGCCTATTTAAATCAACCAAAACGACCTCTGATTTCTCTGATTGGAAAAAGAGCAAAAAGTAACATCCAGTCGACTGATTGCTTTATTGCTGAGCTCACCGATTGGCCATAAAGAAACACAGCTGACTTGAGCTCGCACCTCGCTTTTAATCAGTTCTTCACCTTCATAATTTTTTTTTGCTAAAGCCATTCATTTGAGTGTTCAAATTCACAACATAGTAAGTGGAAAGAATCTAGAAATGCTGAAAAGCCATAGTTATTCTGATTAATGTAGTTTCTAAAGATGAATATTGACTGGTTATGTGTAGGGCTTTACAAAAAGTAAAGTTTTTTTGTTGGTGAACAGAGGTTAATATCATCTTTGATTATTGGGGGTTATCCAGGCAGAAGAGTGAGCAGCTGAAGAAGAGGCAGCTGGAGGACAAATCTCGACAGGAGGAGAAGATACGCCAAGCAGAAGAAGAGAAACGCAGACAAGAACAGCACCAGAAGAAAACAGGACAGAAAGAGAAGGAGCTTCATGCACAGGTAGAAAAAGTAATAGATGTACTATACTATAGTTACAAAGCAGCAAAATGCATTTTCTAAATCATCATTAAAAGTGTGTATACATCTCATTGTGGATGGAAGATTATTTAAAATGTGCTTTCCTCTTAAAGTCCTTTGCAAAAGTAGGCTTTTATCTGTGTTGGTCTGTTTCTGTGTAATAGAAAGAGGAGGGTGAAGCGCAGACTCTGAAAGATGCTGAGCATCAGCAGCAGGAGAGAGAGCTTTCCAAACAGCAGGAGGAACAGGAGAGGCAGCAGCGGAAAAAGGTTTTTTCTACTTTAACCTTTATGAATAAGAGAGGAAATACCCTGCTAGAAAATGTTGTTTTATTTTAGACCTTTAGGGTGCCCTTCTAATGTTTAGAGAATATTTCTACTATTGTTCCAAAAGTCCTCAATGTTTTAAACAAGAACGTTTTCAACAGAGAATTGAGGAAATCATGAAGAGAACCAGGAAGAGCGATGGAGAAATGAAGGTATCGGTTTATTCCTCAATGTGTTGCATGTCCAGTTAGTAGCTCATCTTTTCTCATCTCAACCTCATCTGAGAATTAACTGTTTAACTGTGATGAAACCCTAACCCTTACCATCTACTGCACATGGATACAAAACCAATAGCTGTAGAGAAAGTAGAGTGCATAGAATTGGCCCTAAATTAATAGCATTACCTGATATTCCCTCAGAGAGATGAAAGCCCTGAACCCATCTCTCCTGTCTTACACCCCATTTCTCCTCCAGGTAGGACTCTGCCCTGCTTTTATCACACCTAAACATTTATTAGATAAGCTAAAAATATTTTTGAAATGGTGAAAATGACACATTTTTGTGAATTAGTGATGGTAGTGCCAGTCATAAATGCTCTCCTCTGCCCCTAGAGGCGAACGTTTGTAAAGGTCTACACTGAGGTGTCAGCAGACAGACTGGTGTTTTTCCATCACTGCAGAATCGATAGCAATGTCAGCAGAGGGGGATTGTATTCTCTGTCATAGGCTGTATTCAAGATGACCTATTCACAGACTCAGACTATACTTAGCTCTGCTTTCCATTGAAGTTATTTCTGTGGATTTTGTCTTTTCAACAAGATGAGTTTGAGATACATATTTAAAGAGACAGTAATCCTATATTTAATCTGGATGGTCAATCAAAAACACAAAGCAACAGATTCCCCTTTCAATTTAGCATTATATACAAAAAGAAAAAAAAATCATATTTTAAGAGCACGCTGAAAAATTGCTGAAAAACTAAATGATGGCAGTCTTAGGATTGTTTTGAAATAATGAGAAAATCTGCTTGGTTCATAAAATACACATATGTTTACCAGATTTTTTTTATCTGATTTGTGGCCTTACAAGCAGACAATCATTTAACATTTCTGTTTCCATATTCCTCATTAAACATTGTCATTCAAAATCACTGTGAAGTGGGTCATTTTGGCTAACACAAATAACTAATTTACAACACGACAAATTCATGGCTATTTAAGGTCAATAATATTTTATTGAGCAGAGACAAAGATACTAAAGGTAGGTGAAAATAATCTCTACAATAAACTGATTGCAACACACACGGGAACAAGGTTAATAGGGTTCAAATGTGGCAAGAGACAGGTGCAAGTGCAAATTTGTTCATAAGTCCAGATTGAATGCAGGTGACAGTGATTATAACATTGCAGACAATGAATATGGATGTATAGTATTTATTCTTGAACCATTGTGGAGCCTTACTTATTATATCTGTTGCATGGATTTTTAATTTCTATAAAAGCTTCACAAAGTGTATTATGGTAAAACAGTTTTCACTCTTCTAATAAGTCTCAAACCCTCAAACCCTGTCTTTTCAGCTGGTAACCATTTGACTGGGCTGAAACATCAAGCCAAACCTCTGCAAACAAGCTCTGCTCATGAGATCGGTGGAAAAATAGCAGAGACTGGTCGGAAAGATGAACAAATCAGGTCACCTTCTCATACATTCACACACTTTAAGAAACCCTCCCCAACTGGTCAAGGGAATAATAACCCTCCAAAAAGTGAAGAGAAGGTGAAGCTAAGAGAAGAGACCACTAAGACCATCAGACAAGACAGCGAACATGTGAGAAACGCTGTGAAGAGTATAAAAGAATCAAAGAGCTCAGCAGAAAACACTTACGCAAATATGACCAATTCTCCCCCAACTGAAAATAAAGCCAAAGTTCCCTCTCAAATTAAAGTATCTGCAAATGTGCACTCTCCCAACATACAGGAAGTCCTGCTGACCAATGGAAAAAGCCAAACTCTCTCTCAAATGCCTATAAATGTACACATGAATGGCCAGGCCACCGCTCAGGGGTCCAGGAAGGATCTCACTCATCTTGCTAATGGACAGGGGAACCAAACTGCCCCTGTCAGTCAAGGAAAGACCGTCTCACAGGGTGCAGGACACGTGATGACACAGAAAGACAGACTGCTTTCTTCTCTGAGCCCATTGGCTGATTCAAAGGTGCCTCTGGCTCCTATTCGCCTGGAGAAGAGCTCTACACCAGAGGAGGTGCAGTACATGGAGGTTAGGTGAGTTTGACACAATCCTGGCTGCATCAAACTAACGTGAGCAATTAATAAAAAGATTTTTACAAACACTAGTTTTGTGCAAATGTAGCACTTAAACTGCAGCAGTCTAATGTCTGTCATTTGCAAAATGATGATAAAAAATGATACAGTACATTTTTCCCAGTAACAGGGATATTTACATGATTTTTGATTATTTTCATTTAGACTTTAACCAAAGGAGACAAGACACAAATTTCTCCATTTCTCTGAAATGGTTTTGTATGAGAGTTTATGTCCTATTTATAAAATAAGGGTGCTAACTGTTAACTGTACATGGACGTTCAGAAAGCAAATGAGGTTCGGAGTCTTTTATTGTATATTCTACTTAGTATTTTAAATTATATCCTACCGCAGAGTCAAAAATTAAGAAAAACACGTGACTTGGCAAACTAAAAATGGCAAGAACAAAACCTCAGGTGTTCAACCGAGTAGCTCCGGCCTTAATTTTTGCGCTTATGTTATTTCTCAGTATAAAGCAACCAAATAAATAATAAAAAAAATCATAAGGTGAAAAGGTAAATTCAAGCAATATACAAAATATACAAAAATCGAATGCAGCTCTAGGTATATATATATATATATATATATATATATATATATGCTTTTTTAGTCAGTCATTTTTTATATTTATTTCAATGAGACCCTGCTCACTTCTGGAGTCAGCTTCATGGTGTTAGATAATAAACTGGAGGTCAGTCACTTCCTATTGCACATTCAAAAAGAAAAGTCAGAAGTTGTCTTTGTTAAAAACACAGACCGGTAGGATGCAAGCTAGTCAGGTGTGTTGCATTAAAGTTGCAGCTAAACTGTGCTAAGTGCTGTCCCCCCAGAAACTCAGTTTTTCATTCAAAACAATATCATACCCATTAAAATAATTTGTTCAAAATAAAATCCTCCAAAATCCTTGACCTTGCTTCCTCTTATGTGTTCTCAGCCCGGTCTCAAAAGAGGAGTTGATCTCCATCCCAGAATTCTCCCCGGTGATCTCTCCCCAGCACAACGGGGTAAATAACCTCCGGGCTCTGGAGGACCTGCTGGACCTGACGGGACAGGTAGCATACCCGCGCATCTCACCTGCTCTCAGTCTCGGCGACTGCAACAAGAACCTGATCGAGGGCGTCTGTAGCCCTGCGCCCGATGGCAAACTCATCTCCAGCAGCCCTCCAGCCTCCAACAAACACAACATAAAGTAAGCAAGATGAAGTGTGCATGCTTTTTAATTTAGATAAAAAAAATTAGTTATAACACCATGATCTAAATTAGATCAATTCAATAGTGCAGTTTAAACAAAATATCTTTGATTATTAATCAATAATAAAAATGTAAATAAAAATGAAAGTTCCTGCCCTATGAATACACAGTAACATTTAAAAATGGCTGAGAAGCTGTGGTCTGGTGGATTAGGAAATCAACTTGTGATCGGAAAGTCCCAAGTTTGATCCCCAGATCCACCGAGTTGAAAATGGTGTGAGTGATGAAACACTTGCTCTCCCATCTTCAACAACCACAGCTATGGAGCCCTTGAGCAAGGCACCAGCGACAGTTCGCCACAGCCATGGCTGCCCACTGCTCCGGGTGTGTGTTCACGGTGTTTGTTCGCTGCTGTGTGTGTACACTGGGATGAGTTCAATGCAGAGCACAAATTCCGGGTATGGGTCACTCCATATCTGGCCGACTGCTCACTTTCACTTCACTTCAGATGAGAGGTTTGTGGTGAGTGTGTTGAAGGGGATTAGAAAAGAAGGGGTTTTCCCCATCCATTCTGTTTTTGTCTGGGAAAACGCTTGAACGTCTCTTATAATGAACATCTTTGCAAATCGCTACAATTCTACAAATGTTGGTTTGTTACTGTGATGGTAACACAACGTTTGGTGTGTAAATACACGACTGATAAAGCATAATTTTGCGCCATTTTAATTTACAAACGACAATTAACAAAATATTTTTTTATGGTTAAGATTTTACTTATATGTTTTGGATAAACCTTATATTGTAAGTGACTGTTTCCTGTTTCAGATATTTAGTGCCCCTTTTGATGAAATGTATAGTGGATTTATAAATATTTTTCTATTGATTTCACAGGTGACGTCATCCGTTGTTCAGCTGGCTGCTGTGGGATAAGTGTTCATCTCTTTCAAAGACAAGATGAGAGGAAAACAGCTGCACACGTGTGTCCTTCATAAACTCTCCCTTTAACTTTTACAGCACAAACTCTAAGTGTACAGGCTTTGGTTCGGAAATTAGAATTCAGGTAAATTGTTCCACAAGGTTGATAAGATATGAAAATACTCAGTTTGAAAATAATGAACAAACAAGGTTAGAATGTCCATTGGATGAACCATTACCTAGTAAATATGGTTGGCAGGTTATGAACTCCAAACTGTATTATGTCCTATTTTCTTCAAGGTAGATAATTAATAATTTCTTTGTTGGTCAACATGTGCTTCCATTATCAAGCGTTAACATATTGTAAGCCGCTGTTTTGAATAGATCTCGAGAAACATCTGCACTGCACCAAAGCCCTGTAGTTTGCTATTAAATGCTTGTGCTGCAGATATGGTAAGAATAATCAACAGTAAATACAGCATGTATATAACGAAAAGCCATAATTGAATGAAAGTAAATGTAAAAGTTTGTCAGCGTCATTACGAAGATGTCATCGGTAGTGTGTACGGTCCAAAAAAAAAAAGAATTGTAGGCTTTTCCTTATCAGAACTCTTGATTAGACCCTTAATTTTATAACCAATGAGAATGGAGTGGAAGTGTTCAAAACCTTTCTTTTTAAGTACTTTGTTTGAATTTTGATGCACATAACGCTGGCTGTTTATGTAGCTCACATCTGAACTGAGTCACCACTTCATTTGCTTGGAACAGCACAGCAGTGAAGCTCGGTTGTAAATACTGTAGATGATGTGCATGGTGGCATGAGCATCAAGCCATTGTTTAATGCATACAGAATAACAAATAAAGAGTTTGTCAGCTCATTTGAATCTTGTGTTCAATGATATTGGATCCTTGCACCTCTGATTTAACCTCATATTGGTAGTTTCATAATGTAAACTATATGTATAGAATTATAATATGTTGTATTTATTGTTTTGTGGTGTTTAAATAATTCCTTACACATGTAACATTTTTATTTACAATACTCAGGTTAGGTAAGTTGAATCTGCATTAAGGTCCTTAGCATTTAATATATTAACACTTGGTCAGAAGATTCCTTTGTGGTCTGTTCTCGCAAAGCTTTTGTATGCCAAAGTCTTTTCATTCGAATTCAAAAACGCAATAGTCAGAAACTGCAACCAATTCAATGTCTTTTATGTATTCACTTTTTATATATATTACAAAAAAAAATTTATATCATAAAGTTCAACAGTACTCAACCAGTGCAGAATAAAGGTTTTGGTTGGTTCTTAAAGAAAAAGTATTTTCTCGTCCCTCAACAGCCAGTATCTCTGGTGCCGGAGACGAGTTGCTGCATCTTCCCTCGTCCCATTGCAAAATGTGTCTTCATGCCAGATAATTTTAAAATGATTTGGATCAGTACTGCGATATCTGTAATATCCTTAAATAGGCATAAAAATAAAGTTTAAAATGGAAGATCACAAATCTTGAAATCATACATTATTTCAAATAGAATGAAACGTAAGCATGCCGAACTAATAAATGCAAATTTATTTAACGTCTAACTTAGCATGATTTATTATAAAATACAACAGAATTGATGCTCCTGTTGTAAATAGTTTGTTTTTGAGACATGAAGATTTTTGCAGAACTGAGTGGTTATAATAAATATGTGACTATCTTTAAAACCACAATAGCACTATTTTATACAACAAAACTTTTACAAGCGCAAAAATAAACAGCATACACACATTGGGTAAACCAGACCTCTGAATTACCCAAAAAGTATTGCTTTATATAAAAAATGATTACAATGAGAGCTGAAACTGTAAGTACAGTGCCACGTTGTCGGAAAACTATAGATCTATATATTCAATTATTAGATATTTTGTGTAAGATAGGCGCCCAACTTAACAAAGGTAAAATAAGAAATAAAAATATTAATGCACAAACAGCTTACAGCCATCTAATTTAACAACCGCAAACAACAGGACAAAAAGTCTTTGAATATTTCCTGAAACTACTTTATCATGATATGATTTTCAGAAAATACTCCTCTAGGAAGTAGATTAATTCCTGGAATGCCGAAAGAACATAGAGGACACAAGTTATACAAACGTACAAATTTATTTTCTTGCCTTTATCAAGGTACACATCCGATTATAATATTTTTAACCAAGTGAGTTAACAAATTCCAACCATTTACATTTTTAAGAAACAGTATGTTTCAATCACATTCCTTTTACCAACTTCTTTTACAAACAGGTAAGTCAAGGAAACTCAAGCTTCTCAGAGTATAAATGTGACTTAAATAAATGCACTTTAAAAACTCTTACTGGCTAAGTTGTCTGTACAACTGGATAATCAAAAGCTGAATCTCAGGATCGCCAGTGTTTATGTCAATCGCTTTAAGAAAGAAATCCAAGGCTTCCTGCTTCTTCCCCTCTCCCAAACATTGTTTCCCAGACATAACCAAAAACTGGTATGTATTCTCAGAGGCTTTAGAAGCAGAGCTTGTGGAGCCAGCCGGCAAAATGCTGGTTTCCAATGGAATAGTTTTAGGGGCACACTGGTCCATCATTTCACTGGATTCTAGTTCAGCATCAGTTGATTCAAGTTGGGTGCTGCTCCAATCCTGGTTTTCTCCAGACTCTTCCTCATTGTCTGCTTCAGACTCTTCGGTGTTTAAAGTCTCTCCACTTGGCTCCTCTTCTTCCACAACCGATTCATCTATTAGATCTTCACTAGCTTCAGACACCTCATAGGATTCAGTTTTATCAGCATTGTGCTCATCTTCCACAGCGGATTCTTGAGCATTAGCTTCAGATAACTCCTTGGATGTAGTTCTTTGATCACTAGTCTCCTCTTCTTCCCCCGATACATCACCATGTGCTTCACTGGTTTCAGACAAGTCGTAAGTTTTATCATCATTGTGTTTCTCTTCCAGAGCAGAACCATCAGCATTAGCTACAGAGAACTCACTGGATTGAGTTCTACAATTGCCTTCTTCCACTGATTCATCCCCATGTGCCTCATGGGATTCCGTTTCATCTCCGTTTGGTTCGTCCTCTTCCATCTTTGATTCACCTGCTTGAGATTCGCTGCCCTCTGAAGATTTTGTTTGGTCCTCACCTGGATTTACTGATTCCTCATCAGACTCATTTTCAATCATGGACACAACAAACGATCTTCTTGAGGCCACCGAAGTGTTAAAGCTACGGTGCGGCCTAACCTTTTCACCAAGGCCAGATTTGGGAGTTGATGAGGCCAATCTGCTGCAACCCTGAACTAACGGACTACTCGTTAGGCATGGTTTTTCTGATTCCTCCTCCTCTTCTTCTTCCTCCTCCTCTGTGTCTGAGATCACATGCATCTTTTTTCTTCGTACAGAATGCACAAAGGAATCATCTGCAGGTGTGCTTGGAGCGGAGCGCATCTTTAAAAGAGATTCACGTTGGCTAAGCTCACCATTACATTTGCTGATATCACCATTATAATTCCTGGAAACCTCACTATGGTTTTGCTTTCCATTATGGACACTCGATTCTTCTCGTCTTTCTCCACTGACATCCATTTGAAGCTGAAACCTTGTGCTTTCTTCTACCAGCGACTCTTCTTCTTCCTGAACGTTTTCTTCCTCATTGACAGAAAACATATCTGCACTGTCTTCGAGCTGTAGGTTGAAATTTCCCTGAAGCATTTCCATGTTGGCGGTAAAATAATCTCTTGGCTTATTATGTGAAGATTGTAATGGAAGAACCTTTGAATTGGACCTGTTTGCCACAATCTCTCCATCATCAACAGCTTCGGATGACAGTGAAAGTTCCTCCACCTTTGGAAATCGGCAAGATGGATTAGTGAAGCTGTGCAGGGAGTTATGTTGCTTGGGTATTGTATTGGCTTCCAGTTCCTCCTCACTGTCGTCCAGTGTGATCACATCTGTTAATTTGTCCGCAATTGGGCTAATCTTGCTTTTGAATTTATTAGGGTTCCGTTCACCATTAGTTTGAGGGGATTTGAGGTCCACCACATCATCTTGACTGATAATTTCCAATTCTTCACCTAAAATCTCAACGTCATCACTCAAGTTGACCCCATCTGAGGTCGGTTCAACGTCCTGGTCATCTTGCTCCAGGTCTCGCTTGTCAAAGCTGTAACGATTCCAATCTACCTTCACTGGCTCGTTTTTGATCCTTGGAGCAGCTGGACGATCTCTACTAGTGGATTGTCCTGGTTGCCTGAGCCAAGCTGGTTCGGTGTTCTGGTAAATGCTCTCTGCGAGCTGACCATGGAGTTCTGATTCTGCCTGCATGAGCTCTTGTGCTTTCTGGACTCGTGTTTGTATGTAGTGATGCTCCTCTGCATCTTCTGGGCCATCTTCGTCAGCTGCTGCCTCTTTGGTGAACATGAGGTCATGATCAGAGATGCCGAACATCTGCATGCTGTGAAGCTGAGCAATGTGCTGGTCGAGGTTAGTGTCGGAGCGGCGACTGTGAGCATGCATGGCCTGAAGCTGTAGCTGAGTGGTGGATGAACGTGCATCCTCCAGCTTGAAAAGTTCACGCAGCTCTTGCTTGCTGAAGTAACGGAAGGGGTTCTTCTTATCACCAGTTGTCTGGCGGATGAGGGAATCTTTAAATACCTGCCGAGATAGAAACAGAATGGAAAACATTTAATGTGTAAACATGCCAATACAAACAAAAAAAGTTTTTTTCAGAATAGGACAGAATACATGAAGGTGTCATAAATAACAAATTTGTAAACATTTAGATTTTTGGAATGAAATGGGTGTTTCATGTGACCAGAACCCAACCCTAACCCTCCCCCCCGTTGATATCTGAACTTCTGTGGCATCTAATCATAGTTTTGCATTCTCTACACCGCTACGATGCATTACTTACAACAGCAGTCTCTCAGCATAGATTCAAGATGGTATCTCAATCATTGTCTTCCCATGCAAACCACATAACGTACATTCTTGGGGTGAAGTTATTTAAATGGCAGCATTGTGTGTTTACATTGAAGCCAAGCCACTCTTCTAACTCCCCAAAATGAGTAAACACTGATAAAACATTTCAACCATTTCAAGAAAATATAAATATAAAATCGATCAAATCAACCTGTTTTTTCCTAGTCTAAAAATAGCATGGAATCTTCTTTTTACCTGTCTGCGATAGATCTTCTCCTCCACTGTTCCACAAGTAACGAGTCGATAGATGATGACATTTTCAGTTTGTCCTATTCTGTAAGCGCGGTCCACTGCTTGAGCGTCCGTAGCAGGGTTCCAGCTGGGGTCAAAGATCACAACGCGATTAGCCCCAGTTAACGTAATACCAACTCCGCCGACCTGAGTAGTGAGGAGGAAGATGCTGTAGCGCTTGTCTGTCTGGAACAGCATAATCCGCTTCTCTCTTTCAGCCAGTTGTGTGATGGTCCCATCCAGTCTCAACAGGCGAAATTCTTTGTTACGCAGGACACGCTCCATTATATCCAGCATTTTCCTCGACTGGGAGAATATCAAAGTGCGATGGCCTTCCCCTCTGAGACATTCCAATAGGGACACAAGAAACTGCAGCTTTCCTGACTCCTGAATTAAAGTCTCATCTGGAATGTATTCAATCTGACTCACAGCTGATTCGCTCTCATCATCCGGATTGACGAACCCAGAGCCGGAGCCTTGCTCAAGACCTAGTTGGATCACTGCTCGATGAGAGAGGAGTCTGGGATGGTCACAAAGCTTCTTCAGCACCGTGAGCTCTGCCAATGGTGACCGGTTGGACGTCAGCAACTGTTTAATTTGATCCAGTGAGAGGAACTTGTTGTAGATGTCCTCCTGCACAGGGCTGAGGTACGTCCACACAATGAGGTCATTTTTTCGTGTCAGTGATGGCATTTGTGCTCCTTCACGTGCATTTGGACAGGTGTTCTCTAAGTCTTCCACATCCTCAAACCCTTGCTTTTTCTTTTTTTGCTGAACATCTGCTTTGGTTCGTCTGAGAAAATAAGGTTTGATGATATCCATCAAGTTCTGAGATATTCTCAAACCAAGTGCCTTCTCGCCAGGGGTTGCATCTTTCTCCCTGGCTCTAGTAATTGGATTCTCATATTCGCTTTTGAATGTTTTGGAGGTACCTAGAAGAGATCCATGGCAAGCAAAGTCAAACAGTGCCCACATCTCTTGGAGGTTATTCTGAACCGGAGTGCCGGTCAGAAGCACACGGTTCTTAGCCGGAATAGCATGAGCACTTTTGGCCGTTTTAGTGGATGAGGTTTTGATTTTGTGTGCCTCGTCCAGAATGACATAGTCCCATCTGAACTCACCCTGTTTGTACGATCCCAGTTGCTCATAGTTGTTGATTAGCATCTGGTAGGTGGTAATGACGACTCCGCCCTTGCGCTGGATTCTCTCCAAGTTCCTGTTCCTTTCTGCTTTGCTGGTTCCATGAAACTCTTTCACCCTCATTCCTGGGGTCCACTTAGCAAATTCCCGCACCCAGTTCTTTATAAGGGAAGTTGGCATTACTAACAGGGTGTGGTTTGCCAGCTCTGCATCATACATCCCTGACAAAAACGAAATGACCTGGATGGTCTTACCAAGGCCCATGTCATCAGCCAAAATTCCTCCTTTCCTTCCATCGCGATGGAGACTGTAGAGGAATGCCACGCCTTCTTTCTGATGCTCATACAGTTTGTCGTAAAGATCTTTGAAAAGATTCAACCCACTGCCGTTCACATTCACAAACTCCTCCTGTTCGTCATCTTCCTCCGCCTCTATCTGAATGAGATCTTGTATTGCCTGAATGCGTTTCTTCAGCTTTTCACTCGGCTGCAGCTGGAATGCCAGCTGAAACAACTCAAGAGCACGAGGCAAGTTGTCACTCAAGGCAGCCTTTTTCCCCTCTTGTCGGTACCTGCAAAAATCATATCAATTGTTTCACATGTCCACGGAAAAACATTTGAAGTTTGAACACAAAAATCCAGATAAATTAATACTCCGCCACAAAAAAAAATAAAATGTAGTCATTATTAATTACTCATCCAAAGTCCTGTTAAACCTGTTAATGGTTAAGTTGTCCTCTGAAAACAATTTGAGATATTTTGGATATAGATTATGAGGACAGTGACAGTCTTTAATTTTTTTCAAATCCTTTAAATGCATCAGAATTATCCTCAAATTACTGAATTCTGCAATCAGGGGTCAGAGATGAATTTATGTTTCAGATATGAATTTATCTCAGAATTGAGAGTGTACTGTGAGTCTCTCCCTCTTCTGTGTGCAGATTTGTTGCACATGTGTAGCTCAAGACATGTACAGGCTTGTCAATCATTTAGGAAAGTGGACAGTAATGTGGACATAAAGCTATATTTTGTTTAGTTTGCAAACAATGTTCCCATCATGGCATTACATTAATTTCTCACCCCAGATGGAAGATGGAGTCATTCTAGGATCTTGCAATAGGCATGAAATTAATGTTACCAGAGCAGTAGTTGGCCTCAATATTTTGTATCCAAAATATCTCAAATTATGTTCCAAGTAGAAACTAATCCTTTAAAGTTTAGAACAACAAGGGTTTATTTGAGGCGTAAGTGATTACTGACTACATTTTCATTTTTGATGTGGATTACCCCTTTAAGGGTGAGACACCAATAGTGATTTTGAGAACTCTAAAATATTTTGATTGGCTATGAATTAGTTTCATAAAGTTCCTATTTCCTTATCCTTCATTTACAAGGAATAACAATCCAGACGAGAGTCATATCTTATTCTTCTTATAAATCTTCTATAAATCACTATTCTTCTTATAAATCTTGACTGATTTCGTTTAAGTCCTGTTCTCTGAATTGTTCTTTGGATACAACTAGTTAAAATAATAAATACATAATGTCAGACTAGTACTGAAATTAATTTAATACATTTTTAAAAGAATATAAAAGTGCTGTTTCGTTTGAGAAGAAACTTTGCAGCTTTTTTTGGAGGCGAAGATAATAAAACTAATAGATGACAAACTCTAAAATCTTGGGCTTAATAAATCTAAATCAGATACTCACAAACGTGCCATTCTTTTTTTTTTTTTTTACAGATCAAGTCTAACTGTTAATTGTATGTTGCTCCCTAAATCCCACCAGATTCATCTCATGTTTGTCATTTTATCATTGAGGAAGTAAAAAAGAAAAGATGAACGACTAAGACAACACAACCTTACAAGCACTTAACTACCACTAACAACAAATCATACAGCTCATGTTATATTATAATCAGACTGAGAAACGTGGTAATTACGTAACATTACTTAGTTACATCTTACAGATAGAAATATTTTGAATTTATCAAGTGTTTTTGCCATTAACGTTAATAGTATCAGAAGGTCGAAGAGGAAATGTTTTCAAGACAACATACCTGTCGTATTTTTCCATCTTCTCTGTGTTTATAGACAGATTACTGAAAACGAAAAACAAGACATCATACACGTGTTCCGTAAAATAAAACGTAAATAATAGTCCGATTCAACTATTGGGCGATAGCGGGAATTTACACAGTTGTTTTACTACTTACCCCCCAAAAGAGTTAGTAATCTCGTCCACTTTGTTTTCCATTGCAGTACTGTTTCTTTCCTGATGTAACATAGAAAACGGCATGAGTTTGTGACCTTACAGTCGATGGTTTAACAGTGCGCAACACAATCCGGCGTTTGCGGAAACGATTGTTTGGAAGAGATGTGTTCTCGCGCGCAGCTCTCAGCCAATCAGCAAGCACTTCCGCTCATGCGCCGTGAACGCTCAAGCGGTAAGCAAAAAGCTGGGAGACTTGAGCTCAAGGGCCGCCTCCGCTCTGCATGCGCAACAGCAATAGAAAGTGATGAACTGTAGTACTCATATCTGCCGCAAGGATATGCCCCCCCCCCCACACACACGTTAGGGTGCATTACAGGGAATTGGGGATGTTGGTCACATGTCTATTCTACAAATTCCAGGTACTCATTTTATACTCCAGCTTTAGAGAGAGAGAGAGAGAGAGAGAGGAGGGACCAATAGTGAATATAAGAGTGACCCTAGCCTACTGCTTTTATTAACTACAATCTTTGAATATAGATTAAAAAAACATCAGCCAGGACCATAGGGAAACCTGCCAGTTTAATAGGGTGATGATAGGATGTATGGCACATTATGTCTTTCTTGACTACTGCAAAGTGAAATTTTAATATCTTAAGTTAGAGTAAGATCTGAAATGTGGGTGTGGTCTCCTAAATGAGAACCATAAACCAACTCCAAAAAGGCTGACAATTTTTTTGGGAGGAAGCCATTGTTAAGATGGCGATGCCAAGATTTGGCCACTTGTAGTTTCTAACTGGAAACCTGTAAGTGACATCACCGGCCCATAGATTTGCTTGCTACACAGACAGAAGTATTTGTGCATGGGATTGACGTGAGGAGTCAACTTGTTAAATAGATTTTAGGTGAGTAGCTTTGTATCAGCAACGT